>OX940982.1:38404786-38779490 GCA_954871275.1 Leptopterna dolabrata | reverse complement strand
CTAGGGCTTCAAGTCTGAACTGAGAAAGGAAAGCAGGTTGTATGCCTACATACTAGAGTAGTATCGAATTAACAAATCTGAAACGTAAATCGTGCTAGCCAACCCCACATAAGTGCGAATAACTGGAGACCAGACGTGGGTTGTGATCTCAGAAACGGATCCAACACTTTCATATCCCCCTTTTGCCAATTATCAACATGAAGTTTCGATCAGTTTAGCACCAAAGCGAGTTTGAATGACGACTTATAATTATTTTGTTTGAGGTTGAGGGATTTATTCCCGGCTGATTTTGAGTACTCATGATGAAGGGTTTTTGTTTTCAAAGAAAACCGCTTTGTGGCAGCCAATGTTTATTGCTGCTTGACAACGTTTCGATTCCCAAGTAGTGGAATCCTAACCGTGCCTGTAACTACATAGTTGGTTATCCAGTCAACTCCAATTCGTCATAACATTCAACCATAACTGTAAATAAAGCTGTAAATACCTTATTGTAAATATTGTAGATACCTTATATACATACATATATATAAAACTAGTGATCTAAGTGTAACTTGTGAATAATCCACTCTACTAACAAGGTAAGACCCTTTTCAAGACTTTGGTTACCAATGTCTAGTAAATTTATTGTCTTCTCCCCATGTATATCAACCTAGCAGGTGTATTTAATAATAGATATGGTTAGGATCCCGCCACTTGGGGATCGAAACGTCGCCAAACAGCAATAAACACTGGCTGCTACAATTAAGGTGGTTTTCTTTGAAAACAAAAACTCTCCATCATAATTATTTTGCAGATCTTGGATATCGGACACTTTTATACTAACTATGATGCCGAGATACCTAGCTAACTATGGTTTGAAGTAATAATATACAAGAGAATAGAATCTTCTGTTCTAATAGCTGTTCTTAGCTGCTGAGCTGAATAGCTTACTGGAGATGTACCACGATGTCTTATTCTGATTGGATTCAGTGAAAATTGGGAGGGGGGGGGGGGGGGCGCAAAAATACTACCATCGTGCTCCCCCCAGGAAAGCCCTAAATCGAGTACTGGACCCGGCCGGGCAATACTACAGTTACATAAATATGCGGAGGATTTAAGAGTTCTACCATTGTTTGCTGTTACTCACGAAGCATAACATTTGTTCAAGTTAAAAAAGTACTTACCTACTAACAAAATCCAAAATAATCATCATTCTTCAAATCAAATAATATCACGGAACACCAACTCGATTTCATACAGCCATGCGTGATTATGATATGGTGTTCCCTAGCAATGATATCTGGCTGGATGGTTATTCATGATCATGTTGACGAACCGTTTCGATGCAAACTTCAGGGGTTTATTGTGATCGATCGGCAGGGCGTACAACGCTCCGGGTGGTCTCAAAAAATTCCCACGTTCGAGATCAATTTAAAAACGCTGCAAAGTCCTTGTCACATGGGGTTTATTATTCTACAGAAATGTTGGCTGTACATTTATTGTTTGTTTCATGTGAAATAATTGAAATAGCTATTTCTGATGGTTTCCACCAATTTTGGCCCCCAAAACACAAATTAGGTAGGTACGATCTTTTTTTTTTTTAAATTAACTTTGATCATTGGTAGTGCCATTTAATCGTCTTGATCCACGTGTTGACACTTTTTCTAGTGTTATTCTACAAACTGATGGTGATTTCAGACGATTTCGCAGGTTTTTGACTCATACAAAATCAATTTTGGGAGCTGAACATCTGGTACAACCTCAATTTTCCACTCCTTGGCCAAAATCGACCTCATATTCGATCTTCTCGTCCCCAAAAACATGGAAAACGATACCTCAAAAGCTCATGTTACCAACATGTTGCTAAAACGCAAAAAGTACCTATTTTTACACACATTTTCACTCACAACACCCCTGGGTATATTCCGATCGGGCTGAAAAGTTTCGGGACACAACTAGGGCCCAAATAGAGCATGTGTGCGAAAGAACGACTTTTTTAGACCGAAAATGAAGCCTGTACACGTGATACGGCGGACGGCGGCGGCGTACGGCGGACGGCGGACGGACATTGCATTTTTTGAATCTACGCACCTTGAAACGGAAAAGAAAAAAGTTTGAGGGGGGGTTATAAAAATTTTTTGCTGAGCGATTACATAGGTGTATTATTCAGAGAATAATAAACCAAAACGTAAAAAAATTCTGGATAACGGCACTCTGGAAATTTCAACCCTTATTTTCACTTCTTAGATATGACTGACAGCAACGCCGAGTTTGGTGGACCAACTAAACCCCAAATGGGACCCAGAAACCAAATTTCATTAATTTTCGTCCATTCCATTTTTGGATTCTACGTACCTTGAAATGGTAAGTTTCAAATGTTGGTGGGGGGGGGGGGGGGGATACTTCTTCGATTCCTAAGGTTCATTACTGAAAATAATGGGTGATTCAAACATTGCTGATTCCCCTGACAAATAATAATGACTCTATCGGTAACGTAGCTATGAAATAACCGTTTGTTCTCGACGAAGGAGTCAGTCCAGAAATATTTTATTAGCCCAAGGTACGAGACTTGGCCTTCGGGAATTTTCTAAGAACAGATTATACAGCTAAGGAGGCATTAACCTCTGACACACATCGTAGGATAGTACAGAACATAGTGCTTACGACATTCTTTGAAGCTAGCCTTGGAAGTAGGTACCTACTTCTACACTTGCAATAAAAATCCAAGTCACGCATGCAAATTCTGATAAAAGTACCTACCAAGCCCCTAATTAGGGTTGAATCAACACTAAGAGTGAATGGGGAGCAGTGATAATATAATTTATGAAAACCCTTCGTTAATGAACGTCCGGGGTAACAAAGGAATATAACAGAGAAAGCTGAGGTCGTTCAGCACCTGTTGAAAGCCAGAGCTCACAAGCAAGTACATCTTCTCTCCATGATTAACCAGGGAATCGATATGAAAGTCAACTTTCAGAGCTGAACTTGCGGAAGGGAAGATAAGCGGCAGAGCCACCACGAACTAAGCCCGGTTCACTGCGCCCGAGTTAGTTAGGGCTTTGGAGATTGGGACAGCCTCTTGAAAGGACAGTCGTGGGAACACGGTATCAAACCATGGTGAACTCTATCCACATGGAGACTTTTTGACGAGTCATGAAGACGTGAAGAGTTTTTGCCAAACAGGCATCGGTTTTTGCCGGATGAATCCCTACAGATGGTTTACAGTGAAAGAGGGGCGATTTAATAAACTTGGGGCGAGAAAATGTGTCTTGCGGCACTTAGCTTGTTAGTACAAGTAAGAAGTAGGTAGTTTGAGTTGGGGTGCGAGGCGTTTTGAGAAGAACAGCAGAACTAGGTACCCAACTTTCATATTCTTTACTGTAAAAGTTTTGGCAACACGAGACGAAGTTGGAGTTTGGAAGAGGGTTTAAGGCAGATTGGAAAATGCGTTAGTTCCCTAGGGAAAACATTTTGTGACACTTGACTGTCGGTGAGCTACATCCATGCATCGTCGAGTTTCCCATTCGGCAAATTACGAAAACTTTAGTCGACTCAGCAGTGTGAGACAACAGTTGCTCCCGGAGCATTGTCGAAACTGGAATCACGTATCATATAAAGGAGTAACACGAGGCAAAGTAAATAGCCCAAGCAAACTTTCAATGCCATCAGTCTGAGAACTTCTTTTATCCCACCATCCTTTTGGTTTATTATTCTGTGAATAATACACCTATGTAATCGCTCAGCAAAAAATTTTTATAACACCCCCTCAAACTTTTTTCTTTTCCGTTTCAAGGTGCGTAGATTCCAAAAATGCAATGTCCGTCCGCCGTACGCCGTATCACGTGTACAGGCTTCATTTTCGGTCTAAAAAAGACGTTCTTTCGCACACATGCTCCATTTGGGCCCTAGTTGTGTCCCGAAACTTTTCAGCCCTATCGGAATACACCCGGGGGTGTTATGAGTGAAAATGTGTGTAAAAATAGGTACTTTTAGCGTTGTAGCAACATGTTGGTAACATGAGCTTTTGAGGTATCGGTTTCCATGTTTTTTTGGACGAGAAGACCGAATATGAAGTTTATTTTGACCAAGGAGTTGAAAATTGAGGTTGTACCAGATGTTCAGCTCCCAAAATTGATTTTTTATGAGTCAAAAACCTGGGAAATCGTCTGAAATCACCATCAATTTGTAGAATAACACTAGGAAAAGTGTCAACACGTGGATCAAGACGATTAAATGGCACTACCAATGATCAACGATAATTAAAAAAAAAAAAGTCCTTGTCACATGGGTTTATTATTCTATTGGAGTTCTAGAGATTCTTGTTGGCTGTTAAATTTATTGTTTCTTTCATGTGGAATGATTGAAATAGCTATTTCTGATGATTTCCACCAATTTTGGCCCCCAAAACATGAAATAGGTACGCTTTTTTTTCCCCAGATCATCTTTGATCATTGGTAGTGCGATTTAATGGTCTTGATTCAGCTGCTTACACTTTTTCTAATGTTAGTATACACATTGATGGTGATTTCAGACAGTTTTCCAGGTTTTTGACTCAAAAAAACCAATTTTGGGAGCTGAACCTTTGGTAAAACCTCAATTTCCGCGTCTTTGGTCAAAATCGACTTCATATTCGGTATTCTCGTCCCCAAAAACATGGAAAACGATACCTCAAAAGCTCATTTTACTAACATGTTGCTAAAACGCAAAAAGTACCTATTTTTACACACATTTTCACTCATAACACCCCTGGGTATATTCCGATCGGGCTGAAAAGTTTCGGGACACAACTAGGGCCCAAATGGAGCATGTCTGCGAATGAACGACTTTTTTAGACCTAAAATGAAGCCTGTAGACGTGATACGGCGTACGGCGGACGGCGGACGGACATTGCATTTTTGGAATCTACGCACCTTGAAACGGAAAAGAAAAAAATTTGAGGGGGTGTTATAAAAATTTTTTGCTGAGCGAATACATAGGTGTATTATTCACAGAATAATAAACCAAAAATACCACCTAATTTAAGTTTTGGGGGCCAAAATTGGTGGAAGCCATCAGAAATAGCTATTTCAATTATTTTACATGAAAGCAACAATAAATGAACAGCCAGCATTTCTGTAGTATGTCCAATAGAATAATAAACCCATGTGACAAGGACTTTGCAGCGTTTTTGAAGGTAAGAGGCCATCAGCCAACAAATGACCAAATGATGTGAGGTCAGTGGGTATCTCATTATCTTTCGCTCTTCTGAGCGAAATAGAGGGGTTGAACGATTTTGGCGGTGGAAGAGTCAGAATGAAAAGTTCTGACTGGGTACTGCAAACTAATATAAAATTACTAAGCCTAGGTTACGCTAACGCTCTAACCGATAAGGTTCTATGGATCTAAAACCTAGGTAAACTTGAATCTAAGGAATGAAAAATCCACATTCAGTGTCATCGCCTGTGGCGCGAAAGACCGTAGAAAGCAAACATTACTCCCAAAAGGCTGCGTGAATGTCTTAAAAACTGGGACAACGGGAGGAAGAGGCTCATAAATCGGATTTATCGACCATGACCAAAACCTTCTACACGACCAGAGACGCCATAGAGTTTTCCCGAATGAGAAAACTGGTATGAAAACTACGAACGCATGCGAATAAATAATCCATTCCACCCCACCAAGATCCAAAAAAGTAATTATGCACAGCTGGTAATTTCTTGGGTTACAACCTAATTGATTATTATGTACTTTTTCGTTAAAAATAAATGAAACATTAAAAAATGTACTAATGAAAGGAATTGTTCTAATTTACTGGTGTAGTATAAATGAGGTGATCCGTGAATCACGCGAGGTGAGCCTTAACTTCATACGATACGAGAATGCTGTTTAATAAGTTCGTGTTACGATGAGACCGTCTACTCGTAAATAATATGCATACCCACGATCCAGAAGTCCAAACCTATGGCCAACAAAGCCATTTTCTGTCACCAGACGTCAAAACTCACTTATTTATAATAACCATAATTATGTGATTATGCTGCTACCCATCGTATGTGTTAGTACTTAACGTTTTTCTAATACTGTAATCATTCAGCCCTCAGGAAAAATTCTGGGAAGTGGTTTAAATTATCCGATCCAAAATTGTACTATCTACTGAACTTCGGAGCCCATCAATGTGTTGTATGTTCTTATCGGTAGGCAGGTAAAGTACATTACATAATATGACTACATACATACTTCGGTAAATGTTTCATAACAGTAACTTCAAACGTTTGTAGATTCTTATCAGTAGGTAAGTACCTGCCTTACGTATTTTTCATATATATACATGTTTCAGTAAAGGTTTTATAGCGGTTTATCAACCCATATAACTTCAAAGGTCTTACCTGGAACAAAATGATCTGGCTGGGTTATGTATATCACTTCTACTTAATTACAAATATAATGTGGTAAAGGTTGGTATGTAGGTGATATCACCAAGAAAGTTACAGTCAAGCAGCATGGCTATGAGAGCGAATTTTCAAAGAAATATTTGTGCCATTGTGTAAAAAGATGATATTATAGCGAGAAACCGTCCCATTTTTCGTAAAATTATACAACTTTTTCGTGATTTTAGCAATTTTTACCGATTTTTGACCCTTATAAAGTCAAATTTGACCCATTATTTTTTTATAAAAACATTTTTACCATCAAAACAGTCGTGAATCACCATCCCACACAGCGTCAGGTAAATTAATATTGATTTTAGCACAACCAATTTTTGACCCCCCCCCCCATCAAAAATTTGACCCCTAATCTGTATAAGAAACAACTGAAATGGTATTTTTCTGTCTTTACTCACCCTTCCATTCCACTTTCAGTGATTTTATATCAATATTTTTCGCGATTTTAGCCGTTTTTATCGATGATTAACCCCTTAAAAACTCAAATTTTACTCTCTTAGAATTTTTGAAAACTGCTCATCTCCGAACCTCATCCTTTCGTTTGAAAATACGAATGTTTTGACGAAATTTGGAAGTTTTATCATGTACCCAAGGACAGACGTCGTCTGGAGTGACAAAAATAAATAAATGTATGTTTGTTCTTGACAGTTCTCATCGGTTCCTCTTCTAGTTCGAAGCCAAGTAGGTTCAAGTTTGAACTGGTTTCGACTTGTCCGAGGTAACCTTAAGATTGTTGTTCAAGAATAACGAATCGTTATAGTGGTTTTAATTACCTGTAAACCTTTGTAATGAGTCGGTGATTTTTTTCTCCAGTTTTGTGAACGTTTTTAGCTACATTTCAAAGAAAATGACGCTAATGCAATGGTTTCAGAATTTTCAGAACATGAGTTTTTGAAATTTTGTTATCGGCAAATCCGTTAATCCATTATTATTATATATTTATATTTTTAAAAAATTTGCATACACATAAAATGTTGCTAAAATCTAGGGATGAATTTATTCAGAATGCTCTGATACGGCCTATTAAAAAATTTCAAAAATTTATGTTCTGAAAATTCTGACCCCATTGCAACAGCGTTACTTTCTTTAAAAATTAGCTAAAAAAGTTCACAAAACTTTGGAGGAAAAAAATTACCAACTGATTATAAACGTTTATAGGTAATTGAAACTACCAAAACGATTAGCTATTCTTCATCAACAACCTTAAGGTTACCTAGGACACGTCAAGACCAGTTCCAACTTGAACCTACTTGGCTTCGAACTAGAACAGGAACTGATGAGAACTGTCAAGAACCATCTTTTATAACAACAAACATTTTGGGCATCACCAAGTATATATCAACACACTATGTACACAGAAGAATACTACATAACTGAGGAATCCTGGTAAAGGGTGCCGGGATGTGGAAAACAATAGTATAAATGAGAAGAAAATAGGAAGAAAACCTCTGAACTACGTACAGCGAGGGACTTCGCCAGATTGACAAAGACAGACATGAATTATTTAGGTGTCACACCTGCAGGTGCCTCTTCTGCAACATCGACCAGCTCAGGTCGATAACCGGGTTTCGCCCACAGCAAGATGTTGTCACATTGCAGAAAATCAAACACAAATACCGAATGAGGTAACAGCGTTTTGTAAATAGTACCGAGGATAGGAACATACCGGCATTTGGAGGCCCTAATGGTATTACACTCCTAATACACTAGAACTAGTCAGATCGACAGAAACCCTTGGTTCTTGAAATAAATATAGATGATTATCTTCGTCATAACGAGCATAGAGAGGATTTATTTTTTCGCGTGAATTTCCAAAGATATGAAGAAGGAAAAAATCCGCGGTTAATATCTTGGTAATAACAGGTGGGAATCGGAAAAGCTTTAAAAAATAATTACAAAAAAAAACTCTGAATGAGCAATTAACAAAATTTTTAATTAAGGTTCCACTTGAAGAAAATAGCGGAGGGACTTGAAAAAAAGGGCTGTGAGTGGTGTTGTAGTAAAGTGGATGAGATCTGCTTTAAAACCCAAAAGATCAATATTCAAGAGGATGAAGGGACAGGGTGTATGAGTGCACCTAGTGTAAGGGTGGGAAGTGCTTTCATGAATACATCAAGGACTTTTGAAGGTGAGGGGAAGAACAGCGGAAAGACTGCTAAATGAATAGGCGATATGGGAGGAACACATTTGTAGAAGATATTCTAGAAAAGAACACAACGGGTGTTCTTTATTTTCCTAAAACTTCTATCTGCATACTGCCTCGAAGCCATCGAGAATTTTATTTAATTCAGTGCACGACCTACCCAACGTTTCTGTATTAGCAGGTAACTACCAAACATTTCTTCGGTCCCAAGAGATGAGACGAGTACAACAAAAGTCGTTAGTCCCTCTTGTGTGATAAAGCTACAGGTGAATAAACGGGGGTGGTACTAAGTACAAACCAGCAAGTTCTAAAACACTGTTCATTTATTTTTTCTCAAGGAAGTGACTACGCGGATAATATAACCTGATAGATATTATTTTACTGGAATATTGACGAATACCTAATAATGGAGGATACATTTTAATTCAGTGTATCTAAGTATATAATTCATGAAGGATTTCCCTTAGGATTTTCTTTGTTTAATCAAGTTTGAGGACAAGGCTGAATTTATCCCTTCGGAAGGCTGTCCCTGGACACGGAAGGGAGCTGAGACCTCCCAGGAACGTGAATTTATATATAGCGGGAATGAAGAGGGTTGTAAAGGAAGCAGAGAGGGTCGCAGGTCCTAAAACGTCTCGTGCTAAACCCCCCGTGGGCCCGTTATGAGTCCCAAGCAGAGCGCTTCCTCGCCTTTCAGCGTAAAGCCATGCAGGATAACATTGAGAAATGCCAAACGGGGAACAAACTCAGGCAAGATAATGTTTAACTGTGATGGGTACTTCTTTTTTATTTCCAGACAAACTGGAATACACAGCAGTAAGTGCTACCGACGCCCACATTCTGAACTTTAAGAGGTGAGCCACAGAATTTCGAAGGATATTTTTCAAACAACACGGCAAAGGAAGAATTGATACCTTTTTAAATCGAGATCGAATGCTGCGAATCCCATCAAATCGAATCCCATAACCTGATGAAGGAATGCAACACGGCACTGATTCTCACAGGCCGAAGTGAATATAGTGAAACCATGTCCACTACATTCTTAGCTATATCGTCCCCGCAAAGATCCGTCAAATTTTGGCTGGAAGAGATTTTATACAGCTAATAACAACTGAATTCAAAACTCGCAAGTCATTTTTCAAAGAACCTTATTCAAAAACGTTGTGCAATCTGACGATCATATCCGAACACAAGTCTGTCTTAGTGCCTTCCGTGACACGCAAAAAGCCTTCGATAAAGTTTGGCATCCTGGACACTCCCACAGTTACTCTTGACAATCAACGAGTTCCTGCTGTAGTCTGTGACAGAGTGTGAGGAGAGTGACAGTGGACACTCGACAGCCCCCCCCCCCCCTCCCTCTAGACCAGCGATATTATCACCGGCTAAGAAGGGATATCGATTAGGCACCCGCCAAACGACCCCATCTTTACCGGGACAACAAATGACTCGAGAACTGCCACTGTCACATCCCTCCCCACATGACATGCTCCTGGGTAGCGGAAGTATGAGAGGGGAAGGGGGGGTTGAAAAGTGGTATGAAGTTCTGGTTCAGAAAATGATATCTGAACAACTTCAAGGTGACTAACCTCCATCGTAATGGTACTACCCCTATAACAGTTACTGGTGGAGAACAAATCTCCCACATCCGAGTATTGTTGGAGAAAAATAATGTTGTCAGAGGTTGCTGTCCAGTGAATTGCGCTCATTTGGGCAACCAATAGGTGATCAACCTCCATCGTTAGGATGGAACAACTATTGGGACTTGTAAATTGGGACACGGCATTGATCGCCTTCAAATGAGCTCAATATACGAACTAAATCACTCGCGAAGAAATCGTGGAAACCCATTTCAAAGAAAAACGGAGTTATTGAAAAATAGTCTATTTCCACTAATACACGAAAAACGCAAAAAACACTGTTATACCGATTTCGGTGATCAAACCATCGTCAGTAACAAACAATAACAAGCTCAATATATTTTAATTATACTGAGCTCTAGGGGAGGAATGGGGGTGGGGCAGCCAACAGATGTATGTATTAAAAAGGGGGCAGGATGTTTGTAAAGGAATCCTTCAGGAAACCTTTGGGCTTATCCTTCTGGAAAGCCCTCAAAAAGTGGATGGAGTATGTTGAGTTACTCAGCGCATACTATCAAACCGCGCTCTGCTACCATATGCAGTGTGTGAGGAGAGTGACAGTGAACCCTCGACAATCCCGCCTCTAGACCAGCGATATCACCAAAGATTAGGCTCCCGCCAAACGACCCCATCATCACCGGAACAACAAACGACTCGCCACTGTCACAAGTCTGTAGGTTACCTCGGCCTAAATTTCGACGAAAAACACCTAGAAGATCGATCGGACATCAATGAGCTGGTTAAGAGGATTCGAAATACGATTCGGTAGCTCCAGGACCTACTTGGCAGGAAGGCCCTGACCCTTTCGACGAAACGCCTTATTCATTTATCAATCAACAGTCAGACCCGTGGATGTACTCTAGCGGGATATGGGAATCTGCAGCCAGCACCCACATAAAAAAAAATCCAGACGAAAAAATCCTCAAATTCTAACTATGCTTTGTTGGGGGGTCTTCGATCAGTCGCTCAAACAATTTCTTATGAGGTAAGAATAATATTAATGGTTGTAAGTCTTTTTCTATATACTTATGGGTATAATATTTTTAATTTTATATACTATCAAAAGGGGGTTTGATTCATGTTTTTTTCATTACGTTTATTTTTTTGTTGATTTAGCTCTTGTTTGGCTGAGACAAATCGATCTCCTTTTGATTTTGCTGAGGGGGAATCAGCCAGTGACACGACTAATCACGGACGCTCCTTGGATTGTCCGTAATTCAACCCAGCACTACGACCTACGTATCCCATCAGTTACTGAAGTTCTGAAAACCTCCTACTCCAAACTACACGCCTCCATGACAGATCACCCCAATAATTTACTCAACGCTCTTGCAAGCTGCCTGACTTTGACATCGACTCATCGACGACAATGAAAAAGTCTTCAAGACTTTGTATCAGTGCGGTTGTTCTCGAGTAGTTTTTTGGTCCGGTGGAGACGGGATCGGTGAGTGGAAGCCTAATCGATATCCCTTCTTAACCGGTGATAATCTCGCTGGTCTAGAAGGAGGACTCTCGAGGGTCCACCCCCCACTGTCACAACTTTCTTCTTCAAGACCCTAGTGTTATTATGATTACCGTTAGTTTGCTATCAATTTGTCTACAATATTATTGTAGGACAATCAATGGATTACACCCCTACGCACGCGGGATGGCAGAAAAGAAGTGTAGTAACGACCAATATCTGTGTATTTTCATCTCCTTGGCTGTAACACAGACAAGGGAGCCAAAATGAACTCGTAGGTAAGTGTTGTTACTCAGCTGAAGTATGGGGCGATATTCAGAAATGTTAAGGCATTTCATACATCACACTATACTGAGACCTTGAAAGGCAGAATCTTTTCGTGATACCATACATATTTCAGTTAGTTAACCTCTTTTTTGTATAATGGGAGGCAGAGCATAAATTAAATATTTCGATTCCTAAAAACTCGAATTTGACCCACTTCTGGTTTATTATTTTCAATAATGAACCTTTGAAATCGAGCTTGAAAAAAAAATTTGTTCAACCCTCTTAAAATTTGATGGTTTCCGTTTCAAGGAACGTAGAATCCGAAAATGGAATTTAAAAAAGTCCGCCGTACTTCGCACTTTCCTTAGTTACCGTGAACGAAAATTAATGAAATTAATGGTCTAGTGGGTTCGCGAAGCTCGGTGTTACTGTGAAGTCATCTGTAAGTGGTGATTAATAAACCACTGTGTAACCATTTGCAGCGTTTCGGATTCTATCTTACATACTCAAACTACACTCAACCTACGTCTACAATGATTCGTTCACAGCTGATACTGTTTTTGAACCACAGACTCAGAATTTGATCACTTTTTGGCCTTTTACACTTTTTTCTCACCCGAGTATTCGTTCATTGAATGAATTCACCGATTATTTCCACTAAAAATAAAACGTGACGATCTCCCCTATCACACCAACTTAACGAACATAATAATTGACTAGAGTTTGAATATCGAGGCGTAATGGCGTCACTTCGGTGATCATAACTTCGGCAACAACCAGTCAAGGGACTGGGGGAGGGTGGAAAGGGTCTTATAAGAACCCGCCATTCTCACCCATTTCTTCATTCTACGCTCAAAACCTGAAGTCGATGACCTCTCTCTCTCTCCCCTCACATCTCCTATAACCTAAAAGATCTCAGAATGGTGGAACCGGTCCGGTGATAACCGACCAGAGTGGCAACCACTGGGCAAAACCCTCTAGCGTTTCTAGTGGTGGTAACCTCCCTGGCTTCGCCATAGGTGTTAACCTTTCAAACGCTAGATCCAGTACCTTATCATCCATCACACTCACTCTCATATCCAAACCTCACCACTACCTCATTCTCATCTAACCACCACAATAACATAGGAATGTAGTGCGTTAGAATCACAGAGGGTAATGTGGTAATTAAATGATAATCACATGCGACCCTATCATATTTACAACACAACAGGGTTTAAGCTGGAATCCTAGTTCCCTTCGTACACGCGCATTAGCTTTACCTACCTCACGGCTAAGTATTATTAATTTAGTCCTTCTTCCGCAAACCTTCTGCAACGCTAATTCGCTCTGGGTAATTTAAGGGGCACTTGGTCAACGCTAATGTACATTAACTGCAAGAAAGCAGAGTAGTTCAAGTACGATTTACAGCAAAGGACCACACTCAAAATGACGATATTAAGAATATCTGTAGTACAGGGTTAACTTATGTATTCTTTATAACCATAGCTCCGAGCATGAATTTGAACTAGTAATTCAGGAAAATCAAAAGGTATCCCCTATCGAAATACCTAGGGACGCTAGTATCTAAACCTAAACCTAAACTAATTTGGTTGGTTGCAATACCAAGAAGTTAGTTGCGTTAAGACAAAAGTTACAGTGCATTTTGAGGTAGTTGATATGGCATCTCTAGACACTAACCAGCACGTACCCTCCAAACGTCAGCTCATTTCTATGTGCGTTTCAAGAGTTTGAGAACACACAGTGATACTAATAAGTGGCGAATCGAACAACGATTGCTGTGGCCGCTTCTGATGGGCCGAGTTCAAAAATTTGATTCGCTTTCGCAACGTCTTTCGGTATTAGGTCATCGCAGAATCATGAGTATTTATGGGTCAACAATCACACGAGATCGACTCAAGATTCGCACCAACGATAAATTAATGAGTAGCTATAACGATGCCACATAATATATATTTTATTGATCATTATTAGCAAGACGAGAAGACTTTGGACTTGGCATTTCAAACCGTTCCAAGGACGGAAATATCGAACTTGCCGTTTGATTTCCCTCGGAAAATGGAAAATCTAGGGAGCCCTTTAGAATTATTCGAGAAAGGACGACTGGCATTCGAAAAGACCTTTTGATAAAGTTCAGGCGATTAAATGGGATGGAGGGGCCCATTGGTGCGGGGAACTGAAAATGTTTTAGTGCCGGATAATCAATTGGAATAGAAAGAAAACTACCTGAGGAAATGGGCAGGCATCCATTGTGTGAGGAACATTTTTTATTTTACCATAAGTTCGTTTTACTTCTTCATGTGAAGATAAAATCGTCGAGTTCATATCAAAACACAATAATACTGCTCACTGGGAACTTACTCTTAGTTTTTAGATAACTAGATGTCATAGTACCTACTACCTGTAAGAAAACGAACATCAGACGGCCTGTTCTATTTTGGGTGATGAGAAATCGGGAATGGACGGTGATTTTAATTAAAATGAACCATGAACCAGTTCTACTTCACCATCTCCATAACATACTCTGAGTTGTAGGAGAGTGGGGATCTGTGAAAAACTGTAAGTAGCATTGTGATAACCACAAATTTGTGCGCAGTTACTTTGCGTAGTTTCGAGTAAATTGTACTACTTGGAACTAATTTTCACTACCATCATCATCAACTGTTGAGGAAACAGACAGCAAATTATCCACATGATTAGGACCCAGTCCCTGGGTCGAAACGTCGTGGAAGGAAACAATTAAAGAAGTTTCCACTGAAAAAGTCTAGATTGGTCATTTCCACACCTCCACATATATATATATATATATATATATATATATATATATATATATATATATATATATATATATATATAATTCCGTGGTGTATCGACCGTTGATTTAGATATGCGTGGTATGCAATGTTGCAGGTGGTTATCGAGGTTCGGTCATTAAAACGAGATTTATCCCAACGTTTCGTTGGGATAAATCTCCATTTTCTCGCCCAGGTAAATAACCCGCAATACTCCCCTCTTCTGACCAAAATCTATCCCCACCACCCCTACACATAGTTTTCATTTTTCTCAACGCCAACTCCTCAGTCACAAGATCAGTTCACCCAAGTTTTCAAACCTCTCTCTACCTAGCAGTATGTTAGTCTGATATTCAGTGAGGAATATGGGTGAAAATTTCTTCAGAACTCACTGTAAGTACACTGTATACTTCTAAGCTTGTAAATCTATAGTTAATAACAACAATTTTTCCTTTTTAAAAACACTTGAAAATGTATAGTTAATAATTCTGTATTTAAACTTCCTATTATCACTTTAGCTCATTTTATATTTACACTGTACTAACTCCCCAATTACTACTTTATGCATAAACTAAGACAACCATATTTGTATGATTGTAGAACCCCCTGAAGATGATGGAATAAACCATCGAAACGTTGGGATAAATCTCGTTTTAATGACCGAACCTCGATAACCACCTGCAACATTGCATACCACGCATATATATATATATATATATATATATATATATATATATATATATATATATATATATATATATCATTGCGATCAGAGGAACACAAGTGTCTGCACATGCGTAAATGAGAAATCCTAGTAACGCGCGAAACTTATTCCTATTCAGCAGATTTAAATGAGATTGTACAGGACACATCTCATATGAATTTCACAGAAAATCTTAGGTTTCTATAAACCATTTTTCATGATTTTTTCAGTAGTCCTTGCAATCAAAGCAATGACAGCAGCGCTATGAATAGCTTGATATTCTATTCTAACGCCAAATTCTGAACGCCTGATTTCAGGAGACCTATTTGGGTCTGGATGATTTATGCATAGATAAAATAACTTGGTTTCAATGGTCAACTTGGTGTACCGAACTGTTGACAACTAACTATACTAATAGAGAGAACTCGGAGGTTTTCAAACGTATCTCAGCAATGCCCGGGAATCCCCAAACTTCAATAATTTGCTACAATGGATTTCCACAAAAACCGAGATCCTAGCATCTAAAAGGCTACCCCAAAAAACATTTCACTGATGAACAATGTATTTTGATGCATATTTAGGTGGCAAGAAGCCTCTAAATAGTGTGAAACGTTGAAATCACTCCAAGAAGACGGCGATAAATCTCAACTAAGGACAAGGATGAAGCTGATTGATGGTGAAAGGGGAAACATGTCAAATTTTAGAGCCGGCAAGAACGATGGAGATTCCTAACATTATGTCAATTTACGACGTCCATAACCCGGGTATTACTCGAGGTCACAATAACAATGGAAGGCAAAAACCAGTCAACTGTGATTGTGCATAAGAAAAATTCATATTGGGTCACCGGGCGAGGTCAAGGAACAATACCGGTCCATCAATCATTGAAAAAGTGGTTCCGATAGCGGTTACAGCCACTAAGAGCGATGGGCGAAGAAGGGGGCGACCAGCTGGAAGCAAAATACCTCTGTGCTTCGCATCGATTGCCTTTCTTTAGCTAAAAACAATAACAAAGAGGCCGCGGGATGGCCGAGCCTTCAAAACTTTATGAGAACTAAGTGAAGCAAATATTCGACATTTTCAAAGGTTTGAACAACGGTGTTCACAAAACGGACGAACTGAACTATAGAAGTGTAGTTGGTCCGCGAACCTCGGCTAGACTGCCAGTCATCTCTGAAAAACAGGGGTTGAAATTTTCATGAACGCCGTCGCTCGAAAACTCAACAAAGAGTACGTTCTTTTACGTTTTAAATTGATCACGAACTTGCAGATTTCTTGAGACTACCCGGAGCATTGCACCCCAAGTCGTTGGTTCACAGGAAGCCTCTGAAGTTTGGCTTCGTTAACATGAAGCTGAATAAGCAATAAGACAGTATACATCCAGCCAATACGCATAATTGCTAGGGGAACACATGATTATAATCAGTGAAGGCTTTATGAAATCGAGTAATCGAGTTGTTTGTTCCATGATATTATTTCATTTGAAGAATGATGGTTATTTTGGATTTTGTTGATAGTGTAGGTACTTCTGCAACTTGAAGAAATTTGGTTCGTATCTTTCTGCCTGTGTGTCCCCCAGATCCTTTGCCACACACATAACTTCCGCAATTCGAATCCGATTTTGATGAAATTTGCGCGTCGGGTCCCAGAATTGGGTCCCCCTGTGAATTACGAACGATCGGATTACTGGTACCGCCAATGCGCATGCGCAAACGCGAATCCGAGGTACAACAATTTCTCGCGAATCAATGGGCCGATTTTCCTCAAACAGAAAACAGTATACTTACATAATTTCAAACTCGAATGGCTTAGTCTGAGGGTGAACCACTAGGGAGCAATTCGGATAGGGTTGTGTATAACATTACAACCAATTAGTGGGATCTTAAGAGACCAACAACTAAAAAGATTGGATTTTTGTTATCATCTCAAGGATGCCTCCTTCAGTTTAATAAGTGGGTACTCTAACAATCTAAAAGGGGATAAAATGGATCTCAGCACAGGTCCATAAGGGGAAAATGGCAGTTACAAACTGGCTTCAATACTTATAGGGTTTTGAACAGATCAGCTTAAACTGAATCATGCTGAATCTATGTACTAGTAAAATCTCAAGGTTAACACTAGTATCAACAATAGGAACTCCGCCAGCGAATCATAATTTTTCACGATCTTGTTCTTGGATTATAAAAACCAATAACAGTATGGACGCGGTCCATTTTGAATCACTGAGTACCTAGTGGTCCAAGTAAAATCAAAACCGTAATGTGAGGTTATCCACAATGTCTGACTACTTCACGTAACTGGATTACATCTCCACAATCGGAGATTTCGTGCCACCCTAATTTTGCCATGATTCATCAGAGGCCCTTTTGAGTTTATTTCAGTAATCTCAGCGGGACCCCATGTGACGTCGCAGGTGTAGTTTTCAAAACCTCGATTTGCTGATAGACTTTTTAGCTTAATTATTGTTTGTCGACAACATTAGCAATTTTTGTAGGTATACATAATATACATGATTTTAACTGTACCATACCATCTACTACCATTTTTTAACACGAAGCCATCTTGGAAAATAGATTTCCTGAGGAGCCAAAATTCTGCAGGTAAGTTACACTAAAAGGATATTACCAAGGGAAAAAGCAAGCAGAACCAACTCATATACTTACGACGAAAGAGAGACGACATTTTTTGTTTGTCCGACACGCTGTGTGAACATCACCAGCGCTTCACCACTCGGGAATGTGAAGCCACATGAAGCTGACCCTCCTCTGCCGTTGCTTTCCGTGTTTTAGGCCCAAGCACGAGCAATAATAATTATTGTAACGGCGGGCGAGCGCCCAGGAAGTTCCGGTCGTTTCTTCCGAGTGGGCGTACGCTCTCATCGTTATCCCTCGCCGGTCAGTTTTTTCAACGCAAAAAACAGCACCTAGCATAACCAGATATGCGAACTCGCAGTAGGTAATCTAACGAACACAGAAGTTGATAGGATAGGCAGACAAACTTCCAAAAGGCATAGGAAAAAAGGGTGGGTCAGAAGATTTATTCGAAGTAGTCATGGGTGTAAGAAATCATCAATGAAATGATGAGAGTGGTAAAGAAGAAATGATGGGGGAGAGAGGATAACGATTTAGGACAACGAAGAAAGACAAATCAAACAAAGTTCGTGATGAGCCGTGGGTCTTGAGTCATAAAACACAACCAACCTAAAGCGAAGAAACTGTGTTACCAGTGTAGGTAAACACTGTCCTTCCGCAACCACAACCAAGATCTCGACCGTCCCTCACATCAACCATCCGAAAATAATGGGATTTTTTTTCGAGTCCAGCTATTTCACAAACATTACAACTACAGTACAACATCGATTGCCAGGGTTGATGCTCGGGAAGTAGCTAGTAAACGTAAACAATGGAAATTGGTGTCAAAATGCTTATATGAGAGTGAATGAACTGAAATTGGGACCTTCTGATGGGTTTCCCTACCTTCTACCATCACCAAAAAGTAATGCACGTTTGAAAAGAAAGTGTGAATATGGGAGATTACGTTGACCCTGCATGGTATTACCCGTTTCTGCCTTTCAGCTCAATCAAACCCGATCTCGCAAACCTTATGCATGTTTTATGCGACGATGATTCGCTGCTGGGAATTGAGGGCGTTCTAACTGCCACATTTCTCCTGGTGATTGTTTTCTCTTTCGTCGCCTCCCACATGAAACACAGGGATGTTCCGTCGCCCGAGTCCCAAAGGGATGCGGAGGCCGAGCAGATTCTCATCGCCGCAGAGCTGATGGGAGCAAAGCCGAAAAAAAACAGAAGCCTGGAAACACGAACGGACCAGCCAGATGACCATTAATACACCGAAGTTCAATTAATCATAATACATTCGTCGACCACACTACATAAAATATTCAACAAGGATCAAATTAATGTAATGGGATTAAGCCACGGATAAGAAACAATTCGAGCCGACCTCCAGGAACAACCTACGATGCAATATCACTCTTCCGAGGTACCTAGTAAATCTGGAGGGTTGGTTCCGCAAAAGGCGCAGTTACATACCTTCTAGATGATTATAACGTTAATTAACAAGTCGAGTTCGGGACTAATACGCTTTCGATGTAAAGATCTCGATTTTATTATCATTCTGGTACATAACTGGATATGAGTACTGCTTTGTGATTTACGGATTTATCGTACCAAAATTTCATATTTGTTATTTCGAAGGTTTGGGTTCCCTATCATTAATTCCAAACATTTTAAGGAACTGAGTATTACCTATCCATAACGGGAGACATAATATATGAAACTAGGGCACATCAAATATCTTGCCCTGAACGGTTCGTTGGTGAATCTTTTATACATTTCACGAGAAAGCCCCCAGAAGAACATCGTTTTCCGCAAATATTTGCTACCTATTCTCATCTGGAAGTATTATTCCGGATTCGGGACACGTTTTTCCCCTTTCCACATCATAGATACAATTTCTCAAGGGTGGGATATCCGTCCAGTGCCCTAAGAAACGCCCCTTCCTTCCGTTCCTGGTTAAGAGGGCAATAAATGGAGCTCGAATGTCAAAAAAGGCTTATCGGGGAAGACGCCAATAGAAACACACTTTTATTTCAGAAAGGCAATCGAAGAATCTGGAGTATAAACATGTAAACTGAACCCTACTTTCCGGGACCTGGTCCAATGTAAACACAAACAATAGGTAGGTAGTGACTGTGTTTTCAGTTAAAATGTGTTTGACTTGGTGGAAGCTCCACACAGAAAAGGATAGAGAATCCTTACAAAATCAGCAGAAAGAGAATCAGGAGCTTCTAACCTTCATATACTTGGAAACAACAAGACCTTTTCACACACGATACATCAGTACTTCGCGAAGGGTATACTTAACTAATAATAACTTTATACTCAACACTAACCACCAATGTTTGTTGAAGAACCCCCCTATAGTTGAAGTACGAGTAGGTCAGATAAATCTGGAGCTTGGGATCTACAGGAAGAGACATTTTTCGTCCGTCGTATGTTCACGTAGGAATGGTAACTTATTTTCCCAACGGCTTGTGTAATCATCATCATCACTTGTTAAGTGATTAAAAAGACCCAAGATTCAGCGGAAAACTGAGAACAAGAAGCTATAATGCATCATTTAGAACACAGCACATCATTCCATCACAATGCCGACCAATCGAATAATTCAAGTACATAGCTACTTATTTAAGTACAGTACATACATGCAAAATACAAGTAAGTAACTAAATAAGTTCAGTAGTAAGAATCTTCATACTATAATTTACCTATACGTCACAATGTCCGATAGAACTCGTCTAAATCATCATTGGATTTAATAAAATGTGGAACAAATCTGAAAAATCTTTGGTTGGAATTTTGACGTATCCCAAACCACAACTCGTCAGTTGAATTTTATGAATCTGCAAAAAGTAAGTAGGTTAAAGCGAAAACCATCATCATTAAAGCGAAAATTACCTGAGCTACTTACGAAATTCAGAGCGCTAAAACTAAACTGAGCCAGGCAAAGGACTTATTTGTATTGGGATACGAGTACATGTTAAGGTCGAATGTTTTGCTACAGGTATTGGATTCGAGAAACATTTGAAAATAAACAGCATTTGACACAAAATACAATCTTTTATTTTTTTTAATTGTAATAATGGCTATCTTGAATAACCAATCAATAATATTATTTCATTTAATCCTGATATCGACGAATTCATTTGCGTCATGATTTTGTCGAGAGAAATTCATAACCAAAATATAATAGGTACATACTCAAAAATATGAAGGTTCTACGATATCCAGTAGGTACCTGTACCAACTATTGAATCGTCAATATCAACATTCTTGTCAGTGCTAGCTACAACTCTACATCCTCGAGTTTCGACTTACAAACCGTAATCACTGATTTATAAAACAAAACAATTACTAGCACTTGATAGTTAATACCAAAAAAATTTAAATCGGTAAATGGCTATTGCCAAAGGGAAATCGTTAAGGTTTTATCAGTTAAGCGATCATGCCTGGAGTAAAATACAAGAAACATGTTTACTTTGATATTAACGATTGAGTGCAGTTTGCAAACACAGCTGAACTTGAGAGTCTGTGGCCTACCTAGAAGATAAATGAAACAAGAACCTCACTTCACAAATAAGTAGGTAGATATACTCACTCGACGGTATACTATCGGCGTATATTCGTACAAGATAAAAATATCTTCTCGAGGGGTTCATTTCGCAGAGGTGTGGGATCGATTACCAGGTAATCCTGACATAACTGACCCATATATCCTTATGCAAAAATATTCTTCAGGCAGAAATGAAATTCATACTGAACTCTCCAGAACAGTTCCTTTACCTATATTATTTGAATAACAGGCATAATCCATTCAGCAATACCTATAATGCAAAACCATTTAAGATTTAATACAATCGGTGGGCAATACCACAATAATTCAAATTCATTTTCACGCTCTAATAAAAAATTACGGACCCCGACGACAATGAAAAGGATATCTACGCAGGATTATTTTCATGCTATCTGGGCTCCATCTCAGGAATCCTTCTCCTTTGAATCTCGTTAAAAGCCCCCAGCTCAAGATATAGTCTGAATACATTCCGTCCCTCATGAAACTTGCATTGTTACCGGAGTAAACATCTGTATGTACATACATACTCGAGAGATTCTTCTGTAAGAGCAGTTCCTCCGTAATATTTTATTTACTCATATTTTAATGGGGGGACACATTATAGCCGCATGAGCCGTGTCTAAGTAAATAAATTCACAGGCCTTTTACGAGTAAATCGTAACCATGGTGTACCCAAAGATTCGGAATCGAGTAAAGTAGTTCCAAATTCTATTATACGTTTCACTGCTAAGTCCCGTCACGGGATAAGTTACCTATACCAATCACAACCTAACACAACGATATAAATCTAACTTGAGGCTAACCACAAATTATACCATACTCTACCACCATCATTATTTGTTAAACTGGTTTCGCATTTCCTATGTAGATATTTTTGAATTGGTTAGTCAATTTCTTGCAAAAATAAAATTATTTAACGGACTCCTAAGGCTTGTTTGTGGAGTACCCGACCTTATAATTTCTCTGTAACTCCTGCAAAATGAGAGAATCTTACTAACGGCTTAGATTAATGGTTTTGTTTCCTCCCATAACGCACAGAAGGAGTTTCATCTCAAGTGTTTTTGCCATAGGCTACCCCTGGTATCAATAACAACTTCCAAGTTTTCATAGGACCCTTAGGTTAAAAAGCATTTAATTAATTTCAGCTGAACATAACGCATTTAAATTTATTATATCCCATCATTTTCGTTCAACGTAGGTAAAATTATTCCTCCATGGACACTTCAGTAGTGACTTAGCTCTATTACTGCCTAATGTTTGGTCCTACGCTTTTTCTCGGCGAAATGCTGCCTGCTCCTAACCGATTAGGTTTTACTCAAGTTCGGTGAAATGTGTTTTTTTTTTAATTTGTTTCCCTCTTCTTGTCAATTTTGAGTAATTGTACGCCTTTTTCGGCAAGTGTGTTCTCATAAACTGTGTTGGGATCGACCCACACACGCCCCACCAACAAGACCAAACAAGATTCATGCTGATTCGACATACCTATCTCCCTCGCCGTAAGAGAAGAAATCCTGTATAGATGAAGAATGGAGGCAGGATAACTATGATCTAAGAAAGTCAGTATCTGCTCATTATGTGGAGTGGGAAGCGTATTTGCGTTGTACGGAATGGAAATCATCCATGGTGGGAACATCAAGGGTTGACACAATGTTTCTGCATTCTAAGGGAACCGCGTATCTCCCGCATCCATAATCTTCCTCGCGCCATACAGAAGGATCCTCTTCTCCCAGATCCATTCATAACCGACGTTTTTGTTGTAACGCAGAAACGCTGGATTCAAACGTCCGGAACAGACAGCGTCAAGACACCATTAGCCAGAGTAATCAACAAGAAGAGGCCCGTCGCTGAGAAAGCCACTCTGACCGTGTACACAACAATGTACCTAGAACCGTGAGTTGACATAATGTTACTCGCAATGATCACAATAGCAAGGAACTGGGAGCACCTTCCTTGTGGGTCTGAGACAAGAACCATTAGGTGAAGGCACTAATCTCTCACGGAGCTGGGTAGGTACCATCTTCCATTTCACTCAGTACCTAGCGAGCTGCAGGGTTTTCACCGGGAGATAAGATTTTATAGTTTGAGCGATGACCGCGAAAATATCAGACATCCTAATATCAACTTGCCCAAGGAATGCAGAGACTTGTAAGATCATCCAGAAAGCGAAAAATGTAGAATACTCGTAGATGAAGCTTAGTCGCAAAATTGTATAGGAAGGGACACCTACGGGTTGTTTTTCATATGTTCTTCTTTATTCAATCATGCCTTAGGTACGTAGCTGGCAATCCTGCTCGAAATGCTTTGTTACGTATAAATAACTAATATTCTGTATGAATATATCCCACAGGATATCTTGCATCTGACTGGCGCTGGAGCTCGTCCCTGTACCGTCGACCAGCTGATTCCCAATTTCCCCGTCTGCATTTTCGGCTTGCAAAATCAGTTAGTTTACTCCTTTAAGTGAGGACTTGGTCCGCTCAAAATATTCTACACACAGGTCATATGTCAACCTGTCAAGGTTACTTCCACAACGTTAAAATATAGAAATTTAAGAACAGACATGGAAATTCTATAATGGATAACTTGAAATTTATAAACTCAATTCAATTGATTTTGCTTCCACACTACCGAAGATAGGGAAGCCTTGGATTCGCGAATAATAAAAAAAAAAAAAATGCATGTCCTCCAAAATGAAAGTTTCCGTTTCGGACATCGAGGAAAATTTTTGGATCTGTGTCTGTCAGACAGTATGTGGTAATTCCTTGTAACGCCAATAACTACCCGAAATAATGGTTGAAATGGGCTGAAATTTTGAGGGTAGGTGCAGGGTGGGTCACAGACGGTCCCATACCGAAATAATTCAAAAAACTACCGTAAATTTCATCTTTGCATGTGCAAACGTGAAATACTTGAAAAGCCCATAACTACCTTAAATATCGTTGAAATGCTGTGATACTGTGATAGTTCCTCATAAATTTCATTGGAATAACTTCATTCACTTTCATTGGTAACTTTCGTCTGCGCATGCGCGAACATGAAATTTTGACTATTTCTTTGTAACGCTTCTATTCGTAGAGCTGAAATTTTGAGGGTACACGCGGGAAATACTTGAAACTCCCATAACTATCTTAAATATTGTTGAAATGAGTTCAGATTTGGACGGTCGATCATGAATAGATAGTTCGATAAGACTTTCATTAAAACCGTACTGTAAATTTCGTTAGCGCATGCGCGAACATGAAATGCTGACCGTTTCCTTGTAACGCTTCTAACTATGCGAAAAATAGTCGTAGAGAGCTGACATTTTGAGGGTACACGCGGGTTGGATCACAGATGGACCCGTATCAAAACGAACCTACCCAACTATTCTAACGTCCATGTGACTCAAGTGAGGAAGCTATACAGCCTACTCGAATTGGCAGAATTTTTTAATATGGATACAAAATGAATTCCTGGGCTTCAGAATACTGTAAGTGACATTTTCCGAATTTCCTCTGAAGGAGCACAAATGGGATAATATTCAGCGGATCTGAAAATGTCAATTTTTATTCTGTCATCAAATCTGTTTTTTCATTATTTTGTATAGTCTACTTGGTAATGCCAGAGGTTATGTTCAGTAATAATAGGAACTTTTACAGCTGTCGCAAGATAAACTGAACAAATCTACTACCTACTAGGAGTGAAATAATCAGTCCTGCAATCTGGGCGAGAGACACGAAATTATTCCATTAGTTTGACCTTCCCTGTCAACCTTAACTGTTCATTATTAAAAAACGCTGCAAATTATTACAAAACAGTTTATTATTTACCTCTATAGATGCCCCTTCTGTGTAGATCGCTGTTTTCTGTAGTTAATAACTACCCTCGTGCTCCCCCTAGGAAAGCCCTAAATCGAGTACTGGAGCCGGCTGGGAATTACAGTTTTATAAAAATACATGGGATTCAATAGTACAATCATTAATTATTATTGTTGTTATCCATGAATAACGTTTGTTCAAGTTGCAAAAGTACCTATCAACAAAATCCAGAACAGCCATCATTCTTCAAATGAAATAATATCAGAACAAACAACTCGACTTCATAAAGCCATGCGTGATTATAATCAGGTGTTCCCTAGCAATGATATCTGGGCTGGATTTATACCGTTCGATTCACCATCATGCTGACGAAGCCTTTTGGTGCAAACGAACGGCTGGTCGTACAATAATCCGGGTGGTCTCAAAAAATTCTTTAGTTTGAGATCAATTTAAAAACGTTAAAAAACCATACCCGTCTATTGAAAGTTTTCGAGCTCCGGCGTTCTGAAAATGTCAACCCCTATTTTTCACCCCTTAGAGGTGAACGACATTAACACCGAGCTTCGCTGACCAACCAGACCCAAAAAGGGACCTAAACCAAATTTCATTAATGTTCATGGTCACGAAGAAAAGTGCGAAGTACGGCGTATGGCGTAGGTACGTACAGAAACTTTTTTATTCCATTTTCGGATTCTACTTACCTTGAAAAGAAAACCATCAAATTTTTAGGGGTGGGGGGGGGAGGTTAAAAAATGTTCATGCTCTGTTCCAAATGCTTATTAATGAAAATAATAAACAAAAATAGCTTAAATGAGCAAAACTGTCTTTTGCGACCTGATTATTATGGATGCACACGTGAATTCGAGAAATCGTTGGCAAATCAATGAAATTTTATTATAGCACACAATCGGAAATCTACAGACACTAGATACACTCCACATCAACATTTCAAGAGACACAACAAATAAATCATCATTCTCACAACCCCTGAATAACGCAGCCGTGTTTAGAACAAAATGGAAAACAGGCATCAAATGGTGAATGAGAAGCACCGGGTAACGTATTACTAGACTGAAAGAGGTAACAGGTTTCGTGTATGCGGAAATATGGAACGAAATGGATTAATTTCTCTCTACCTTTTCACGGTTTTCTCTGATGTATTGCATTTCATCACGCCCACGTCCGACATTAATTTCACGTGATGCCTTGAAATGTAAGATACTTTGCCTTCCCTCCTTGACATCCTCAATAAAGAATCCAAAGCTGGATACTTAGTCAATGTTAAATAGATGAGCATCAGCAAACTTCCCTGCGCTGTGGGATACGTAGTGTTGTGATGAATTGTTGACGATGATAACAAACTAAGGAGGTGAAGAAAAAGTGGTGAATGTTTTGGAACAGCTCAGTTGTAACAAGTCACCAAGAAGATAGTGTATCAACCACAGCGATAATATCCCAGTCGATCATTGATGTAGTTGATGTAATGCCGTGGCACCTTGTGTAAGAAGTAAGTACCTAGATATTTTTAAAGTAAAAACAGATCGCCAGGAAGCTCAAGCCAAGATCCTTCTTTTCAAGGGTACAGTAAATGAAACCTACCTACATGAATAAAATCATAAATATTGTTTTTCAGAGGTATTTAGCTCGAAACTACGGGTTTCGTTGTTTCTTTCCCATTTTATGCTATTTGACTATGGTTGAGACACCATTATCTGGAATTATCTTTTGCCTCTATGGGAGTTCACACATGAGAGCTATTTGAATCATTCGCATGACATGAGTCTGGGTGGTCCGAATTGTATCCAGGATGCCTAGGTATTAAGACGGCAAGGGAAGTTTACGAAGCTATTCTTATTTTACAGTTTGGACCACTAGGATTTTGAGAATTTGTCAAGAAAACAAAAATGGCTGTCAAGCAGTAACGGTGCGTGGGGTCTGAAAACGGTGGGGCACCAGACCAGAACAGAAAACCATCAGATTTTTCTACAAAATACCCCAAAGTAACAACACACTTCCCTTATTTTTACTGATAGTGATATTCAGCAAAGCTTATATCTTTTAATCAACAATATATCGTCGTACGAAAACGTCAACAATTTCTACTACAAATTAGCCACCGAATTCGTGTGCTACAAAAACATAGTAAACTAAAATACAACAAAACAACGACCCGTCGGCTGGTACCTGCTTGAATGGAGAAGATACTGACTAGAAGCTAGGCAGTTATCTGTGTGTTGACGCCGATCAATCCACAAACCACAAATATCAAACAGGACGAAACGCACATAGGTATCACAAATACAAATCTGTCATCGGAACTGAACCGAATGCAAAATTTGGCGCAAACAAATTGAAAACTCACAGACTCGACAGAGAAAGCGAATGTGATTCAGAGACAACAAAAACAAATCAGAAGAAGAAGCATCTCGTATCGAGATGACAAACTGAATCGAAGGGATCGAATTGATTGTGAAATGAACAATTTTGGGGTTGAAATCAGATTTTGCGGGCCACAGCCCGAAGTGGGCGTGGCGAACAACATTTTCACTCGATTGAGCGACGGGCCACTTTTCTCGGTTGCAATGGGAACACTAGGTCCCAGGACCTACCTTCCAGTTTCAGGAGCCTAGGTTTCGATTTCGATTGCAGGGCATCGATTACAGTCGCTTTATAACGATAACATGCTTGGTCTGTGGAGCTAACATTAAGGAACCACGATGGATGCTCTACTGGAATATTCATAGCCAGAGAAATCTGGCGAGTGGCTGTTGAACTTTGCGAAAATGCTAGGTAGGTACAGCGTACGGAGGGAAATTCAGATGCCAACTGAATAATGGTTGGAGTTTAGTGTTTCTAGGTGCCGGGGCAGTGGCCCAAGTGGCCTTATGGACGCAACGCTCCTGCAGTCAAGCTGCTTCACAAAATACAGGCTTGGAAGTACCATCGTGGCGGCTGGCGGCCATCACTGGTCGTTTAATGTCGCTTCCCTGCTGCATACTTCACAATGGCATTCTGTATCTTGTCTTTCCTTTTTCTAACTCTCCCACAGAACTAGTAAAGTGGGGTTGACGAAGGAGTGGAAGATGGCCATAAACTGAATCATACGTTCCCTGTGTTATAAAAACAAAGAAAACCAATAGAATATTTTATATCCTCAGCTATTTCAAGGAGCAAAAACTATAAATTCGGCACCGTACTACATTAAGAAAAAAGGCTTAAAGCAATCTTGGTTAATGATATCTACATGCGACGTTGCGCCACAATGAAAATAAATCAGCAGATGAGCGTGAAGAGGGTATGGAGTTTAGCTGAAAGACCCATGTTTTAACGCTGATGAGATTATCTCTGAACGTATTTGGGACGAGATTAGTTTGAATTTATGCACCGTTTAGCGACTTAACGCAATACTAAAGTCCTCAAAGAGCTTCGTTAACCAATGTAATCCCATTACCACGAGCTTCGTATCCTGCAATGGTGCTACTGGTGCCCTACTGGCCGCAATTATTTCGTAACGAAATGAAACCAAAAGTGACAACAAGAATGGCAATTTTCGTGGGTTGCAAATTCTACTTTTTTTGGCCAAATTCTGCTCAGTAACCGAAATTAACACTTATTAACCACATAATGAGGTGTTTATGTCGAAAAGCCAAGGCAGAAAACGAGTGTGAAATTTGGATTTCTGTTCCCGCTAGAAATGACGTATGAGGTAGAGGCCGAGTAGTTCAACTCAAATCCCGCCTGGGCGCTCGCGCACCACTTTAAACGGTGTACAGAACCCACTGCGATTGGATGGATGGAACCTCAAATTTATAAATAAATCTAAAAACACGTCCTCAATATCAAACCAAGGGAAATGTGACAAAGGTTCTAAAACGTTGCCACGAAGGTTTGCAATTTCTGATGTTGGGTTGGTGACAGCACTGGGAACCTTCTCCTCCGCGGCTTCGCTCCGCCTCCGTGTGCTAACAGCCAATCAGATGTCAGTAGACTTCGCACGTCATTTTCTGCCACGTTTTTACTTTCAACCACCCTCATTTTTAAAAAATGCACCTTATTTTTGAAAAAGGGCTTCGAACTGCCTTTTTTCCAAGAGTTGTGAATATTTTTTTCCAAAAACAATTTTTTCACGAAAATTCCCCATTATGGTAGCGGAGAAAGAGACTCTACTATATCTGTATGGTTCCTAATGAATGTCCACTACTAATGACGGTTAAAGAATAGATTTCATTTCACAAAGCTTAGCAATGAACTTACAAACATACCCACACTGGTCATGAGTAGACACTTATTGTTTGCGTTCAATAATCGAACTGACGTTATTAAATGTAATGAATTACTAACAGGTATTTAAGCATCTAATGAGAAAAAGATGTGCTTATTGAATTATATCATTTAGGTCTAATGATACAGGCACCAAGTATGAACCTCATGCTGTAGTGGAATGTGATATTTTTACCTCTAGTTGGCTCTCTCCCTTGGCTAACTCATTTGCCTTTGTAATTGTATTGATCGAGGGAGCATCCAAGGGTTTAGTCCCATGATATTGGTCACTCGCGGCTGAGTAATCGTATTATTAGTCATTATTGTGGGTATTGAAGGGATTGTGGCAGTTGATTAGATCTATCGATTCATGTTATAGGTACAATGTCGGGAAACCGTGCGTTGTATAGGACACAAGGTTTAGTTGATAAAATAGTAAAAATTAATATGTCTAGCGTACCAAAGTTTATATAATATATATATCAGCTGTTGTACAATCCACCGATATCAAACTCTCTATAATACAGGTCTACAATAATTGTCTAGGTTCGACAATCCAACTACGCTACGACTTGAAGACAATCGCCAAGCTTCATAAATCTCGATGATTTCGAACTGGACCATGTCAGACAGGTAATTGTATTCTCCGTGTTAATCTAATTCAAACGATTGGTGAAGCCATGCAGAATGAAATCCCTGCACAACGGTTTATTATTTTGTATAGAATACCCTTCTGTTACAGATCACAGCTCTATGTATAGATAACCCGTCTATATAATATAATATGTACTATTCTATGCATAATTATGTAGATCGCAGACCCTCCGTAGGTTAGCACCTAACCCCGTACTCGTTACTAGGTAGGTACCTACCTAAATCACGAGTTAAATGTTGCTAAAATAATTCTGCCGATGACAAACAGTACCTAACAAAAAGAAACACACATAATGAAGTTCTGAAAAGAAATTGTTGATGAGGAGTGAAAAAAGTAGGTAGCAAAAGTACCTACCAACAAACTCCAGCCCCTTCTACGTAGATGGTATAATGAACCGTTGTGTAATAATTTACCGTTGAGTAATGATTTACCGTAGTAATAATTTACCCATCAATAATACTTCAACGTTTGTTCAAGTTTCACTACCTACCAACAAACTCCAAAAGAGCCATCATTTTTCAAATTAAATAATATCACAGAACAACCAACTCGACTTCATACTCCGCCAATATAATCAGGTGATCCCAACCAATGATTGGCCGTATTCACAAATTCCTATTGTGGGCGCGTCTCTGGTTACGAGATTTGGTTTGAATTGTATACAATTTAATTCACACTGGAGTCGAAAATGCCTGTCGGTGCAAACTTCGGGGCCTTACTGTGAACGAACGGCTGGACGTACGATGCTCCGGATGGTCTTAAAAAACTCGCAAGTTCAAGAACTATTTAAAACCGTAAAAATATTTACGTAAAAAAATGGTATAGGCGTTTTGAAAATTTCAACCCCTATTTTGAACCCCTTAGAGATGACTCACAGTAACGTCGAGCTTCGAGGACCAACTAGACGCCGAACGGAACCTATAACCCGAATTTCATCAATTTTTTTTCATGGTAACTAAGAAAAGTGGCCTGTACGGCGTACGGCGTACGGCGGACAGACAGAAATATTTTTATTGCAGTTTTGGATTCTGCATACCTTGAAACGTAAACCATCAAATTTTGAGGGGGGGGGGTAAGAATTTTTTTTTGTCATGCTCGATTCCAATGGTTCATTATTGAAAATAATAAACCAAAATTAAACGCTGGCAGTCAGAAACACAGGTGGACAAGTAAACGGCAAACTTATATAATGGTTTAAAACGTCTCCCAGTTCCATAAAACAGGTCGCAATCTACTCTTCAAACTGGTCATAGGACTTGAAATTATGAGGTTCTACATGTAAGACAGTAGGCCTTTGTAGTACAGGTAGTTTTTGTGCCAAAACGGCACCGAAAAAACATAACTGCAAGAGAAGTAAGTACTGTCCCAAATTTCACCACACGTCATGTGAATGGGAATAAATCTCACGAATGGAAGATTCACAGCATTTACATTAATTAGTACTCGTATGAAAACATAACTTCGAAATTCTAAATTAACTTTATTGTTTTTACAATAAATAATACAGCTAACTATGGATCCCTGTAAGTAGCCAAACTTCCCACCAATGCCCATGAGCAATTGGCAGCGCAAGATGATTTATTTCGTTTTCTGGGCGCGCCCCGACAGAACGTTTTCTACATTGCTCTATAACCTTATGTTATCCAGAAATGGGCCTAGCTCGTTTTTGGTTTTTAATGGAGCTTTTTTTAGCATGAACACGCTTTCGCCATGACCAAACTACCGAAAAAAGTTACGCGTGTGAGTTACGCGAACGAAAGTAGCGCGATACCTACCGATAAACATCCACTGCTAGTGAAATAAGCCCTTAGGCTTATTTCTTTCCCCCTCATCCAACGAAGCTGAAATTTGACAGGGATCTCCTTAGGACTGCTGGGTACAAATGACAGAATGGGGTCCCTCCCTGCTCAGCTGAGTGAGCCCTTGGGCTAATTTCATTCCCCCTCATCCTAAGAAGCTGAACTCTGAAAGCTTAGGACTGATGGGTACAAATGACAGAATGGGGTTCCTCCCCAACCAACTGTGTGAGCCCTTAGGCTAATTTCTCTCCCCTTCATCATTCGAAGCTGAAATTTGACAGTAGCCAGCCTCCTTAGGACTACTGGGTTCGTATGGCAAGATGGGGTCCCTCCCCGAGCAGCTGATTGAGCTGTGAGGCTAACTTCTCTCCCCCTCATCCTACTAGATGAAATTTGACAGGGATCTCCTTAGGACTGCTGGGTACAAATGAGAGAATGGGGTCCCTCCCTGCTCAGCTGAGTGAGCCCTTGGGCTAATTTCTTTCCCCGTCATCCTAAGAGGCTGAAATTTGACAGGTAGCCTCCTTAGGACTGCAGGGTACGTATGACAAGACGGGGGTCCCTCCCCGAGCCGCTGAGTGAGCCCTATGCTAACTTCTCTCCCCCTCATCGTACGATCCACGGCTTAACATACTACATAGCATAAAGAAAACCGGCATTCCGAGAATCAGCAGACAGCGAATCAGACAAAATTATCCGCGGGGGGGGGGGGGGGTGCAGGGGGGCCAAGCCCCCCGCCGATGCGCAGAGCGCCGAGTTTCAATTTTTGTTCTTCCTCCTTTTTCTTCTTCTCCCTCCACACCGCACAAACACACCAACAATCCTCCACCACAGTCACTCAAATTCTTCTATGAATCAGGAGTTTGCAGTAAATCAGAAGTCAGTTTGTGAAGGCGCACCTAACTAAGAAAATAGAAAATGTTTGCAAGGGTTGAAAAGAACTACCTAACGTGAGAGAGAAGTGTCGGATACACTACAGACCGTTTCGGTCAACTGAATATACAGAGGAGGATCAATATCGAGGAGAAGATCAGAATAACATCACAACAGTTTTATGCGTTTCAGCACGCAAATGGAAAGCAAGTGTTATTCACAATTCAAGTCGTAGGTAAGTCGGATACAGAAACAAGCATCACTCGAGCACGACCAGAAAGAAGAAACCCGTAACTGAGCCACAGAAGCTGGGTACGAAAAATTGCGTCAGTAACATGAAGGATCATATTGAATGTATAGCCGGTCATCGTGAATGACAGAATGTCGTCAGGCGGTTAACCCTACCAATCCGTTGTCAATACTTCAATCAAACTTTCGTTCTATTTTATTTCGGGTATCGATTCCTACCCAAAGGCTCGTGAGGTAGAGGAACAGCCGAACGTCAACTCCCATCATATCAACCCGAATCACTCCGTGAGGATTGGGGAGCGAGGGAAAGTGACTCGGAAAGCGAGTTCCTTCAACGGCGAGAGGCTCGTCAACTCGTGCGATACAGCGGGGATCTGGCTGCCCGATGGTAATTATAGAATAATAAACTAGAACTCTTAATGCTGACCTAACTGAGAATTATTGGTAATCACAGGAAAGCAATGACACACACGTTTTTAAAAGACTCGCCAACATCAGAGGGCTCAGATTGACTTTGCATATGTAATTTGTAAGTATTCATAGTGATCTGACAAGATACAAAATTAAGTTTAGATACAACATTAAGTTTACCTGATCAATTTTTCAGCACATGGTAACGCCTCATTATCGTAACAACGGTAAATCCCAACTAGTAACACTCACTGGACAGTAACTGGTGCAGCTGAATATCAGTATATTCTAATCAATAAGGAATCTAACATTTCGTGGCCAGGAAATGGATCTGCCAACATTTAAGTAAGCTACTGAGAATAGGTCTCAACCAGGAGAACAAGTCCATCAGCCACCACTGCCAACATGAAATAAGATTCTACATTTAGCAATGCGATTTTAATCTATGCAAGTTATTCGGAGAAAAATCGTCAATCGATAGGCAAAGGTCCTATAGGATCATACCTTATAATTTAAGGATTATTTTATCTTGGGCGAGAAGGAAAACGAACAACATTAAGAACTCATTCCCAAGATTACACGACCACCCAACCCTTGACCTTCAGCGAAACCTGGTAGGTAGCCCGCACGCCACTGCTTTACCAACAGGGGATATGCAAATTTCACGAGCCACCGAGCTGCTAACTTCGGACCTTTTCTTTTAGGAGGAGCTAACTTTTAGAAGAAGTTCGTCTACCCATGTTCACAACATGAATCACTCTGAAATATATAAATTAAAGTAAATAGTCCGCAAAACGCATTTTACTTCGGAGACTACCAAGGAGCGAAAACTTTGTTCTCAATTTTGAGAGGAAACATAATCTTGTCACCAGAGTCAAAATTTCCACTCGCACTTTACGTTTTAGAGCTGACGGAACAAATTTGGTTCGGTGTTTGTCTATCTGTGATCTCAGAAAAGCTTCCAGGGATACGAAACCATGGGAGGGATATAAGCACAGTTCTTTAAGTTTGAAAGATTTAAATGAAGGTTTGAGGAAATGTCGTTATTCGGCCACTGAACCCAGCACTGATGAGGTTCTTCCGAGCACTGATGAGTTATCTTGTAAAGATTTCAGATCCGAGAAATATAAAATATTATTCCAACCGAAAACTTTCAAACTGGATGGGAGGAGATAAAAGTTCGGTTCGAGAAAACCTCAAGAAATGGAAAACGGAACCATCAAAAAGTAAAGAATTTAATCGTTGAGGAATGGAAGTGGAATATTTCTGGGTGTATGTATAATTATTTTCAGACACGGAAAAAGAAGAGGGTTGAAAATGAAATATAACCAAGTCCAAAAAAAGCTGGAAGCAATGAGGAGGTATGACATGGGGAAAGCACCTAATTTTAGGAAAGTGAGGAAATGCTAAGGCATAAAGAGAGGGTCAGGCCATCTCGAATGAAGCGACTGAGAGCACTCAAAGGGGATCGATGAAAAGGGGTTTTCAGAACTAATAGCAAAGCGGTGACGGTGACTCCTGAGTGAAAACCACATGCCTCCAAACTCATTCGCTGATTAGTTTCCCACACGAATCTATGCTATCACATGTTACACTACATAATATCTCCGTGCCTCCTCATCAGACTGCCACACAGCTAATACAATTAAATTAATAATCAATTCCACAATTATTGTGAGAACCTTATGGGAATGTTTTTTGTAGTAAGAATCACTTGTTTCTAATACCTACATAAGCTAAGTACAAATGTTTGATCTTGATAACTCGGGATGATAACACTTTTGGAGCTGTTACTCAGGATGATAAGATTTTGAGGGACAATTGAAATAACAATAGTCTATCTAATAAGCCGTTCCGTTACATTCAGTTTTGCAACTAAAGAGCTCAGTTATGTTTGACCTTGTAACATTACCATTACCTCACTAGCATTAATAAGAAAAGAAACGCCTAAGCTTGGCACTCAGAAAACTAGTAGGTAGTGCACACAGTTGCACTATCCGAAAAGTGCGAAGCGAACCGTCGTTGATAAAAACGAAACTTCTCAATAACAAAGTAGACCAAATAACGAGTACAAAAAGAACAATGAAAATCAATCACATAAACTGCGGCCAGGGAACCGCACACACAATATTCATCATACACGCGTACCCTACACCTAGTACTGTTCTGGAAAGAAACCATATCTCAAACAGATTTGAATGCAGTTACTTTTTCTCTAGGCTTTAGGATTTCCCCGCCTCTGAATATAGGAAACAATAGAGGCACTCCACAAAGAACACTGGGCTTCCCTAAAAATGGCCCAGCTCGAAAAACTACTCATTGTATTCACGTTCCGTGGATTCCAAAATTGAGGCAAGATGTTCGGGCCAAATTTCCTCCATCTCATAATTCACGAGTCGTTGACAACAAAAACGTCTGCCAATTCGAGTGGGCAGTATAGCTTCCTCACTTGAATCACATGAACGTATAGAATAGTTGGGTAGGTTCGTTTTGATACGGGACCATCTGCGATCCAGACCGCGTATACCCTCAAAATGTCAGCTCTCTACGAATTTTTTTCGCATAGTTAGAAGCGTTACAAGGACACCGTCAAAATTTCATGTTCGCGCATGCGCAGACGAAAGTTACACACGATTCCAATGAAATTCATATGGAACTATCTAAGTATTATTCCTGATCAATCCTTCAAACTGTGCTAAAGCGCATGCGCGTACGGAACAATTTCCGTAATTTTGAAATGGTATCATCTGCGATCTAACCCGCGGGTCCCCTCAAAATGTCAGCTCTCTACGACTATTTTTCGCGTAGGTAGGAGCGTTACAAGGAAACGGTCAGCATTTCATGTTCGCGCATGCGCAGACGAAAGTTGCATTACGAATCCGATGAAATTCATTTGGAACTATGAAAGTATTATTCCTGATCGACCCTTTAAGTGTGAACTCATTTCAACGATATTCAAGTTAGTTAAGGGCGGCAATAATTTCACGTTTGCACGGTTGCTTTTTCAATGATTTTGGTATGGGACCATCTGTGACCCAAACCGCACCTACCCTCCATAGTTCAGCCCATTTCGACCATTATTTCGGGTAGTTATGGGCGTTACAAGGAATTACCACAGACAGACAGACATGGAACCAAAAATGTTCCTGGATGTTTACAACGCAAAATGGTAGTGGAAATTTTCATTTTGGAGGACATACATTTTTTTTACTCAATCACGAATCCAAGGCTTCCCTGCCTTCGGTAGTGAGGAAGCAAAACTAGTTATCAGACCCAAGGCAGCTGTGGAAATTAGACTAAATTATACTTGCAATGAACGTGATAAAAGGCACGGTCAGTAAGGGCATAATACATACTGTGGAAGGTACTGCAACGGTAAACAACTAATCGAGCCGAACTTGATGATGAAACAATGAAAATTTCCGAGAGAAGGAAAAGGTAGAGTTTTACGAGACGATGTAATCCAACAGTTCAGACTAACTGCTCACTAGAAAAGAAACAGGGGCTTTGGGGAAAAAAATCTAGAGCAAACCTTTTTAATATTTGAGGAGACGCTTCGCAAAAAAGGGCCCTACCCATCAGCTGATATTGTGCGGGGTGTTGTCTCCGACGGGCCCGAGAGAAACAAAGGACTTTTGTCGTAACGTCTGTGTCAACCTCCCAAGGCATCCATTATTAACACAAGGACCTTTCCGACCCTTGGGTTCACCTTTACCACTTCTTCGGATTTCGATCCCTTCGTATTACTAGAAGGGGATTCTCCGAAGTTCCCAATTTATTCCATTCGCTGGTCCTGATTTTGATACTGCCTCCGTCTACATTGGACAGCTCGATATCGAAAATCCACATAAAAGGGTAAAGCAAAACAGCGATTTCGGAAAAATCGGAGAAACGTTTAAGAAAATTCCCTTTCAACTGGAACTGACAGAACTACAAACGCCATGTTCCTCGTTAGAACTTCGGCAAACAAAAAAATACTACAGACAATGCTCGGCAGCACACTGCTAGGTTACAGACCACCATTTATGAGGGCACTGAAGGTACAGAGATATTATTAGGCCGTAATACTCGTAGGTAACCGAAGGGCGACGGCGAGTGCCGTTGTAACAAACATTCTCACGGAAAAAACGTCAATTTATGTAGCATATCTTGGGCTTACTAGGTATACCTAATAAATACACATAAAACTTGAAACATGGGATAGAAGGGAATCCACTGGCTTCTCCAGAATTTTTATAATTATCTTCTTGTTGGTAAAAGAAGGTCAGTATACGTCGTTTCCTCTTCAGTCCGTTTGGTAGAACGTTATAGTTCTGATATTGAAACTCTGGTGAAGGCCAACGAAACTTCCAGAAACATGAGATGGATCAAGAACGAGGGTTTCACAACCACAAACTCGACGTTTTGATGAGTTTACTGGACAACAGCGACGAAGAAAGGAGACTGAAAATGGCCAAACCAAGGTCTTTTGTTGTAATGATTCTGGATGTTGGAAAAGCATCTATCGTACAGTTGTTGACATATGGCCAATAATTTAACGCAAGAAGAGTAATGGATAAAAATTATCTGAGTCCATAAAAAGTCGATAAAGCAAAAGCAAGTGCAAGCTAAAGTTGAAATAAATCGGATGCATGAATCGCTTTGGTCTTCAAAGTAATTTTGAATAATGAAAAATTGTTTATCATTCGCCTCATCAATGGCAGGTGGAAGCTCCCTCCAGCATTCGCTCGCTACAATTCAGTATCTTGCCTATCGGTTAGTACAGTATTATCTATGCTGTCTATAAAACCAGGACATCAGTGCGAAAAATATTATAGGCATGTAATGTGTAAGAGCGAGTAGATACGTTCATAAATGGGCTACGGACCGTTCATCTGAGACTGGTATAGTGTACCTCTCATCATGGAACCAATCCACAACTCGAAATTATCGGGACTAGAAAAGCGGGACGACTATTCTATTCACCGTCAAACCTCGGTTCGTCCGCGAATGATCGCGAGCAACTACCTGGCGAGACTTCCACTTCAAACTTTCATCAGCCTCCGCATAATGTAGAGCCCTTCAACTTCTTCGCTCTCCATCGCTAACGGTCGGTCAGGAGAGCATAATAGATTCTTTGGGTTAAATGGGCCTGCCCAAAGTTTTCGCTTGTTACTTCGGCTCTGCTGGTGTGAGAGCTCTAGCAAATCTTTTTTAATTATCTCCAGCGGCAACGAATCCCCCATTTTCACGCTTCCAAGCTTATTATATCTTATTCAAAACAGGGCAGAGAGATGTTTTTGACGGAGGCACTCTTTCTTAAAGTTACAGCAAAACTTGAGCATTGTTTGGGCGGGTATCTTTTCAGAAGCTTCTATTCTCATCCACAATTTCATCTCGAATCCATTTAATTTCAAAACTATTCTTCAGGAGCAAGGAAGTACAGGTACCTACTGATAAGCCCACTTAAATACAACAACTACCATTGTAACACATTTCACCAAAATGTTTGTACAGCAAACCAAATGCCGTAAACTCGTCACCAATGATTTATTCTCTGTACACATAACCCTTCTGTCAGGTCATTGTTCCGCACGCAATACCCTTGAAAAACCTGTAACTATACGAAAGGGAGATATAAAAACGACAAAGAAAGGGTGCGTGTAGGTTTATCCGCCATAAAATTAAATTCATCAAATCCAACCGTAAGATTCGCCTGAGCATGTGCAAAGTTTTCCATGAAAAACCTGTAGTTTTGATCGAATGTATAAGTTGAATGAGACCACTAGTAAATTCAAGAAATTTCAAAGTTCCAGACCATCCTTGGCGCTGAACATGAAGCACGTGTCGACCTCCATCGAAAAGTAAAAAACCTATTTTTTCGACCAATGGCGTTTTTTACATGTCAACTTTTTTTTTCTTTTTTTTTCTCCCACCCTTCCAACTCAAATGTTTCAAGGATCATCCTTGGCCCAAGCAGAGCCCACACGCCATATTTCCAAGTTCGAAGTTAATTGCCAAATGTAGGAGAGGCAATAATTAGTCAAGCTAAAATCGGGCATTTTTCACACCGTGTGTGAGTGTTCCTCCGAATGAGCCTTAAGAACTGAAATTTCGAAGGTATAGGAACTCACTGGATCGTCAGGTTTTGGTAACAACAGCCAGTCACGTTTCAAAAACGTCGTGTTAAGGTGGGTGCAAGAAAAGAATCGGATGAGATATATACTCTGTCTTGGGAAAATGTATCGAACAAGTGAGCCCGAAAAGTAGGTACGCATGGTAATAAGTTGTAAAAAGTTATGAGCTCCTCATTATTACTCCAATTGCACAAGGGAAGATCGCGTGGCACCAACTTCGAACGGAGCAGCATAAGATGGAAAATTTATGATTAATGAACCCCCCGAGCTCAGGGAGGAGGCGGTAACGTCAGGCAGTTTATCAAACCGGGGTTCTCCTGGGGTTTCGGATAGTTAGCCCAACCACAAGACCCTGCAAACTGTCGCGACGGGCAACTCAGGCAAGGGAGAGAGAGGTCTAGGGTTCAGACCGAGCTGTTTAGCCGAGGAGTTACTAGGAGGCAATGAGGGGATTGTTCTTGGCTGTGCATATTGTTAGGTTCAGGGTCTGGCACAGGAATAGGCTCCCCAGGACTGAACTAGAGGCTTGGTGATCGTAAGCAGAATGTTCCAGTCATGCAGCAAGGCCACTGACCACATAAGCGAATTTTCGAACTTAGTTACGTTTAATTAGGTCTACTTTTGTCCCCTAAACTCGAATTGTCCAGATTTTAGCATGGAACATGCTTTAGCCTTGGACTAACTAGCCGAAAAACGTTACACGGGATGGGTGACGCGGAAGTGGAACGCGGAAGTGGAACGAAATTTTAACAATGATTTTCACTTACAACCGAGTAGTTGCTAGGGAAATGAAACTTCTTTCATTTTCATCGGACAAAAATCGTTTTCCATTCGTTGGAAAGCTCTTGATTTATCACGAATGTATTTCGTATTTGTTCTTGGTATTTATATCCTAGTTTCATAATATAACTATATAAATGAATGTTGTAAATGGATAGTAAACAATGACGCTTGTTTGGTTGTCACTTGGTTGTAGTAAACTACGCGGCTAAAGCATGTTCCATGTTTCTTGAATTTTAGCCGTAGGCTCTAAGCAGTAAGCATCCGGGGGTCCAGGGGGCTTGCCCCCTGGCGAGGCGCGCAGCGCCGAGTTTTCAAGGAAAAATATTTTTGACTACTGAAACAGTATTTTTCTGTAATGAAAGATCAAATTAATAGTCAAGTCAAATCAAAACAGAAGTCAAGAATAAAAAAGAAGACGCGCTCGAACGGTGGCTCACCGTTTTCTTATAAACTCGAAGAAACTTAGCTCATGAATCAAATTTCTTGTTATAAAAGCGGTGAGATGAAAAAAATCGCTCTCGATTCTCAAGCAAGAAAAAAATTAGAATACGAGCAATTTCTGACACCGGGACGAAAGATTAACGGCAGTAGAGGTAATTTTTGCTTCTTTTCAATTCTCCTTTGTTCCCTAATTTTCCTTTGGGCTGTACTCAGGACCCCGCTTTTACGTTTCCACATCAAAGGCTTGCGACCTCAAAAGACAAACGCTGAATCATGGTTACATTTAAGACATTCCCATGATACACAGATCACACAGACTCTGATGACGCTATTTATTTTAGAACGCCGTTTAATATGGGTCAACAAGGTAGGAACAGCTGTGGACGAAATTGCATATTATATTACCTGTAAACAAGAGGGTGGACGACTGCCTAAATTTTCTGAAACAAGAGGATAGCAGCTACATTACGCAAAAGCGAACCATTATTCAAGGAATGAAAAATCGATCTCACAACAATCAATTTCGAGAGAGCAGATGGGTGGTGAACATTTTAGGCAAACAAAGGATTTTCAAGAAAGTGGGATCTTTAAATCGATTCAGCATGACTGACACACTATCCAGCCATCGGCGGTGTTGTCATAATAATTTATTCCTAAGAGTATTCCGATTTATTTGTTCTAATGAACCATAGTAAAATAATCAATGGGTATCTCATGAGTCAAGCTTTTTGGGCACACACCACACACACACACACACACATTATGATGTGTGTGTGTCGGCATAGCCTCACAGACGTTGAGACACAACAGCCACTATTTTCGCCATTGTCACCTCATGCCTTACGGTTATGAGTACACAATGATGAGTAGGCATTAATTACTACACGGAAAAGCGTTCCAAAACCATCCAAAAACATCCAAAAACATGAACAAAGATAGCTTTAAACTTGAATGACAACGACTTTTCAACAGAAGCCTAAAAGCTTTCGGAGTAAACGAATATATTTTTCACGTTGGTAAAACCCAGTGACATTCTAGAACGATTGAATTCCTATTCATAAGACATTTGCAAACCAAATGAGTTCCGTCACACAACTTGTCAAGTTGCTATTATTCAATTCGGAATTCAAGACGAGTCCAACTTCTGAGATGAATATAATATTTGCATGAAACTCGAACAAGTGATGAGAAAAGCATTTTTAGAAATATTTACTCATTTTCGAATCAATTCATTGATTTTGTAAGAGGCAGTTAGTTGACTGAGAATAAAATCGAATGCTCGGTAGAAAACCTTTAACGATGCTGATATTTCAAAAAACGAACCACTTCTGCTTTCTGGGAATTGAAACTGAAAAACGATACTACAAAAATTTGCCAGCCATGCGAATACAATGATTGTTAGGACTGCATTTTTCCCTAAATCTAACAGATAACTCTACTTTCTTTGTAACATGACATGGAATACCGCAGGTGAGCGAGAGAAATGAGCTGAGCGCGCAGAGTCGTATCATAAGCCCTAGTTGAGAAGTAGACCGGGCACACTGGGTGAGGCCAATATTAAGCGCTTGCATGATAGATACTTCGCACTCGCTCTCACAAATCATGAGCAGCACCCAGCTATACAATAATTCAATCATTAATTATTTGTTGCTATTCATGAAGCATAACGTTTGTTCAAGTTGCAAAAGTAGCATAACGTTTGTTCAAGTTACAAAAGTACCTATCAACAAAATCCAAAAGAGTCAACATTTTTCAAATGGAATAATATAACAGAACAACCAACTCGACTTCATACAGCCATCCGTGACTATAATCAGGTCCTCCCTACCAATGAACTCTGGGCCGGATTTATACCGTTTGATTCACAATCATGTTGACGAAGCTTTTCGGCACAAACAAACGGCTGGTCGTACGGTGCTCCGGGTGGTCTCAAAAAATTCTTTATTTCAAGAACAATTTAAAAACGTTAAAAAAACCATACCCTTCTTTTGAAAGTTTTCGAGCTACGGCTTTCTGAAAATGTCAACCCCTATTTTTAACCTCTTAGAGATGACTAACAGTAACGCCGAGCTTCACGGGCTAACTAGACCCCAAACGGGACCAACAAATCAAATTTCATTAATTTTGGTGCATGGTAACTAAGAAAAGTGCTAAAAAGTACAGGACAGAAATTTTTTTACTGCACTTACGGATTCTACATACCTTAAACTGTAAATCGTCAAATTTCGAGGGGGGGGGGGTTAAATTTTTTAAATGCTTTTCCGAGGGTTCATTATTGACAATAATAAACCACAATGAGTTATTAAATCGTAGGAGAACTTGCGCTCTAAGTAACGTCTGTGAGAGCGGGTGGCGCTGGCGGTGAAATACATTACTGCTTACCAGAGCACCGTGCTAAAAGCATCGTAAGAGTCGAGAGTAAGTTTACTCCTCCATTCTCAGGTTATCTCAGACATAATGGGAACAGCGCGCACTTTATTATTCTTAACGCAAAAAAGGAATTAATGTCGGAACGCTATATGAAATCTAGGATTCCTAATACTGTAACCGAGGGTGCTTCCATATTTCAGAGGAAATAGCGTGGAGCTGGTGCACAGAACGTACACTATTTCTCTCAGACTCTCAGACAGTTTCCCGCCATAAGAGTTTAAATTAGTTACTGCGTATTTCGAAAGATGGCCAGACTCATCAAAAAGAAGCTTATTCAATATGGTGTATAATTTTATAAAATCGTAGGATTTTAAAACTCAATCTTCGCTAACCCACCAAACGTCGCTGGTCGGCTAAGCAGAATTGCAAAACTTGTCCCGAGATTTTTTTTTTTAAATCTTTAATGGCAGATGATATACATCACAACTAATATAATCCATAGCGAGTAATGGCATGGACAGGTTTTGAGTAGAAGCTGTGCAATGTTTCATCATTACGATCAGGATAATTCGCTCCAGACGAGCGATTTGCGGTAGGTTTATTCTTCAGTGCATCTCTGACATGAACACTAGTAACCCCAGATTAGTTTCACATAATTATGGTCACCTGTGTGTCAACCGGGTTGCCAGGATAAAATTTCTTCTATAAATGCCCGTTTCTCTAGTCGTTGCATCACTTGCTGGAACCTTATCTTTACTTATCACTATGGTACTACGGCAATGCGCTCTTCTTCCGCTTTGGGATGATCTGGTATTCCGATCTAAGTATCAATTCACAGAGTACCTACAGATCGTTGTTCTGATGGACAGCATCAGCCTCAGCCAGGAAAACTTAAATTATCACTGGATGAGCTAGGATGACTTCGCAGATTACTCATATATGTTACTGCAATGCTACGCGTCAGTCAGCACAAGCTGTAATATAAATCCGTGTTATGCTTACAGTTCTCAACCACTCCTCCCCCGGTGAGAATCAGATATCTTCTGTTACCTCTCGTTTTGCTCGAGCAACCTCTTCATTACCAATCTTTTCTTTGATTGGCGCTAAGTTTACACAAAATTTCCTTGGCTCCTTTGAAAATCCAGCCGCTGATTTTATTCCATTCAGCACCCACCAGAGATAGACCCAATACTTGTTTGCAATCACCAGACTCTGCCCAAGAGTAATAATACCCCATGATTCAACCCAACTTTCCGCTGGTTCAACGGAATGCTCGACGAAGAAATTATAATGAAATAACTAATAATCTTAGCAACGTGGACTGGAATGACTGCCGTAAGTAACGTGCCTTTCCCTTACTTTCTCAAGCGATCCAGTGAGTAGGTACCCACTAAACCCAGTCAAAAGACTAATGGCGAGTTTGATACTTTACCATTTATCTACACGATCAAGACTACAATTAATTATTTCAGAAACTCATCGATAAAATAGATAGAATCGTGACCTATCGCGAAGAAGAATCGATCTTTGGAGGGGGTGGGCGGTTATCAGGACTGATGAGGGAGATTTTTCACCACGTCCTTCGGACCTAGTGAATACAAGGTCAGTAGCTATAAAGCAGAAAGCTAATTTCTAAAAGAAGAAAAATGTTTTCCACAGACTCATTTTACAGAAAAGAAACAAGATAATTAAATCTGTTAATAGAGACGGTATTGAATTCAAGTTGATGAAAACTATGAGACTAGTTACTTACAGATCTGGACGTTTTACAAATTGAAAATAGTAATAAGACGCTGCAAATCCCTGCACAACGGTTCATTATTTTGTACAGAATACCCTTCCGTTACAGATCACAGCTCTCCGTATAGATAACCCTTCTATTATAATATATGTACTATTCTATATATATTATGTAGATCGACCCTCCGCAGGCTAGTACCTAACCCCGTAATCGTTACTAGGTAGGTACCTACCTAAATCACGAGTTAAATGTTGCTAAAATAATTCAGCCGATGACAAACAGTAATTAAAATGGCAAAAAGAAACGCAAATAATGAAGTTCTGAAGGGAAATTGTTGATGTGGAGTGAAAAAAGTTGCAAAAGTACCTACCAACAAACTCCAGCCCCTTCTACGTAGATGGTATAATGAACCGTTGTGTAATAATTTACCGTTGTGTAATAGTTTACCCATCAATAACACTTCAACGTATGTTCAAGTTTCACTACCCATCAACAAACTCTAAAAGAGCCATCATTTTTCAAATGAAATAATATCACAAAACAACCAACTCGACTTCGTACTCCGTGAATACAATCAGGTGCTCCTTAGCAATGATGATCTCGGGCCAATTCCCGATTGTTAGCGCGTCCCTAGTGATGATATTTGGGCTGAATGTATACAATTTCATTCACCCTGCTGATGAAAAAGCCTGTCGGTGCAAACTACTGGGCCTTACTGTGAACGAACGGCTGGACGTACAATGCTACGGGTGGTCTTAAAAAACTCCCAAATTCGAGAACTATTTAAAACCGTAAAAAATTCGAGAAAACTGCGTCCTGGAGATTTCAACCCCTATTTTTCACCCCTTAGACTGACATTAACGCCGAGCTTCGAGGACCAACTAGACCCCAAATGGGACCTATAAACCGAATTTCGTCAATTTTGTTCATGGTAACTAAGAAAAGTACGAAGTAAACCGTACGGCGGACGGACAGAAATGTTTGGTTTAATATTTTCAATAATGAACCTTTGGAATCAAGCATTAAAAAAAAAAGTTTAACCCCCCCTCAAAATCTGATGGTTTCCGTTTCAAGGCATGGAGAATCCGAAAATGCAATAAAAAACGCTGCAAACTATTACACAAAGGTTTATTATTTACCTGTATAGATGCCCCTTCTGCGTAGATCACTGTTTTTTGCGTCAATACCCTCGAGCTCCCACCAGGAAAGCCCTAAATCGAGTACTGGAGCCGGCCCCAGAATTAAATTTTCCTACAAATTCGCGAGATTCAATAATTCAATCATTAATTATTTGTAGTTATTCACGAAGCATAAAGCAAATAATGATCCGTTCTGTAATAATTTACCTGCATAGATGCCCCTTCTACGTAGACACTATAATGAACAGTTGTGTAATAATTTACCGTTGCGTCAACAAAATCCAGCCCCTTCTACTTAGATAGTATAATGAACCGTTGTAATTTACCGTTGTGTAATAATTTACCATTGTCTAATAATTTATTTACCCATCAATAATACTTCACCGTTTGTTCAAGTTGCAAAAGTAGGTACCTATCAACAAAATCCAAAACAGCCTTCATTTTTCAAATGGAATAATATCGCGGAACAACGAACTCGATTTCACACAGCCACCCGTGAATATACTCAGGTGCTCCCTAGTGATGATATTTGGGCTGAATGTATACAATTTGATTCACCCTCCTGTAGAACAAGGCTGTCGGTGCAAGGCGGTTAGTGAAGGAACGGCGAAACGTACAATGCTCCGGGTGGTCTCCAAAAACTCGTAAGTTCAAGAACTATTTAAAACCGTAAGAAGATTCACGTAAAAAAAGGTATAGGCGTCCTGAAAATTTCAACCCCTCTTTTTCACCCCTTAGAGATGACTGACAGTAACGCTGAGCTTCGAGGACCAAGTAGACCCTGAACGGGATCTATAAACCGAATTTCGTCAATTTTGGCTCACGGTAACTAAGAAAAGTGCTAAGTACGGCGCACAGCGTACGGTGTACGGAGTAGGTACGGCGGACGGACAGAAATTTGTTTATTGCATTTTCGGAATCTACATACCTTGAAACGTAAACCATCAAATTTTGAGGGGGGGGGGGGTAAAAAAAATTTCATGGTCGATTCCAAAGGTTCATTATTGAAAATAATAAACCAAACATTTCTGTCCATCCACCGTACACCGTACTTCGCACTTTTCTTAGTTACCATGAACAAAATTTGACGAAATTTGGTTTATAGGTCCCATTTGGGGTCTAGTTGGTCCTCGAAGCTCGGCGTTAATGTCAGTCATCCCTAAGGCGTGAAAACCTCCCCAACTTTTTGTTGATTTCCCAGAGATTAATGTAAATTTTGTTACCTGAAAGAACTGAAGTTTTGAGTATTTATCGAGTAAAAATATTTGATTGATAACAGTCCTCTCTTACCACGAGTCACCATACTATACCATCCTGTATGGAAAACATGTTTCAAAAAACCATGTACTACCCATGTGCTCCCATACTACTACTATATAGGTTATTGTAACCATATTATCTTTTAAGTTTGCAGAAATGAAGAATACCACCTGCATTTTTGTTTATTAGACATTTGCTGCATTCAAAGTTCCTCGAACTATGTGCGAGTTTTCTCACAGCTACCTAATTTTACGCGACGCCTTCGCAATAATAATTATCCAACTTGAAGTCAAGTGAAGCCATTGACAACAAAAATGTTCACGACCTCCAGAGGCTCATTGTAAAAGGTTCACAGAATGTCTGGCAGACAAGCTCTGAAGATGAATATCATTAGTTGGAGGGCCACAATAGAAGTTTCATTCCGTCACCATTCTGTCCAAAGGTGGATATCCTTGGGTTTTCAACGGTATATTCACGTAGTGACACTTCAGCTTCTTCGTGCAGGGCCCTAAATAATTCCAAACATTTACAAGGGGAAACAAGGGAATTTCAATACGTAACAAAACCCGCGAAGCAAACAGGTCACGTAGTAAAATGCTCTAGTAATACATTTTCAGGCTCGTTATTTCTATTTCGGTCGTACTACGGTAAAAGTAAACAATGAACGGATGAATGTAAATACCTACTAACCTCGTTTACTTTTTTTTTTGTCACATTAGATTCAACTTATTCACAGGTGGCCTGCTCTTTAGATCGGTATGAGTACCTTCAGAAGTATTGTTAATAAATTATTAGACAGCACAACGCGGGACTCCGACTTTTCAAATTGCAATGAGTGAAAAACCAAAAGAAAAAATCCGTCGGAAAGAAAAAAAATTAATAGAATTTAAAGGTGACATAAGATTTAATGAAATTTCGGACTCCTTTCATTTGTGATCCAAAAATTTTGAGCAGAAATAGGTAGTTCTCGGTGTAGCGCAAAAACGGTTTATTATTTACGTATATTAGAGCGCCTTCTGCGTAGATTATTGTATTCTGTGGTCAATACCTACCATCGTGCTCCCCCCCCCCCCCCCCCAGGAAAGCCCTAATTCGAGTATTGCAGCCAGCCAGGTTTGTTCGAGTTACAAAATTACCTATCAACAAAATCAACAACCGCCATTCTTCACATGATATTATCACGGAACAAGCAACTCGATTTCATATAGCCATTCACGATCATGTCGACGAAGCTTTTCGGTGCAACTTCAGGGTCTTACTGTGAACCAACGGCTGGACGTACGTACAATGCTCCGGGCGGCCTCAAACAATTCTTAAGTTCAATAACAATTTAAAAACCATTTTAAAAAATCGAGATAATGGCGCCCTGGAAATTTCAACCCCTATTTTTCACCACTTAGAGGTGACCGACAGTACCGCCGAGCTTCGCGGACCAACCAGACCCCACAAACCAAATTTTATTCACTTTCGTTCACGGTAACTAAGAAAAAAACTAAGTATGGCAGACGGCGTACGGCGGATGGGCAGACATTGTTTATTCCGTTTTCAGATTGTACGTACCTTGAATTTTTTTTTGGTTTTTTTTTCTTTTTTTTCGTGCTTGATTCCGAAGGTTCAGTACCGAAAATAATAAACCAAAAACAGGCTACGCGAACTATTTACACAATTTCACAGAGAGTAAAAATTGTATATTTGAAAATTGACGTCCTTTACGAAATGTACAGGAGGAATATGGACGAAGAAAAAACATAACAGAGATATACCCACTGACAAAATTGAGGAAAAATTGAAATATAAATTTTAAAAAATTAAGGGAAAATGAACAAATAATGAGAAAGAAGGCAAATCAAATTAAAAATACTGCAATCTTACTCGGCGAACATGAATGAGTTGAGATTTAATTTTTTTCACTTCTTAATAATGCGGGTCCCAACAAGCAGCCAAGTGGAAAGGACATTTGATGTTATTTTCGGTATGGGATGGAATAAAAGCGGATGCTATCAAAAAACGCTGCAAAGTCCTTGTCACATGGGCTTATTATTCTATTGGAGTTCTAGAGATTCTTGTGTGCAGTTAAATTTATTGTTTCTTTCATGTGGAATGATTGAATTAGCTATTCCTGATGATTTCCACCAATTTTGGCCCCCAAAACATGAAATAGGTACACTTTTTTTTCCCCCAGATCATCTTTGATCATTGGTAGTGCGATTTAATGGTCTTGATTCAGCTGTTTACAATTTTTCTAATGTTAGTATACACATTGATGGTGATTTCAGACAGTTTTCCAGGTTTTTGACTAAAAAAAAACAATTTTGGGAGCTGAACCAATGGTAAAACCTCAATTTCCGCGTCTTTGGTCAAAATCGACTTCATATTCGGTATTCTCGTCCCCAAAAACATGGAAAACGATACCTCAAAAGCTCATTTTACTAACATGTTGCTAAAACGTAAAAAGTACCTATTTTTACACACATTTTCACTCATAACACCCCTGGGTATATTCCGATCGGGCTGAAAAGTTTCTGGACACAACTAGGGCCCAAATGGAGCATGTGTGCGAAAGAACGACTTTTTTAGATCTAAAATGAAGCCTGTACACGTGATACGGCGTACGGCGGACGGCGGACGGACATTGCATTTTTGGAATCTACGCACCTTGAAACGGAAAAGAAAAAAGTTTGAGGGGGTGTTATAAAAATTTTTTGCTGAGCGAATACATAGGTGTATTATTCACAGAATAATAAACCAAAATGCAAGGCGATTTGCACGAATTTCGCCGATAAATGGAGGATGCAGTATGAACATGGAACATCTGGTCAGTTCGACTTCGTATCCATCCTAGAAATGAAATAGGTACTGGTTAAAAAAAATTAACCCCCCCCCCCCCCCCTTCAAAATTTGATGGTTTCCGTTTCAAGGTATGTAGAATCCGAAAATGCAATAAAACAATTTCTGTCCGTCCGCCTTACTTCGCACTTTTCTTGGTTACCATGAACCAAAATTAATGAAATTTAGCTCGGCGTTACATCTCTAGAGCGGTGAAAAATAGGCGTTGCAATTTTCAGAACGCCGTAGCTCATACTTTCAATAGAAGGGTATGGTTTTTTTTACGTTTTTAAATTGATCTTGAACTAAAGAATTTTTTGAGACCACCCGTAGCATTGTACGACCAGCCGTTCGTTTTCACCGAAAAGCATTATCAACATGATAGTGAATCAAATGGTATAAATCCGGTCCACATATCATTGCTAGACGGATGGCTGTATGAAGTCGAGTTGATTGTTCTGTGATATTATTTCATTTGAAAAATGATGGCTCCTTTGGATTTTGTTGATAGGTACTTTTGCAACTTGAAAAAACGTCGAAGTATTATTGTGTAAATTATTACACAACGGTAAATTATTACACCACTGTTTATTATACTATCTACGCAGAAGAGGCATCTATACAGGTAAATTGTTAAACAACAGTTTATTATTTACCTTATGCTTCATGAATAACTACAAATAATTAATGACTGAATTATTGAATCCCGCGCATTTATGTGAAACTTTAATTCCAGAACTCCATGGCCCAGGGCAAGTAGTCCATGTACATGCGCCCAGGGCATGTACTCGAGTACTCCAGGGCTCCAGTACTCGAGTACTCCAGGGCCCCAGTACTCGAGTACTCCAGGGCCCCAGTACTCGATTTAGGGCTTTCCTGGGGGGAGCTCGAGGGTACTGACCACAGAAAACATTGATCTACGCAGAAAGGGCATCTGTACAGGTAAATTATTACACAAAGGTTTCTTACACAACAGTTTATTACACAGCGGTTTATTATTTCATCTTACGCTTCATGAACAGCAACAAATAATTAATTATTGAATAATTACTGAATCCCTCGCATTTTAATGAAACTAATTCCCGGGCCGGTTTCAGTACTCGATATAGGTCTTTCCTGGGGGGAGCACGAGGGCAGGTATTGACAACAGAAAACAGTGATCTACGCAGAAGGGGCATCTATACAGGTAAATAATAAACCGTTGTGTAATGATTTGCAGCGCTTTTTTTTTTTGACGACCGCTTGAAGCGCGTAAACGCTTTTATTACACGTTTGTTGCCGCCCGCTCAAACACGCTTGCAATGTACGATACTTAATAGAAATCGACCAAAAAGTCTTCGTTTTACAGCGATGAGGCTTGCAAAGCTGGCTTTACATAGAAATACATCGCCAGACAATATTTTCATCAAAACGAGATTTGCATGGCGCCCACTTGAAATAGTAGGTAGGTATGCATCATCCACTTTTTATCGCAGGAGACGGTGGAAACAAGGACAAATGTCACTTTTGTCAAAAACTATTGCTGTTTTGTTCCTCTTTCTCATCTTTCGAGTGGAATTTAGGAGTTCTGGAATTCATGTAGTAGTCTTTTGAGTGGAATTTATGTAGTGGTTGGAAAACCATTCTGCTGCAGATTCGCTCTTTTCATTATGTGTTTGGGATCGAGCCTAATTGCAGCGGGAAATAAAGGACTGATGAGGGGAAGAACAATCATGCTAAAGTCATGGAATCTGAACAAATTAAAACCTTTTGGATTCCAAAGAAGAGTGAGATCTACGTATGTTGAAGGAATAACAGGACAATCACAGTCAACTATAAAAGAAATTAGGTACGAACCACCCACGCAAGTGAACAACAGCGAGCGTAATCAAGGTGTACAGAAATAATAATAAACAATCAACATTCAAGCATGACGACTGAAAAGTTGCCTAACTTACTGAAGTGAGCGATTAATAAAACATATATGAAAGATGCCATGCCAAATTAGTAAAGGGTGACGATAATTAACAAGTGAGGGCTGTGGTTACCTTGAAGGGTCGGTGGGTGATGTTTTGTGGTTGGTCGTAGTTAGTTTTGCCTGGGTAGGGCAAGCGGTGAGTTTGGAGGCGGGACCCAGTTTGCTTGCCGCGGACGAGGCGCCATATGAGGCGTGGAAGGGTTGCTAAGACCGGATTCATGTATAGGCGATAGTGTCGGGGACATGGGATTGCTTTTCCGCCTAAGGTGCCGTCTATGGTGAGGAACGACGACTCTTTTTTGAACTCTGGGCCCTTGAACTGCAGACAACACTTCGCTGAGTTCTTTCAGGGATACGCTCTGTATTTGGCGGCGGGCCGGAGGCGGCAGCGATGGCAATGTAGTCAGAGAGCTGCTCCTTTGAGGGCGGGATTTGACGACAGTTGTGCTTGAGGATATGCTCCCTGTGCTGAAGGAAGCAGGCATACTTCTGCTAGGCCTGACCTGATTTCTCCTCAAAGTGACTTCTTCATCACCAGAACACATCCTACTCAACCAGCTCCCGCCGCTCTGACGTTTTTTCATCTTCCTCCTCGCAGATTTCCTCTTATATGCATCAATCTGATCCTTCAAGGTAGGATCAGCTTTCAACATCTGGCAGTATCGACATCCTAGGCACGTCTTTCTGATAACTTGCTGATTGGCTGGCACCAACTGTCGTTGCCCGTTTAAATACAACTTATTGTTATCTATAGTGAAATTTTGATTCCTTTTCAGGGACCCGATATGATGATATGCTCCGTTCTTTTCGGCTTCCGATGACAGAGTGCCCACTTTGTTAGTATCAAATTTATTTTCGTTGCTTCGTGCACTGGTGCTCCTTCTATTGGACCGTTTGAAAATTCTCCAGCAAGTGTCATCCTTTTCACTGTCAGGTGTCTCAGGTGTCAAAGTATTCGATTCTTGACCTAAAGACGGGGACTTATGTTTCAAACTCCCGTTAATATTTGAGCAATAATTCGTTATAGGTTTTACGCCGTTGGCACTATCCGTTGGACGATATTCATGGTGAATGGTGAAAATGTTTGATTCTGCTGGTGTGGACGTTGTTGGAGGGTTCGAGGACGAATTTCTGTTACCTGAAGATGCTATTTGTCTATAGTTTCTAATATATTCGTAAGTCGTAATTCCTAAGTAGGATATATATGCGTGGAAGAGGCAAAGATGAGTGAGGAGACCAGCTGCTATAGCAGCCAAAGTTCCCACCACGGCTGTGATAAAGAGGAAGACGTTATCGTTGAGTGCAAACATATTGAACATAGTACTAACAGCATCTTCGCGATGATCCTGAGATCTGCTGCCATCTTCACCGTCACTTGATTTGAAATACCAAATGCATAACCACGACCTATCCGTGTGGTATAAAACGAGAATTGCCACACACAGTACAACTATGACCAAACATGCTAACACTGCTGATACAACGCAAACTATGAACGGTACGTAGTTTCTACCTCCTATACAATGATTTAACCACTTACAGTGGTGGTCGAATCTACCAACACATTTATTACAAACACTGCAATGTTTTGTCCTAGGCCCGGAAGTTTTAATGTTGCAGAGATGACAACGGCCGTTTTCGATAACGTGAGCGTGTTTGTTTCTGTCGAACTCTGGAACAGCTAATGATGTAGCTTTGAGTTTTCGTAGTTCCGCATCTGCCGGGTCCAGGATAAGAGCAGTCAGATGAGCGATACCGTGAATGACGAAAAGGCTCGCCAGGACGGCGAACAGCGGAGGCCAGAGGGACGGCGTCACCGATGGTATGAGCAGAAGGAAGGATGCGCCGCCGAAGAGGGCGAGGAGAAACCAACCCAGGATCTGCTGGGGATGAAGAGGCAGCTGAAGACCGTGGAGGCGCCGCCATTTCCTATGCTCAGGAGCCGAACCACCTCCGCTGTCTGCGGAACACCACTCGGTCATTTGACCATAACTGGAGGTGCCAACATCGCGATACTCCCTTCACAAAGGCACTCGGCAATCGATTTGCGCAGACTGAGGAGCTAGCCTGAGGGCGGCACTGCCCCCACCACGCTTGTCAGAACGTTCCCCCACTACACACCCAACTCGAACGTAAACACCCCGCCTCCGGAGTAGGACCTGGCCAAACGCTCCGCGGAACACCGCACAGCGAGATGGTAATTAGCGTACCATCGAATCAAACTCCGTCTGTGGACATGCAGCCGCCCATTAATCAAACGTACGCAACCTCTCCGACACTGCCTAATCACTCGCCCGTTCATTGATGAAAATCAATACTCCGCCAAGGGAAATCCCAAAATTAGCCGTCAAATGTTTAGCGAAATGCCGTTCTCTAACCACCACATTCGCAATGAACAACATAATAAATAACCGTCTGTCATCAGACATACATCAATCATCCTACTAAACACGTTTATATCTACAAATTAAATAGACCTTGTCCAAGATATAGTAGAACAGATAATTTAGATATGTACCATCCAAAACACAATCACGAACAACTGATGGAATCTAATGATCAACTACCTACATGAACATTTATCAATGTCAGAACTTCATCTCGATACAACATGAAACAATTAATGCAGTTCATTTATTATCTACTCATCTAAGATATGCAATTGCCAGAAATTATATGGGCAATATAAAAGAACAAGTCCCACCAAAAAAACCTGCCTGTAAACGTTTGGCACCTAAAACTAGTACCTACCTAACATTACCTAATGCACTATTTTGTAAACCGAAAAATACTCAACATTAGAGGCTACTTGTTACACCGGAATGCACGATGATGTCACGCAAAAGCTTGATGGGAGAGCGATTCCCGGAAGTACTTTGTAACACAGTCAATAGCAGTCTGCTCCAAATGTAGCATTAATACTTCAACGAAACACGATGTCTCGCTTTAAAATCGATACAAGCAATAGATTTCGCACTATACTTATTCGCCTTATAAATCATTTCCACCAAGACCGAACTATTTTCAGAACTACCTAATTCATATTATACTCTTTACCAATCAATTTAAACTTTTGCGAATCAACTGAACAACTGAAATTTATTATTGGTGGAAATATCTCAAAATGACTTTGGCCACTTGGTATCTTTCAAAAGGCTGCAAATTATGAGGTACACAAACGTTTATTATTTTCGTGTGTATATACCCCTTCTGCGTAGATCACTGAATTACTATCACCTGATTAAATAAGACTCTAATTTAACGCGCGTGCGCGCACACACAAAGACACGAAAAAATACCACCAGAGTCGAAGTAACGATCGGCAATTGCAGTTACACAAATAAGCATTATTCCACCGCCTCCATCTCCTGTAACGCGCCATTTCGACCCCAAGAACTCCCCAAACGCTCATTTTTGAAATTATGATGGTCGCTGAACCTAAGTCGGACCCTCGACATATTCCCCAATTTTAACCAAATTTCGATTACTGGTCTGGACGTGAACAACAAATTTGTACCTGTCAACAAATATTTTACAAAAGTACCTACGAACAACATCCAAAATAACCATCTTTCCTCAGATGAAATCATATCATAGAACAACCAACTCAATTTCTCAAAGCCATGCGTGATTATCAGCTGTACCCTAGCAATGATATCTGAGCTGGAGTTATGTACCTATACCGTATGATTCACACCCATGTTGACTAAGCTTTTCGGTTCAAACTTCAGGGCCTTACAGTTTACAAACGGTTGGACGTACAATGCTCCGGCTGGTCTCACAAAATAAATTTAAAACCGCCATAAAAACTATACCCTTTTACCGAAATTTTTCGAGCTACGATGTTCTGAAATTGTCAACCCCTATTTTTCACCCCTTAGATATATAACTGACCAACCAGACCCAAACTGGGACCTACGAACAAAATTTCACTCATTTTCGATCATGTTCACGAAGGAAAGTGCGAAATATGGCGTAGGGGCGGCTTTTTTAAGTAATGAACCTTTGGAATCGAGCATTTCGATCGTTTCAAGGTACGTAGAATCCGAAAATGGAATAAAAAACACAGAAAATTATTGCACAACGGTTTATTATTTACCTGTATAAATGCCCCTTCACTGTTTTCTGTGGTCAATCCCATCGTGCCCTCGTGCCACTATATTGCGTGCTTCCCACTAGAGAACCCTAGATCGAGTACTGGAGCCAGCCGAGCAATCACATTTCATAAATATGCGGTGCGCGGTATCATTAATTATTATTTGTTGTTATTCATGGAGCATAACGTTATTCGTTCAAATTAAAAAACAATTGTTAAAAAACTTTCAATAAAAGAGTATGGTTTTTTTTACGTTTTTAAATTGACCTCGAACTGGAAAATTTTTTGAGACTACCCGACGTCCGGCCGTTCGTTTTCACCGAAAAGCTTCGTCAACATGATCGTGAATGAAACGGTATATACCCAGCCCAGATAACACTGCCACGGAACACCTGGCTCTTCAAAATCAAGATGGTTTTGCCGCGAATTATTTCATCTTACGAATGACGGTAGTTTTTGATATTATTGACAGGTACTTTTTTAACTTGAACAAATGTTATCCAACGACAAATAAATTATGGAATTCTTGAATCAACCGCATATTTATGAACTTTAATTCCCGGGCCGGCTCTAGTACTCGATTTAGTGCTTTCCTGGGAGAGCACGAGGGTAGGTATTGACCAAAGAAAACGTTGATCTAAAGCAAAGCGTTGATCTGAGCAAAAGGGGCATACGAACAGGTAAATAATAAACCGCTGTGTAAACTTGAACTAGGTAATTTTTTTCAATGCTTGATTACAAAGGTTTATTTTGAAAATAACAAATCAATATCGATTGATATGTAATGATAACGAACTTCTCTCTTGCTTCCGAGTCTGCGAAGCAGCGGAAGCCTTGTGTTCACTTTCGTGAGCCAAAAAATTTTTGTCTTCAGAAATCAAAATTTCCACTTGCATTTTGCGTTTCAAAGCCTACTGAACAAATTTGGTTCCGTGTCTGTCGGTCGGTGGGTCTGTCTGTCCGCATTTCCTTGTTACACCCTTAACTTCCACGATTTTGAATTGATTCAGCTCAAATTTTGAGGGATGGTGCGGATAAGGCCCCTTGAGGTCCCATACAAATTTCAACATGATTGATCCAGCGGTAGGCCCTGCGCATGCGCTAACGTAAATTCAACAAACACGCATAACTTTCACAATTTTGATTCAATTTCGCTCAAATTTTCAAGGGTTGTTTGGACAAGGCCTAGTGAGTTCCAGTATGAATTTCAGCATGATCGGACCCTCGGTGCGCTCTGCGCATGCGCTGGCGTGAAATAGATTCAATTTCCTTGTTACAGCCGTAGTAACCAAAGATTTCACCCAATTTCAATGTAATTCTCAGGGATTAAGCGGGTAGGGCCCATTGAGGTCTCATATAAATTTCAACATGATAGAGCCAACGGTTCGCCCTGCGCATGCGCTAACGTGAAATTCTTCAAACACGCATAACTTTCGCAATTATGTATAATGGACGTATTATGGACGTAATGTTATGTAATATGTATATTTCATGTAATGTTATGTTATGTAATGTAATGTTATGTAATATGTATATTTCACGTTATGTAATGTTATGTAATGTATAATGGGTCACTCTGATTGTGACGAGGAAGCTCCTGTGCCATCACCTTGGCAGTGTATTTTATATGTACCTATAATTCTATTCTCTATAGAGAGAAGGAAGAGGAGAGGAACATTTGTCCTGATAATGCAATCAAATAGTGGCGCTCTTGTGATAATTTAACGCGATGGAACCCAACAACGCAATAACAAAACTCTTTGACGTTGAATCAATGTCAAAGATAGTACATACAAAGGTCAGGGATAGGACCATATAATAGTACACACCAACATCCGGGACCAATGACATGAAAGGTGCCCGCATCACCGAGCGGTCGTGCAGGTTAGTTTCAGTTTTATGTACTGGCCAAAAGCCAGTCAGAACACGTCGTGACTATGACAAGTGAGTGAAAGGGTGGGGGGGGGGGGGGGAGTACAAGTCATGCAGCATGACCATACGAGCGAACTTTTAGTGTAACAAGTATAATTGCATGGTAGGATTGAGAAACATACCGATTTCTATTGGTTCTTATAACAAATTTCAAGCTGATTCTTGAAATTGGTCATGATGCCCCTTCTATTTAGCTTTCACTATCTTCCATTAAAGTGGGAGAGGCCTCGAGCGATCAGTTTCCCATATTTTCTTCCTCCATACTTTGAACAACACATTTTTCATACGCAATTAGTAGTGAAATTGATAGTTTCAATGAGGTAAAATGTAAGCTGAGGCAAAGAGGTAAATTGTAAGCTGCTTAAAAAGGCAGGCCTTAAGGCAGGACCATTTCACCATCTGAGATTATTAAACGCAGAAGTACGCATACGACCTAACAGGCAGAAGAAACCAATCTGTTGCGTTTCTTTCTAACCTTTTCCGCAGTGAAAAACAAATTACGAACATTTACGACGATGATTACAGTAACAAACCCGTCCCTAATGTAGAAGAGATACTAAAAACATAGAGGATACGCAGACCTTGGAGTTTGTATTGGCAGTCAGGTACAGGTCCGTTTTTGGTTTATTATTCTGTGAATAATATACCTGTGTATTCGCTCAGCAAAAAAAAGTTTATAACACCTCCTCAAAATTCTGTCTTACGTTTCAAGGTGCGTACGAGTAGATTCCAAAAATGCAATGTCCGTCCGCCGTATCATCCATACTATCTACTTTAATTACGGTCTAAAAATTCGTTCTTTCCCACACAGGCTAAATTTGGGCCATAGTTGTGTCCCGAAATATTGCAGACCGATCGGAATATACCCAAGGGTGTTATGGGAGAAAAATGGGGGTAAAAACTGTTTTTGTGTGTGTGTGTGTGTGTTTTAGTAACATGAGCTTGTGATGCATCGTTTTCCATGTCTTTTAGGACGAGGAGACCGAAGCTGAAGTCGATTTTGACCAACGAGTGGAAAATTGAGGTTCCAACGAACGCAAAAAGTTTGGGTCCCCATTTGGGAACACATTTGGATCCTAGTTGTGCTCCGAATCTCGGCAGCCCGACCGGAATACACCCAGGGGTGCTACGTGTGAAAAATTGGTGTAAAAATAGGGGTTTTCGAGGGTTTTTTTGTTGAGGTTTTGGTGAACAGGAGCGTGCAAGGTATCGTTTTCCATGTTTTTAAGGGCGAGAAGACCGAATATGAAGTTGATTTCGACCACAGAGTGAAGAACTGAGGTTGTATGTAACGAAGGTCCCAAAATTCATTTTTTATGAGTCAAAACCTGGGAAATTGTCTACAATCACCATAAACTTATATAATACAACTAGAGAACGTATGAACAGGCGAATCAAGATAATTAAATGGCACTATCAATGATCGCAGATAATTTGTCAAAAATAGTAGCCTAATTCGTGCTTTTTGGGGGCCAAAATTGGTAGACACCATTAAAAATAGCCATTTCAATTATTGCACATGAAAGAAACAATAAACGAACATCCCGCATTTCTGTAAGTATGTCCAATAGAATAATAAACCCATGTGACAAGGACTTTGCAGCGTTTTTGGTAATATCTGGAGAAATTTTAGTGAACTAGAAGTTTACTGAAAAACGAGTTTCATGTTTGGTTGATTTTGGCTGTCTTTGTCCACACGTCTTAAACCTTTCTCAGTTCAACGAAAAATATGACACTCATATATATTGTTTTTTGTTTTGTTATTTGCTGATCTACCCAATGTACCTGCCAACTCAATACGATGTTCGTGTTTTTCTTATCATTTTAATTTCTGAGTTCGGAACTGCTACTTAGGTAGAGGGAATTCAGGGGCCTATTCACTAATAATAATTAGGTATAATATATGTATGTTGGTTGTACGGGCTCGTCCTCCATCTGTGTCGCGTAGAAATAAATTAATAAAACAGCAAATTAGTAGAGTAGCACAACATAGGGTAACTGCGGCGAAGTAGATGATGGATGCCCTTGGGCGTAGTACTAGCAGTAGGTAGTACCAACCCCGAACTGTCCACAACATGCTGTCTGCAATCCAACAGCTGGCAAGGACAACAGTACCAGGAAGTTAACGTTTTGTATCCAGGTGAACATTATTATGCAACCCAGGCTAAAATGAGAGAACACGATCAGACTAGGCTTTTAGAGCTCTACAAAACTCAGTTCAAGCTCTCACAACTTCTTCTATCATACGGAATTTGATTCTTACCTCTTCAGTGAAACGGTTCAAGTACTTAAACGAGTACTGGTTTCTCCGGAAACGATACAGAACCAGCAAACTACTTGAGTCTTGATATGAATTACTGAAAAGACACCGATTTCATAACAAAAATCGCCAACACATGCATAGAATACTGATACTAACTGAACACATGCACAAATAATCACAAGAGCGAATATTTAACGTACATTTGAATCTTGAAGTCACGCGAGAATGCTGTTGTGGTTAGTAATCATGTTAAATTTCCCACGAAGAACGTGGAGGAAGATTTAGGCGTGTATTCTATACATGGTGGACGTTTTGCGAGATAGGTATGCCACATTCCTCTGTGATAATTATATTTCTAACCTTTTTTGAAGAAGGAGCCATGACGAACGAAAGAATGCGAAAACCCATCAAAAAAGTTTACTCTCCTTATCACCAGATGCATCATCATCAGCTAGAAGAAGAAGAAGAAGATTCTTCTGAAGTGTTATCACTGTTTTGATGAACGTGAAGCGTCAACACCTGAATACCGATAAGGGTGATAACTGTGTGTCACGATTCTTCTATGCTGAGTGTTGCCCGTTTTTAGTGATTCCTGTTCTCGTTTCTAGTGATTCCCGTTCTGTGCATTTGGATTAATTGTAGTTTTTGGAAATATTTGCCAAATTTGTTTCAACACAACTGTCTGTAGTTTTATGTTACTTGTTCCACTCTGGGATGGATCGGAATTTGCACGTGGTGAATTTGAAGTGTTCCCCGTTCAAGCTACAACGGTTGTATCTTCCCTCATCACATTTCCTACAGGAATCTGGAAAACACGCTCTTGTCGAACTAAACGATTCGTCCTCGTTCATATGTAGAGTATTCCACAAAGATCTCCTGCAAAACAATTGCTGTTTGCTCGAGAAAAGCGTTCAGTGCTCGTTTCCTTCATCTAGGACAAATGAACAAGTTGAAGTATCGAAAATCAGTTTTATACCTTCTGTAAAACCTATAAAGAGCGTCAAAGTTACTGTCGTACTAACCAAAGTAGAGAATTCCTCGAAGTGGAATGATAAGCACCTCTCATACGCTTCGTTGTTGAAGCAGCTACTTCAGCTGTTTGTCATCAACACGGGTGCAACTGTCAACTTGAAAGATTTTCCAGCTGCTAAAAAACTAGGAGTATGTGTTTTATATATCAAAGACATTGGTATATCTCAAACTGGTAGGGTAGTAGGATCGACAAAAGTTACTTACGAAATAACCAGTTACGAACGTTATTCCTTGAAGCTTGGGGAAGAGGAGATCCAAATCGCAGGGAACAAACAGGCGTACGATCAGCTGAAGAGATACGTTTTGAGCAGGAGCTTGCTTAAAACAAACAACCTTGCGCGCGAATTTTATTTTTCTCAGGTTTGAAAAATTCATATCTGCACGTTTAGATAATATAATAACAATGTTGAGCCATATTGTAGTTTGGTATCGTCACGTTTTGGCTCAATCATGCAAAGTATGCAGTTTCACGTCATGATTTACAGTAGTAATCAATTCTACTTTGGTGCATTAGTTACAAGTTACAGAAAAAGTTTGGCTCTGTATCAGATGGTTGGAAAAAATCTGCTCACCTCGTATTTTGGGTGGTTGATCTGTTGTCACAAAATACATAGGTACTAAGAAGAACCTAGCGTATTTCAATGAGATTGCGATGAGTTTGAATTTTCGTTTCTTTTCCGTTCATTCTGAATCGATTCCTGGATTTTAACATTTCGTAGTAGCTGTATGTTTGTGTCGTTCCATATGATTATATTCTAACCTTGGCTTCCAGATCAAACATCCGAAATTTCACCAAAATGTTCATCAAATCAAAAAGAATCAAATCGAAAACTGTCATTTCAAAAAATGAAAAGTGGGACAAATTCGCGTTTCTAGGTCAAAAATCTGTAAGAATGTCAAAATTTCGTCATATTTGTGTAATGGCAAACCGCAGAATGATAGGTAAAAATTGCTTTAAAAAATCACCAAAAATTGGTATTAAAATCACCAGTATGTTATCGGATGCCACTTCGAAAATTTTCTCATATTGTCATGCTGCACGACTGGAACTTTTTCTCCCATCGTTTACACCCTCATGCGTATATAGTTAAATAATTCCCAATGTACTTAGGACATATTAAATTACCCACCCATTTATGAGCTTGCTTAACAGTTTATTTTATTCTCTTTATCGAACTCTAATTATTTTAGCTGATGGTAATCGGACCTGGTGGCAGTGGTAAGAAAACGTTGATAAGGAAAGTCGCTCAGGAATCCGACGCTGTTCTGATTCCTTTCGACTGCACTCAGTTGATGAAACCCAAACCTGGTGACACTGAAGCGCTTATTGCTGAAACTTTTGAACGCGCTAAACACCTAGCAGCTGAAGGTAATATAGTTTTTGGTATAAAATAAGCAGTGACTGCAGTTAGTCAAGTAGCAATCAGTTCGCTAATTACTGGTTTAATCATTGCATTATGTTTATTGAAATGGCTGACGATATTCAACTATTTCCTTAAAATATAATTTTTAACAACATAATCTTATTTAAGTTATTATGATTAGGATGCACCTTGTTTATTGTTATTTACTCATAATCCTAGCTGGTTGGGACACAAATAAAATTCCTATTGGTGAATTTGTTTTCGAAGGTTTGGTGATCCTCCTCCTTCTTCGTTTGGAAACAATTTGTGCCAAGCCTGGGAGGATATTGAATCAGATGAACAACGTGTTGGACTCGGTTCGCGGGCTTCCAACACTGGTTGTTATAACGACTTCGGCTGACCCTAACGAGATCCACGAGTCTGTCAAAAGCTCCTCGAGGTTCCACAACGTTGTAAGTTTTTATCCATAGAATTTGAAAACAGGTGTAGAGGTTGAACTACTTCTGCTTGGGTACATTCAGCTATTAGGTACATAAGTTTGCACCAAAGATCCAGTCAAGAAAATCGTAGAGATTGAAATGAGATGGATCTTCATTGTTTCACGAGACATGCCTAGCTTTGATGCCACTATGGATACTCACGCGGTTTTTATATAATCCATGATGGTGGTGGTAAACTACGAGTATTTTTCAAAGAATCACTTCTGGAGCGTTATACTGTTGGAGCGTTGGTCAGTCAATTAAAAATACTTGTAAGAAAAAGTAATTAAAGAATATGCCATTAAAACTAGCCAAGCAGTCAACATCCCAACATTGGCATGAATGAAAAATTTTACTTTGTGTTGTCGCCACTGTGTTATTCGGTACCTGCCCTAAAATTAGTCATTTCCCTCCTACTAATTGGGATTTCCTCATCAGTTAACAGCGTAAAAAAAATATTCGTGGACAATTATTACCTATGGGCATGCCAGTTCTTATTTTGGGGCTCTCAGATCCCCGCACACACCTTCTCTCTTACATAAGTACAAATCTTGAAAGATAAGGATATAGGAGGAGAGAGGACAGATCTAGATCCTGTTTACCATGTTTGATAGAGGTTATTTGTCCCTCTGAGGCATGCACAGCTCAGAAAGTTCATTTGTCTCTGTTTTTGTAGGAGCAGGTGCAGTGTTGTAATGTCGGTGCAAAAGTAAAGATCTGGTTGAGATCGGGGTATTTGATGTCAACCTTGATTTGAATGAAATTCCTATTGTTGTATCAGAATGTTAGTAATTATTAAAATAATACCACGTCGTGAAAATCCAACTTTATCTAAACCCATCCATGATTTGGCAGATTTTTCTAGGTGTTCCAAGTGAATCAGACAGGTTAGAAATGCTCGAGCTGCTGGGTGGTAGTGATTTGCGCCTTCCTCGTGAAAGATGGTGTGAATTTGCTAAAATGTCTCCTGGTTATGTCATGGCTGACCTTGCACTTGTCATCAACAAATCACGAAGAAGTCTGCATTTTGAAGGCCTCTTTAAACCAAGGTAGAACGACGTCGCTTGTCATATTTTGCCTGAACCTCCTACGAATATTCTAAGTTTTTTTTTGTAGTGCCAGAACATGCTCAGTATTCATACTTGCAGTAACTCATCGAGTCTTCAAAATTTTCTTCGGCAATTTTTCAGTGAGCAACAGGTACTGTCACACATTAAACAGGCTTTGGTATCCATAGAACCTAGTGCTGTTAGAGGGGAAATGGGCCTGGTGAGGTCTAACTCATCCATTCTGGAAATTGGTGGCCTCCGCCGCATCAAAGACGTTTTACTTCAGTCTGTCCAGTGGCCACTTTTTCACGCTGCATCTTTCAAGAGATTGAACATTAAACATTCATCTGGTGAGTTTTCCTCTGTGCGTGACTTTCAAAGCATTAATATTTGTCACCCAACGAGTTTGTTAGTCGTAACCTGTTTCTATAAATTAACTTGCCATAAGTACATATATTGAAGTGGTATTTACACTAAATAAAGCATGCCCTCCCTTTGTAGGAATTCTTCTGTACGGGCCTCCAGGTTGTTCAAAGACAAGTTTGGCTAGAGCTGTTGCAGCTGGAAGTAATGTAACTTTCCTTGCAGTCTCAGCTGCTGACTTGTATTCGCCTTTTGTTGGCGACACTGAGCGAATCATTGCTTCGCTCTTTCAGAGAGCTCGATCTGCTGCACCTACTGTTCTCTTTATTGACGAAATTGGTGAGTACCACTTTATAATAATGTATAGAATTTGTATTTACTGTGGAAATCGTTTGTAGTGGACTCCAAGGGACCGAACAGTTGTCTAATCATGTTTCTATTATTAGCAGTATTGATTATTAGCTATTACCAGCCGAGGGACCTGCGCATGTGTCTACAGAAGACGATAATTATTCCGTTTCTAATGGTTCAAATGAGTGTATTAACTCCATAACACTCGGACGGACCGCAGAATTACACCACAGATAGTCCGCTGCAACGGATTATAAACAATTCTGCACTGTAGTTATCTAGTCCCCGTTTATATGTGTTGCGTACTATAATGGGTGATCAGTTCATGGTAAAGTCTGAAGAGGGAAAATGAGTAGGTTTGGCAGTTCTGATGACCAGCAGAGAGATGTTCTACAACAAATTCTAGTTGTTCTGTATTCTCTGCTTTCCTTCTACTCAATGTCTGAGCTCATGTTCTAGTTTGCGTCCAAATGGGATGTACTTGAATTTGTCTTACTTCTGTGAATCTAATTTTCATTGTAATGTCGTTACCTAAATATTATTCCGACAAAACAAATGATAACCTTGTACATTTAGTAAACTAAATTGTGAGCTACACATACCTCTTTACTTTTTCCCCAGACGCATTGGTTGGGAATCGACAAGGCCACCAAAAAAGAGCCCAAGAGCGGGTCCTCTCTTCATTTTTGATTGAGCTAGACGGAGTGGGAGTCAATGCCGAATCTGAGTTTCTGGTTGGCATCGTACTAATTCTTTCTTGTATGCAGTACGCAGAGATTTCCTTAATTTAATTCCAACTCCTCTTGATTCGTATGAGTAATAATATTTTATTCTAATTTGTCTTCAAGCGTGATCCATCTGACGTGAGGGTTATTCTAGTAGCTGCAACCAACAGGCCCCATGTGATCGACACTGCTCTTCTAAGGCCTGGGAGGTTAGATAAGTTGATTCATGTACCTCCGCCTGATCTCGGCGATCGATTCGACATCCTGAAAGTTATAACAAAGAAGTAAGTTTACCTATTCGTTGCTAGGTTAATCTCTATCAAATGGTCTCGTGTGTGATTATCCAGACTGTTTACAGTAGCAAGTCGGATAGATATTTAGTTGAATTGGAAGGATTTATTCAGTTTTTAGGGATATCCCTGATGCCTACTTATCTGTATATCTATTATTGTGCTTCAGAATCTACCAAGGTAGCGGAAGCATTGTTTTCGCCTTTGAGAGGAAAACATTTTTTGTCTCCAAAATCAAAATTTCCATTAGCATTTCTGAGTTTTAGAGCTTCCTGAACAAATTTGTTTTGGCGTCTGTCGGTGTCCACAAACCCTTGCCACACACATGGTATAAATATCTGAACATCTAAATTCAACCTCAGATCGATTTTTCACGTTCTGTTCTAACCATTTACTACTATAATTCGAGAGCAAAACATGCAAACCAAAAACACCAGTAACGGACATACTTACTTTTATATAACTACAAACAGATAGTTTTATAGGGCCTAGTTTCATACACACCCTTAAATCACACCAACCGTACCGTACTTTTTTTTTGCAAAACTAAAGTGAAAATTTAATTCTACAGTTCAAACAATGTATAAGAACTTATTTAAATGTCAGGAAAACAAATTATCACAGAAAAAAATAGTCAAATACAAATTCAATCTCTTATCAAAACAGTTCGTGTGAGGTGCTGGCCAAACTACTCCAAAGGGTGGTAATACTGTGCTGTTGAAATTCACGTGTTTACTGCGAGAGGTCTCTTCCTGCCCAACAGGTGAAACCAGATCCGGGAAATGTCATACAAACGCTTTATTACCTATTTGAATTTCAAATCAAACTGTATGTCACGTATGTATGTATCTGGGTTCTTCACCCTAACTTCCTCAGTTAAAATCCACTGTTGCTGAAATTTTCAGGAATCATGAGGTTTAGGCCCTAGAACCATGAATTTCAGAACATTAGGATCATTCAGCCGCTCAGTTTCTTACAAGCAAATGACCCGATTTTGCTCAAATTTGGTGGGTAGTCAGGGTGTAGCTCTTGGATGATCCCCTATGAATTTCATCGCGATCGGATCATTGGTATGGTCCTTGCTCATGCTCAAACGCGAAATCTGGTATACCTACCTACTGCATTTCCCACAAACTATTGGCCCGATTTGTATGAAATTTTCAGGAACTTTTCTCCAAACTGCACGACTGAATTTTCGTTCAACTTTTTTCAAATAATACGTTATGCATAAACAATGAATCAGTTTATAGATATAATTCTTGAGTCCATCCTAATCTGTACTGAATTGATTATTTATCATTATAATTAGTTATTGATTTAATTATCTATGTACTGTCATTTATCGATATGAGGAAGCCAGAGTGTCATTAAACTTGGCAGACGTTTTTGTTTTTTGGAAGGGTGTAGACAGGGGTTACTGTTCCACCCTAAAGCTCGCACAGCTACTACTTTATAGTCTTTCTATATCCTTCCAGAATGCCTCTGGACAACGATGTTGATCTTTTGGATATAGCCGAGAAAACCGTATTATTTTCTGGCGCCGATTTGGCTAATCTCTGCCGCGAGGTTAGTTTACGCCAATTATTGCACGAATTATTATGCTTCAACTCAAAGTTGAATTCAATAAATTTCAAGTAATATCTATGTTCTTGATTTCCTACAGGCTGCACTTCTCGCAATGACCGTAAAAGGTGTCAGTACAAAGACAATTTCTCAAGAAGACTTCCTTGGTGCCCTTTCTGTAACTTCTCCTTCGTTGACACAGTCTCAAGTTGAATGGTACAAGTCCTTCAGTTTTTCGTGAATCCGCAAGTGGAATGTGTCAGGTTAGTATTTTCCGGTGCCAACTAACATTCTTTCGTAGTACCTACCTGACTGCTCTGGGGTAACAACGGTAAGCTTTACACCAATGTGTAGGCATTGTGTTGTGTTTCAAAAGTGATGAGAGTTGCCTAATTATTATTGATATCCACCACCAGATCTTCTTTCCTACTGCAGTAAAACCTCTCGATAGCGGACACCTATAGGACCAGAAAAACTATCGAGAGGTCTTTGCTATTGAGGTTCGCTCTTAGTAGCGAATTAATCTCGGCCCTAGAGATCTGTAAGATACGTTCAGTTCCAGGAGTTAACTCCCACCAGTTCACTGGGCGGATGAACGACTGAACGGGTGAACTAAGGAGTTGTGAAAATGGAGGAACAGCGAGCGCGGACGGGAAGAACGATGGGAATGGCAAGGGGGGAAGGTATTGTTTCTAAGTTAGAGAATTTGTGGGTAAACGGAAGATCTGAATGTTTATCTACAACTTCTCAAACTTGGAATAACACCTATCCTCAAACGAAATGTACATACCTAACTTTGGAAAACAAATTCACATGAATAGGACCCAGATACGGGTAGAAACGATAAGGAAAAAGAAGTAGGTACATTCGTTTCTAAGTTTGCCCAGGCTCGGTCTGTCACGATCATGACATTTAATAATGTTCGTTTTAGTGTTCAGTGTTAATCGAACTCTTGTTGGCTCCATGGCTCGCACAATCCTGACCTGCATGGAGGCAAATCAAAATTTGTCTCCATCAAACTGCGATTTGTCAATTTGATGGATGGGGTCAAATGGATGGAGTCAATTTGATTTGACGGGGTCAAATCCGGTGGAGCAGTCCCTCACAAGATGGTTTGCTGTCGAGAGGGCCTTGTAACTTGAAATTTGGGGGGTTTGGTCGGGACTATGAAAAACATCAGCATTCTGGAGGTTTACGCTATCGAGAGGTGTTTTCTAATGGAACTTTTACTGTAATACCTGTTGTCAAATCAATTCTACAAACGCGAGGCTCTTCATCTTATTTATATAGCGTCAGCTGCTGGTGCTGAGCCAAACCGTTCAAAATTAGAACGAATCGTAAATAAGAGCCAATCTGTTTCCAAGTGAACTTAACTTGCAATTATTGAAATAGTATTTGTTTATGTTATTTTGCCGTAGTAGGTACCTTCTAATTTATTGTGAATTCATATATTTAAAAGAACGTCATAGGTGTAGGCCTTTTTTGAGTTTTCCCGTTTGAAGGTCAGTGAGGTTTTGTTCACAACTCTAACCTTAACAAAACTAATTGTAAGAACTATACTTTTTTATAGTAGTCCTGCCTTATTCAGCGAATGTGCATTTTGTATTTCTCAACTGTTGTTAATTTACGGTATTATTAGGTAAAAAGTTCACAGGTTTTGGTAAATATTAAAATTTCTGCTGTTCATTTACTGTATCATTTATATTTAGAATGTGAGCAAGTTCAAGGGCTAGAGGGGACTAGCCAGCTAAATATCCTCAACTTTGACGTTTATTCTTCATTGCAAGGCTTTGAAAGCTTGGTTTAAGATGTTTTTAATAGAGTGTATGTCTTCTTTGTGCTTATGAACGTAACATTCTTTTGTTTACCATTTGTAGGTGTGAAGGACGATGAGCAGTTGGACTTTTACTGGTAAAGAAAGTGGCGCAGGGCCCTATGAAGATCTTTGCTCTGCTACCATGGCAGGAGACATCGAGAAGGTGGAAGAACTACTGTCAAAAGGAGTTGGAGTAAATTGTAATGCAGATAAAGAAGATTCGCCACTTCATTTGGCTATCAAACATGAAGCGGGTTGTGACATTATACAACTGTTTCTGGATAGAGGTGCTCAAGTTACGTGTGAAGATGAAGATGGTGAACTTCCATTAATGTTAGCCATAGAAAAGAGAAATATTGATGTTGTAAAGTTGATTTTAAATCATGGAGCCGATGTGTATGTGATTGATAGTGATGGTTCTACGCCTTTACATCGAGCAGCAACTCTTGGGATGGAGGATTTAGTGAAGCTTCTGTTGTCGAAAGAAATGTTTGTTGATATACCAGACGGACAGCAATACACACCTCTGCATCTTGCCGCTAAAGAAGGTCACGAGAGTATCGTGAAATTACTATTGATCCACGGCGCAAACCTACACGAAGTCGACAGACATGGAAGAACAGCTTTGCATCATGCTGCAGTGGGTGGGCATTATCACATTGTCTGCAGATTGATTGACTACGAGGCAGATGTGAACCTTGGAGACAACAATGGGCGAACAAGTCTGCAAGATGCTGCTTGGTTAGGCCATGTAGATGTGGTCCAGTTACTATTAAATTGTGAAGCAGACATGAACGCGGCAGATCGTGAAGGATTCACAGCCCTTCACCATGCAGCAAGGAGAGGACACGAAGAAGTTATTTTTGTTTTGTTGGACCGTGGAGCAAACTTATCCATTCGAGATAAAGGCGGGCGAACTCCACTCCACCACGTTATGCTTAGAGGGAACTACCATATGATGAAACTGCTCATAGAGTTCAGCGATGATTTAAACACTCGTGACTCCAAGAACCAAACTCCTCTAAGTGCAGTGCTGACAGGAATGTCATCAACCACAGCTTTTCGGTTAGACAATCAACCTGAATTGACAGAACTCATAGTAAAGCACGCCGTACGCAATAAAATTACGAGCTCATGTGTGGCAGTCACCCCAATGGATTTTGAAGGATTGAAACCACATTTATCCGACGATAGATGGGGCGAATTGTGCCAGTACTGTACCTGTTGCATTGCTGAAATTAATAAGATAAAAACTTTCAACACGTCGAATGATTCAATTTCACTCTACGATTTTTTGACAAAACACTCGAACACATTGGTAAAATATGCAAAAAATGAAGCTGCAGTGGCTCTGCTCGAATCATCTGACTGGGACGTCCATTTCCCCATATATTCTAGTTTTCTGAAAGCTAGGGCGCGCCGAGCCGTTGAAAAGAAGGATTTACTGGCTGTTGGAGCCCAGTGCCTGAGCATGATCGCTCATCGGTTCCTTCCTCATGTTACAGAGCTACCAGGTATACCATCCAGCATGATCCTCGAGGACATGAATGATCTAGACCTGAAGACCCTGATGACTGCTTGCTATCAACAGTCTTGATAATACTCTACTGTCAAACCACCAGTACTCTCGCCTCGGGTTTTTGTTCGATTGGTGACTGGATGGCTGCAAAGGTGTCCAAATTCTTGATGTGGACGGAATATTAAAAGAATGATGTAGGTACCTAATACAAAAATTGTTCGCTAGGAATCTAAGTAGATGATATCTTGCCAGGTAGAATAAAAAAGGGGAGCTAGTAAGCACCTGTACCTGCACACCGATTTGTTCCTATCTTAGCGAGAAAATGAAATAAATCATTACAAAATTACTTAGTTACCTACTTTCCTCCTTCCAACAATAGAGATCAAGGGGTTTTCAGGACGAGGTGGAGCTATAAATTATAAGAGATTCAATTAGACAACACCTTCGGATTATTCTGACTTCAAATTTATATTAGCTCTACCTGTTACCCACATCCTTTCTTTATTATATAAGTTGTCAAGATTCATAATCCCTCATTTACAGAATGGATAGAAACCAATAACGTAGAAACCAGTTGAATTTTTCATAATAGCTACAACTTTTTTCGTTCGCATTGTTGTTTGAGTGGTTTTTTTTTAGATCTTTGTAAAAGTCAGAGTTGACGACTTTTTAGGTATCTACTTCTGTGAGCGATTAATCTTATAGGTACTTCAAAATTAAAATGGCTTACGACTGTAGATTCCAAGCCACGGTAAAAGACCATGTTCCTCAAGAATATCTCAGGTATATTTCAAACGAAGGCAGATCTCGAGTGCAGCTGCCTGAAAAGAAACAAATGTTTGTAAAGGAGTGCATGGTCCCCGCCCTGTTGAGGAACATACCGCCAACCCCAACGAGCATACTGATGGAAAGGGTAAAGAGGAACGGCCTTAAACATAGTATATTCAATTCTGCTGGCGATTTATACATAGGAGATTGGAAAAACGATAAAAAGGAAGGTGAGTGGGTAATATGCAAGGATTTCAGAAATTATTGGGTTTGGGGAGTAGTCAACAAGGATAATATATGTTCAGTGTGTGCAGTCAAAGGCAGTGTTAGCTTCAGGGGGGTCACTGGTGGCTCGTCGAAATGAACGCTCTACTCGTCACTCAAGTAGGTTGTGGGATATCACAATTTTGGCTTGAAGTGGGTCCTTCCATTCTTGGTGCACAGTCTAAACTGTCACGATCAAGATAGCTGCCTGTATCCATCATCATCAATAGGTCGATCAATAGGTGGTAAACCTGTTGGAAACTATACATATTATTTCTTCCTTAGGCCATGGTACTTATAAAACACACTCGGGCAAGTGTATGTATGAAGGTGAGTGGGTGAATGGGAAAGCTGATGGATACGGAATATTATGTCATCAAGGAAACCACAAGCGGTACAACATACGTCACGAAGGATTTTGGAAGAATGGCAGACCCGAAGTGAGTTCTTTCTATAATTATTGTACTTCAGGTTCAAAGCCAATGAATCCTAATCGGTACCTATCTAATTTTATGAATTATAAGTTGGGGGTAGAATGTTTATTTGTGATGGCAGCTTTAATAACATAGAGGGACCCCAAACGGTCTGTGTAAACCTTTCTGCTGCAACTGTCACTTCTAGTCAACTGTATATCCTATGGATCCTATAAAAATATTGCATCCATTAACAGCCTCTATCATTTTGTTCTCTATTTATAATCGATGATCAGATAAGTAATTGACAAACAATTAGCACTGATTCCAGCTGACCCTAACATGTAAACACAACTGCAGCAGGTACTAAGTTCCTGTTGCTCATGAGCTTCAGTATATACCACAGGGTCATTGTTAGGTTGGTCCAAGCTGTTCTTAGGTGCCTAGATAAATGCATGGAAATGGTTGAGCAAGGAAGCATCATTATTGGGAAACCGTATATCGCTTTAGGGAGGTGTTGTTGTTCTCATTACCCCAGTTTACCTGGCATCCCTCTTGTTCCTAATGTATCCGAGGACATTATTAATTTATCTTGTTGTACAGGCGACGGGTTCCCATCATTACAAAAATGGGGGCTACTATAAAGGGGAGTGGAATAATGGAGTAAGAAACGGCTTTGGGAAAATGTGGTATGCTGATGGAACTTACTTCGAAGGGTGGTTTTACCAAAACAGACGCCATGGAAGAGGACTGTTTGTGTATGGTGAGCTGGTGAATATGGTTTTTATATGTACTCATAACAGACAATATTGGATTCAAATACTAATAAGGGTGGGATTATCACTTACCTATAGTACTTGTTTAAGAACTATATCGGAACTAAGATTTTTTTTTCTCTCTTACCTAACCATGTAGCTCTACAGGCCAGGGTAGCCCTTGGCTTCCTCAACTCCTCTTCTCCACCAGACCCGATCCTCCGCCTGAAGTCGTCTCTTCCCGACAATTGACACATCTTGCAGTACCTCATCCAGCCATTTGTTCCTTTGGCGACCTCTTCTTCTTCTTGTTTCCAGTCTGGCTCAAAGCATCTTCTTCTGCCCACTACCTTCCCCCATTTGGTCGATGTGGCCCAACCATCGCTGGCGCCCAGCCTTTATGAAGCTCAAAATATCATGTCCCCTCAATATATCGTTAATTTCACGATTATTCCTCTTCTCCACCCCGATCCACTGTGTATTCCACCATAGATTCTTTGAACAATTCGACGTTCAAAGACTCCTAGCGTTTCCTCATCTTCAGCTCTCATGGTCCAGGTTTCTGATGCATAGCAGATCACGGGGTGCACTAAAGTTCTATAGAGCCTCATTATGGAGGATCTGGAGATCAATTAATAATTTTGTAAGCGAAGAACGCTCGATTTCCTGCCATTATATGCGAGTAAATTTCTCCTGAACCTTGTCATGTCCATTCACTGAACTGCCTAGATAGGTAAAGCTGGACGCTTGCTCGAATTTGTAGGCAACAAAGCATAGGGGATTCATCTGCGATGGGGAACCTGTTGCCGAAATCCTGAGGTACTTGGTTTTCTGCTCATTCGTCAAAAGTCCCATTGCCTGTCCTTCCTTACTCAGGATATCGAATGCCTCTCTCAGGGGTCCCTGGTTCCGACCCATAATTGCTATGGCATCTGCTTATGCAAGGATTTGCCACGTTCGATCTATGATGTACCTTCTTCGTCAAATTTTCGTATGGCCTCGTGAAGCACTTGGTTGAAGAGGATTGCTGATAAGGAATCTCCTTGGAACTCCTGAATTAATTTCAAATGGCTCACCAATCTTGTTGCTGACCAACGCCTTTTATACGGTACCTGTCAGGGTCATTCTGATGAGGTTTGTTAGTTTATCAGGGGCTCCTCATAGCATATAGCATAGCTTCTCGACTAAGAATGTCGAAAGCCTGACGATACTATACAAAAAACAGGTGCAGTTCCCTGCCATGTTCCACAGATTTTTTGGCACCTTGCCTGAGGATAAATATTTGGTCTACTGTGCCCTTGTTCTGCCGAAACCCACACTGGTACTTCCAAAGAGCTTTGAGCTCTTGTTCTACCCAGCAAAATCAAGGATAATACTTTGTATGCCACCTCTAGGAGAGAGGTGCCTGTATAGTTCATGCAGTCCTGTTTATCCCATTTTTTGTGTATTGGGAAAATCAGGCTTGTGCCCCAAGCGAATGACATCTTTTCTTGTTGCCAGAGCATGACTATGAGTGTGTGGAGGGCCTCCACAGGTCTGTCACCACCATTCTTCAATAGTTCGGAAAGTATTCCGTCATCTGCTGAGCCTTTGTTGTTTTAAAGTTTGCCGATTGCTTCACGCACTTCACTCAGGGTTGGCTCATCAACTTGTGGGTGCGTTCCACGGAACACCTTATTCAGACTTCGGTTTTGTTGAGGGTCTTTATTTAATAGTTCCCTGAAATGTTCGGACCATCGTTCAACAATAAGGTTCTCCTCTTCTATGATATTTCCTTATTTATCCTTGTAGTTAATATTTGTCTTGGGCTGGTAACCCTTCTGAAACCATCGAACGTTCTTGTAGAAAAATGTATACTATAGTTCTCTGTGGCAAGTTTTTCAGTTTCCTCTAGCATTCGCTTACCACTGACTTCCTCTTTTTTCCCTCATCAAGGCCTTCGATTTTCGTCTGAATTTGTAGTATAGCTTTCTGTTGCCACGTGTTTCCCTCTGCAGCATCTTTGGCTTGATTTTTCTTCCCTCTCTCTCTACTTGGCCGAAAAGTTTGGTACCTAGTTACCATTTATTTTAATTAAAGCACTCGCATTTTTTTTAAATTCGTGCCGATTGCTTGTTATTACTTCATATATTATTATGATCATAAATGTTCATTATAAATGACGAATTTGAGCCAGGAAGCTAACTGCTACCCACTGGCAGACTTTAACGTAAAGGCTGGTTAAAAACTTCGAACCCTTCCTCCACATTCAACTCACAAAACTCAGTTCCCTCTGCAAGGTGTGGATTAACTTTTGAGGGTAGATAAGATAGTATAATAAATTATATTGATGTTTGGAGGTGGTGAGGCCATTTTCTGCGTAAAATTGAGGTTTGAAGCAATTTTTTCTTCAAGATTTTATTTGGAGGTACCTACGTTTTGGTCTGCAGCGAGTTCTTCCTCAGTCAATGTAAAACTTATTTGATGTAGATATATAAATTAGGTATTATACAATGTAGCATGTAGGTATATAAAAGTTATTCGGTAGGTATAAAAATCATATTATTACCAGCCATATTAATGTAATCTGAATTAGTTAAATTATACTGAAAAACATGCTCGTAAATTATTAACTAAAATGAAATTTGAACTGTAAAGCACCTTATACTTTCTCTGATAAATGAATTTTATAAAGTAATATACATACTAAATGATGAAAAACAACTAACATGCTTGAATTTATGACTAGCAAAAAAATGTAATGTAATGGCTAACAAATTAATGTTCATTGCCTCAACTAAACGTATGATTTACAAACATAGGTAATATTGTATTGCACTGCACAAAAGTTTTACCAAAACACATGCAGAACAAAAGCAGGGAAAGATATTGAACTATTCAATTACAATAACTGTAATAATTAAAATAACAACAATAATTATTCCCAACTCTGGCTTATCAGGAACAGGCGTAAAAAAATGCCACGACAAATTCCTAGTACCTAGTACATGATTACATTAACTTCCGTCGATCTCTACGTCTACAACATACAGTATCTATTAAAATATTATTATATTTAAATATAATATAGATTATCTTAAATAAGATAGGTAGGTACCTAACTAATAATGCGCCATGCATACCTACAGAATAATTTTAACTTATAAGTAACTAACATCAAAATGTATGTTTTACGTAGAAGATCTCACTGCAGATCGAAACGCAACACCAGGTAAATACCTTTCTATAAAAATGGCTTCAAACCTTGATAAAATTTATTAATATCATTTAATGACATAACGTAAATGTTAATAATTATTTAATGGGATGACTAAGGAGATAACTGGGTAAATAGCCTCTGTAAGTACACTGTCTAAGGAGTAGGTACCTTTCGGTGGAGATGGAGCCTTTCACTCCAACATTACTTGTTTGCTGTTGTATTATATTATACTTAGTATAATTCCTTTGACTCTTTCATTTGATTTGAATAGGTAGGTAGTACCTACCCATGAAAAACTGCCAGCTCAGTTTTATTATAATATGGTAACAGCTAACGGCAATCGCTACATCGGTGATTGGAATGCAAATTTTAAACATGGGTTCGGAGCCTACTACTACATGAACAGTGGCCAAATCCAGATGGGGCACTGGATCAAAGACAACTGCGTCAACAGTTGGATGATCGACATGAAGTTCAGACAAACCGTTGAATCCCCTACCGAGTTTTCAATCCCGGAGAAGGCACAGGTCGTCAAACAGTTCAAAAGGTACATAAAATTACAAGAGAAGAAATCTGATATGATAAATGTGTCAACGCAAACAGACGAATAAAATCCAAGTCGAAAGATTATGTTTCCTAATCGCAATCGGTGTACAGAAATTAGCCACTTACCTACCTAGGTACTCATTTTACTTCCAATCAAAGGAGTATTCCAGTGGATATGAAAAGAAGATGGTAGGGTTTTCAGTTCAAGGGAGAACGAAAAGTACGTATCTAGTGAGAAAAAAACGTTACCTACTACTAAATTATTTCTTACCAAGAGGAAGGAAGAGATGTGTGCGTGAGTCAAAAGGCGTGGGGAAACCGTATCCATGGCACACTCCTGGAGTGTGGACGCTATAAGATTTTATGGTATTACTTCTGATCGATCACTTCTCTCGAGTTCTGGCTTCTAGATAACTCCTACCAGTTTGAGTTATATTCCAGTGTCTCTAGTGATAACTAATAGGTATTATTTCATCCTCCTTCCTTTCTCTAAAATCTCCCATTGTATTCCCAATTACTTTTTTTTTTCTTCTAACTAGAAAATTATAATTTTCTAGTGATGGGAACTCCCATCGATAGTTCCGACCCCAATTACCGATGATCCCTAGTACCTACATCTACATGGTATAGAGCAGTGGTTCTCAACGGGGGCGGGGCTACATCTGCGAGGCCGATAGCTACAATTTATAATCGATGTTGCTTACTTGACCGATAAATTCGCCAAATTCAGTGGAAACAATTCGCAACTTCAAGGTGATGAACTCAATTTAATAAAAACGAAATCTGTTATTTCTGCCTTCCAAAATAATCTCATTTGCAAACTGAGTTTTAGCCGCAACAAAGTTGCGATTTGCCAGTTTTCAATCCTGTCGGATAGGTAAGCATAGTGAATAGTATCATGGAGAAGAACATGGAAATCCCTTTGATGAAACAGTTTACTGTGAACACCTGGAGTCTTTACATAAGACCATTTCCGAACGTTTTGAGGATATTTTGTCCTCAATGTGTCTTGAATCCTCTGTGCACATTGAGAAAACAGAGGTCGAGATTCGGGAAATACCTAATTATTGAACTTTTGACTAGTGAGACGTAGAAAGCCAGTTTCCAGGATGATGGTAGGCTCACGGAATTTTGGCTTCAAGCTAATATCAGTTACCTCTACACTGGAGTGCGGACTGTCGTTTAAAAATAAAAAAACTGTCAATTGCCTCCCTATTCTACCTCGTCGATCTCGGGTTCATTTACTGTTACTGATTTATTTAATATTACAACAACAACAAAAACTCCACCCCTTGACTCCGGATGATGCCTCAGTACTTAGGTACTTCGAATGAAAAAGAATAATAACGGAGTTATTGAAAGGTCTGTTTCCAATGATACACAAAAAATACGCTGATATCATCGCTAGAAACATACAAACTTTCAATAACCCCGTTTTTATTCTTTGAAATGGGTATCCACGATTCCGCCGCGAGTGATTTAGATCGTTCGAATGAAACTATGAAACATGGTGTGTGCGTGTTCTTGCTCAAAATACCGATAATGCGACGACTCAAGGTTAGATGCGACGGTAAAGTTGTGCCAAACTTCTAAACGACTGGACCGATTTTGATTGAGATTTTTGCATCGTGTTCTAGGGGATCCTAAGTGGGAGGTCCTGATGTTAGAATCCATTTATACCCGTGAGTTTTCCGGGAAACGACAGAAAATTTCACAACCGTACTGGTTGAAAGTTGTGCCGGAACCTCCCTTTCACAACCCATTTTTATACCTCTTCGAAATGTCCACGGAATGTCTGGTACCAACGGAGCAACGACGGTGAAAAGGAAGAACGTGGCGAGAGAAATTCGAAACAGTTAATGAGTCACTTCAGTGACGTTTTTCGGCCGGTAGGCCCATGCTATTATAAAAGAAATCGTCTCGGCATCTAGTAAATGAGACTTGCGCCTTCATCTCACTAACATTAAACCTCATTTTAAGAAATAATGGGCTCTGAACCACAAAAATCCCACACAGCTGTGTGTATCACATGCATAACAAATACTATTATTTTTGTAAATTGCGTTCTGTTTGGACCCCCCCCCCCCCCCCCCCACCATTTTCCATACCCAAACTTGAGGATTTTCAAATTAGGTGGGCGTTCAAAAATATCCAACTCCTAAAGGGGGCCGACAGGTTTAAAAAGGTTGAGAACCGCTGGTAGAGTATAGCTACAACTTGGAAATAATAATAGTGCCAATATTCTGCTCAATCTTCTGAAGTTTTACCACGTTACTGATAGCTCTTGTGCGTGTATAACTTGTGAATAGTTATTGTTTATGCATCACAGTCCTTGAACTAGTGCCGTCCTTCCTTCCTTGGCACCCTACCTCAGGAATTTTCTGGATTCTTTTTTCAAAACTGAATCATTTCGCATTCAAGTTATCTAATTTTTTTAAATTTAAACTACCCTTACCTAAATGTGTAAGGTTTGAAGAAAAACATAGGAGCCTACCTAGCATTTTTTTTTCATCTTAATTTACTTATTCAACTGTTAAAGTCTATTATTTTTTTTTTAAATTTGTTTGGGAAATCCTGAATTTGATTTGGAAAATTTCGACATTCCGATTTTCTTCCGTTTTTAAAAAACGTATTTTCATTTGATTCTACAGCAACAGAATCGTACAAAACAACCGATAGTCAAAACTATCGAGTTTCCTACGAGCAGATATCAGACTTGCAGTCCCCAGGCCAATTTTTGTCACTCGGGGGATACTGTGACCGGTACCTTATTGCCTTCAGTACCATCTCGAAACAAGAACTTCCGTTATCAAGGAGTACAAGTACCATGGAGAATTTTTATACTAGCTGGTTACCCGCGGTGCGTCTGGATCAGTTTTCAATCATTTCAATAAGGGCCTTTTCGCCAGACGGACGAATGGCTCCCTTACCTAATCATTCTTACCTAGTAGTAGCTATAATACGACACCTACTGTAGTGCAGACTGTAGGCATTATAATGAGAAATCTACAACCTACTTTAAAAATAAAAGTGTGCCACTTGATGTCATAGTAGGGGGAGGAAGGAATGACAACGAATAATAATTATTAGATCACTCTAACATTTTTATTACTTGAACTTTAAATCTGATGACAAAATATTTTGTTTCGAGTTTCTCCCATGACACATAGTGCCAATTCGGGAGGAGCGACGTGAAAAATCAATCTCCTAATGGAGAACAAAAATTGTGACACAAATACAAAATGAATAAATTAAACATTGATGGACTTGTAAACAAAGTACGCTCATATCATTAATATAACGCTTTATCAAAGTATTCTTTTAAATATATTTATGTACAATAAACATGAATATTATCACATATTTCTTCAATTGCTGGTATAAAGAACTAAATAACATTTTGAACTGCAATTAATGAAAGCCCATTAAAGGAATTAACACAAAATCAGCCAGCATTGAAACAAAAATAATAAAGGTAGATACTACCAACTTAGCAAAAGCAGTATACGGATCTGCAAGCTTTTTATTGTTTTTCAAAAAGTATGATACGGAAATTGTTTGTATCTACAGCTATAATGTGGAATTGGCTACAGTAAAATTCCAAAAAAATACCTATTAATTATTTTTTTATAATAGTTGGATAGATGCTGCGTTATAAAATATGTAACATTCGATATTAAAAAATACTGGATAAAAATTCAAAATGCCCTTAAACCTTGCATTCTTCTGCAACACCGCCCCATTTCAGTTTGTAAGTTCTAGACCGCCATTTAATTGAGGGGTTAAAGAGAGCTTTCAGGAATTGATATGGGCTGCAAGCTTCACGGAAAAACCAGCCTACAACAAAATCGACTTTGTTAAAAGGTAAAGTCGTATTCTGAATTATAGAAAGCAAAATCCAATCACAGAAAAACCATACCAAAGTATGAACTAAATAAAAAAGTATAGGGTCCCAATTGAAAAGGAAGTACACAGCCCATGCTGTGCATGCCCCCAGTACCAGACATTCAGAAAGTGGTTCGAAAAGGAGGGTAAGGGGGAGCATAGCAACACGTAGCTTGACCCAGCGGCGTAGCCTTGCTTGGAAAAACTGCACCTCGCAGATACCAGAATTCTGCCAAGCCGGCTGACTGGAAATGGTGATTTTCCAACCGCGGTCAATCATGGATTTGGCTAAGAAGAAATCTTCAGCTAAGTAACAACTGTACGCTTCAAGGCCTCCGGCCTCCTCGATTAAGTGTTTGCGCACTAATGTGGACATCCCCGTATGGCAATTAATTTTAAGTAAGTCGGCAGCTAAGTATATCCGTGCCTGGGCGGTACCGAAATAGACTTTTTCGAGAGTGCCGGCGAATCCGCTACGGTCGCATGTGAAAGGCATTTGGTGAACTAACGCTACATTGTCTTTTAAGTGGTTAACCATATCGAACAGCGTATCCTCCTTCATGCGAATCCCACTGTCCGAAATCAAGATCAGGGGAAAATTGCTCTCCTTAAACCCTTGGTACATATTATTAATCTTTGGATTCACTCCTACATTGGACCCTCCAGTAAAAATTTTAGACACAACGTTGGGATATTTACCTTGTAATCGTTTTGCGACCATTATTGCTGGATCAGACTCATCTTCAATACAAAAATGAATTTCGTATAAAGGGTAGTTCATCGTGAAAAAAGTTTCTAAGTTACTAAATAAGTTGGGATCAACTCCCATCAAGGGTTTGAGAATCGTGACGCCTGGATGCCCGGATTCATTGGGGAGCAATTGCACTTTCCTGTGTAACCTATATTTTGCGTATATAATAGCCAGAATGTGTACCACCCACTTCCCGCTCCAAAATACCATAAAAAACACCGCTAAACCGAAAAGAAAGTACCACAATGGAGTCATTGTATTTTCTCCACATTTAATAATGTGCGGAATTGGAATACTTTGCTATTATGCAGAGAAATACCGTTTCTCATTTTACGAAAACTAAACCTAAGGAATAGACGAAATTAAAAATCACCTAATGCTATGCGAAATTAAAGTACGTTTTTCGGGAGAATTAAGAATGGGAAAAACACTAATAGAATGATCCTGGCTGGAGAGGTGATCTTCATGCAACGAAGAAATGGCGAGACGAGCAGAGACAAGGGCGTGGTTGTGGGAAGATGCCCGCCTCAGAACATTTCGGCTCCCGTTTTCGAGAATCGGCGAATTCCAGTTTTTCCAACGGATCTTGTAGCTAGCTCGTCCTTCCTGGTTGCTAAACGAACGGGTGTCAAGTTTTCTGCCGTCACTGTACACAGGGTAGTTGCCTCCATATTCACCAGTTTGAATTGCCTGGAAAAAAAGAAAATTATAATCGTTATTTATCAAAGGGCCATTTGCTGCGCGATTTTGAAGGTTTTCGAAAAAGAATAGAAAATTGCCGAGCCATAAAAAACGTTTGGTACGAGAACCATCAAAATCTGTGTAACCCAAACATGTTATGGTAACTAAAACGTAATAGGGACTTAAGATAGATTTTTTTAAAGCCATTACTACCTTTCTGAAAAAATAACAATAATGAATGAATATATGAAGTGAATGAGTGAATATGAAGCCGTAGGGCAAAAATAGTGTCTCTATAATTTTGAAAATGTATTGAAATTTGTCATACGGCGGCTAAAATACATGCAAAAACGTTTCGTCTCTCATCTGAACACGCAAAGCCAGAAGTTGTGGTTACCTTCCGTTGAGGTTTTAATACTAGAAAAAAATTTAAAAAAAAGAAGAAATCCCTGGATTGGCAGCACTGGCTAGATCACATGCTGAATCCAAGGATAACGTCAATTCACTCAAAAGCCAACACACGAGACCTCAGCACACTCTTGCAGTTCAGTTCTTTTCATGTAAAGGTTCAGTTCTTTTCGTTCCCGTCCAAAAGGGTTTCTCCTGAGCCTTTTGAATGCCGCATTTTATTCAAAAGGCTGAGATTTTGGTCCTAGCCTTCTCCACTCCAGAACGATTTGATTTTTTTTTTCTACGTTTTAACAGTGTTATCAAATAACACAGAAAAATTGGATTTTCCCACACACGATAACTGCCCATTCTCTAGTTCCACTGGACACCCCTCCCCCCCCCCCATTACTATGAGGTAATGCTACGTAATATATGGCCGCTTCATGAAGTGAAAGTCATAGAGAAGGTGGGCAGAACAGGTGACAGACCAAATAAAGGATCCACAAATCATCTGGTGACCTTGAGAGGGCTTCTAAACGAGCCTCATCATCTCACTTGCAGACATTGCTTTCAGTTTACGAGAGTTTTGTCCTCCCGAACGTCCATTATTCAGCAAAATCCATCGACTATCTCATCAGCATTAAAGCTAACGACTGCGAACGTTCACCGCCTAAAATCCTATTCGTCGGGATCTGTTGAACAACAGCTTCACTGTTTAAAACCCCACTAACAGCGTAAGTAAAATTTATCGAGTCAGAGGGATGTTGAGGGTGCAAGGAAGTTGTGAGGTCGCGAGAAAAGAGTTGCCCTATCTACCCTCAAGGGAGATACGCCCTTTCAGAAGAGACGAAGACTCATTCTAGGGTCATCCCAGGCGAGCGGATAAAAACCGCTCGTGATAATCTCAAGGGGGTTAATTGTAAGATGAGGTTGAAAGATGGATAAGATCATGTTCGAGAACGCTAATTTTCATCAATCTAATTAGGTAAAGATTAAATCCGTCAACAGAAGCTCCTTCATTTGTTTGTGATTTGTACAGAACCTCGAAGGGCAAGACACCACATTAGATTCTTCTAATTATACAATGCTATACAATGATTATACAATACTGTGAACCTTGCACAAGCACCAAATAGTTTGACTCCCCCCAGAAATGTCAACTGCACAATTTTCCATCCTAAACTGAATTGTCTCATCTCTCCCATACACACAAAATTCTCTCTCTGTGAACCCTGAGAACACGGGGAAAATGTAGGCCTAGCATCCGTAAATTAACCGTAGGAATAAATGCTGGTTAGACCTATGATAATTTGGATCGTTACTATGAAAGACGACAGCTCCTTCCGACAATCACCCAGTGGCCTCAATGACATTTAATTCCCTCCCAACTACCGACAGTCAAAGGAAGCAAGAAATAAAAAAACAACCTAGAAGAGACCAGGCGAGAAAACCTGCCTCGTCAAACGTACAAAACGACAAGGGCAAATTATAAGCCTTGAAAACAATGGGTCATTTCTTCACGGGATGGTCAACAACCTGATTCCGAACAAATAACGCGCTGAAAACAGATGAACCTGGTGCGTCAGTTTTTCTTCATCTTATTCGTCAAAACATGGAAAAGTTGGATAGGCCATTAATAACTACTATATTGAAATCACGCATATCTTCCTCGCAAATTGCCCGGCGAGCTAACAATAAGACAAGAAAATACCTACTAAGAATCTTCCAACGTAGAATACCAAATGACTTCATAACGTACTAAAGCAAACCTATTTTCTGTTTAGTGGAGCCATCGAATATCTACATTTTTTTATATTTATCTTGTTTACAGTGAAGTTATGTACATGAACAGTACAACATTTTACACTTCTATAATGAATCTCGATATCACAGGTGGATTATTATTTAAATTACATGATTTGATTCAAAAAGAGCTAGCTTTTTTTTCATTAGTTCCAAATTTTAAATTCGGTTTGTGCATGAAACATGTCTGCTGTCCCTACATTGCATCGTACTATAACGTCATTGCTACTTTTTGTTTCTAGAGGGAACGAACCCAATTGAAAATAAGCCCATTGTGAGAGGCCAGCGGTAAAATGATAAGCTGTATCGGAATACTGGTGATTACGGAGAAAGCCCCGTTCAGCTTTCAGCTGGGTTTGAAAGCCCTCGATCTCATCCATGCACGAAATAAAATTGGTTCCAATAACACGGATGGCGAAAGGAATCCAGTTAAATCCTCATTGCAAAACCGAAAGAAATTATGGATTTTGGCGAATAGTCCCCGGGGTTCGATGGTAAAAAAGCTCATACGAAATTAGCTTTTTCGAAATTAGTTACAGACGGAATTGAACTTAACTACAATTAGAGGATCATACTCTTACCGTTCTCATATTAAGATACACCGTTAAGATGGGAGTGCAGTTTGATCATGATGATGTACGCAGCAGCTTTAGTAGAGTTGAAGGAATCGACAAGAGGAAAATCGACAACCTGAAAAGAAAGAAAATAAGTTATATAATCGCTTAGCGTTCACATGGAATGCCAGAGCAATGATGTTATTGAAGAGTTGGGCAGGTCCAGGGCAGTCAACAAGGGGTACGTTGGAAAATGAGTCATTCATGGAGAAACCAATCAGTTTACATCGTATTTCATCTGGTTTTTAATTGAACTATAGCTGGAAGTCATTCCGTTGCACAGGATGGTTAGTAACCATTAAATTTATTGATATTCGAAAGCACGATCAAATTATATTTTTGGACCACCCACAAGTTTCTCCCATACCGAACTATCAACATACTGCTGGAATTTAGAAGTCCCCTCATGGGCTCTATCGGAGTGGAATATTCGGAACAGAAGTCCACAAGACAGACGGCGTGGTAATCCACCGTAAAACCTCCAAAACGGACCGCTCAAGAGCCCCCAGGATAAAGATGAACGGTTTTGAAATCATAAATATTTTGAACTGTTGTGCAACGTACCTATCAGGTGATGCACGAAATGAGAATGTTATCCATCACTCGGTGAGCATCCACTTGAAAGGCCACTTGAATGACGAGGAACGCTTCGCCCCGAATATAAGAATAACGACTATAATAATGGAATTACGATCACTAAACTGAACTGACCCACTCAAGTAATTCAACAGAATGATGTAAACACATTCTATAGAATATTTCCAGGCTATAGAAATCACTTCCAGACGCTTATCTAATTGGTGTTCTACGAAACACATTTTCGTTTCCAGAGCATCCGATTCCTAGATAAGTATCGGAAGAACAAGTTCCTATAGTGAAACAAGCTTCGTTTTGAAAACACTCAACCTAAAGACCCAATACAAAGTTGCTTAGAATTACACAATCTTGTTCTAACGCAAAATCGCAATAAGTTTTCAACTGAATTAGGTAAAGAATTGATTTTGAATTTAGATTTGATTCAAGCTTTCATAAATAACTTATGCTGATTATCTGATAAAGGAAGGAACACATAGGGTGTATCAGGTTCTGAATAACGCCGTACCACTCTAGCCAAAAATTGCTTGGAAAAATGAAGACAAATAAAAATCATTATACGATTTCAGATCATGACTGGGCTTATTCAAGTAAAAAACTTCCGCTGTTTCATTAGAAAAAATTACACGCTTTTGCGTTCAGCTCGGTGCAGCAGTTCATAGTGACCATCTAACGGTTATCTGGCCACCAAAAAGGCGTTGGGCCGTTCGCAGGGATTCTCGACTCTTTTCTGACTGTATAGTATCCACGATCGGCGGTTCGCAGTGTTTTCCAGACTCTCCAAAGTCAATTTTCTTATCTTCATTCCACGGGCGGGTGAGAACTCGATCCCCAACCATTTTCAAACTCATACCCTTCTCAAGATGGTATTAGATCATTCTTACGGTTTTCTAGGAGTAAGCTGACGGTCAGAAAAAGCCAGTGCGAACGAACCCTATGAACTTTTATGGACCGCAGATGAATCAAACCAACTGTGAAGAACATGGAAGTTTAGTCTAAGAATGGTGGGATATGTAAAGGTTTTAAAGCAAAAACGGAAATTAATGATGCCATTATCAACATTATTCGTATTACAAACGTGACAAACTGGTACAATAGGTTTGTTCGCACTGGCTTTTTCTGACGGTTAGCTGACTCCTAGAAAACCGTAAGAAACCATCCATGATTCAATGCCATAATAACGGTTTGTGAAGGGTTTCTGTTTCATTATGGTTGGGAATCGAGAAGTTAATTCTCAGTTTATCGTCCACCTTATTTCCTGTGTTCTGGAATGACGACCAGAAAACTTTGGAGTCAGGAAAACACTGCGAACAGCCGATCATGGATAATATACAGTCAGAAAAGAGTCTGAAAATCACTGCAAACGACCAAACGTCTTCTTGACAGTCAGATGGTCACACTGCGAACCAAACTAATGGCAATAACTACTAACTGTGGACCATCGAATTACTTTGATAGATAGACCAAAATTATTGACAATTCAGTTTTTGTTCAGTTGTTGGGTTGTTCCCTTCATAAGATTTCTTAGCAGCATTTTTGTAGAGATCATTTTGTTGGGTGTCCCAAAACCCTACCTCACCACGATGAGCCATGAAGAAACCTACCACACCACATTCCCTCAAATTACACTTTCCTAGGCTGTAGGTGCGTTTTCCAAGCACTTTTAGCGAATTTTCAAAGAAAATGAAGCTATTGCAATGGCTTCGAAATTTAAATAATATAAATTTTTGGAAATTTTCTTCATAGAAATCCGTTTCAGACCATTCTAAAACGATTCCTGAAATTTAACACTTTTTTATATGTATATATATATATATTTATTTATATATGTGTCACTCCAGACGATAACTCTCGATAGAATTGAGATAAACAGCTCAAATTTGCACAAAAAATCTATCTTGGCAATCGAAAGGCTAAGTTCGAAGAAGGGCGAAATTGGCGTACTCTAAGGAGGGTTTTGGCGCATTTAAAGTGCGCAAAAATTACCCAAAAATCCCCAAAATGTTATTTTCCAACAAGTGACCCCTCATTTTAAAGGTTTTTGCACGCTGAACACGATGGTGGAATCGGATTTTAGATATCTTGATCCGTTCTCAAATTAGAGCATTTAAAGTGCGCAAAAATTACCTAAAAATCCCCAAAATGTTATTTTCTAACAAGTGACCCCTCATTTTAAAGGTTTTTGCACGCTGAACACGATGGTGGAATCGGATTTTAGATATCTTGATCCGTTCTCAAATTAGAGCATTTAAAGTGCGCAAAAATTACCCAAAAATCCCCAAAATGTTATTTTCCAACAAGTGACCCCTCATTTTAAAGGTTTTTGCACGCTGAACACGATGGTGGAATCGGATTTTAGATATCTTGATCCGTTCTCAAATTAGAGCATTTAAAGTGCGCAAAAATTACCCAAAAATCCCCAAAATGTTATTTTCTAACAAGTGACCCCTCATTTTAAAGGTTTTTGCACGCTGAACACGATAGTGAAATCGGATTTTAGATATCTAAATCCGTTCTTAAATTAGAGCATTTAAAGTGCGCAAAAATTACCCAAAACTAGGATAATCTTTAAACTCTTACCCCCACCCCCTTAGAGTGGTCAGATTGAAAAATGTGAGAAGTATTAATTGAAGACGAGAGTTCGAAGCAAAAAAGGGGGAGGCAAACGATTAGTACAACTCCTTGAATTTACCCACAGCGATCAAATAAATAAGCACTTAGTACAATTACGTAATAAACAAACGGTAGAATCAGGATGGACAAAACGTACAAATTAAAATAAATACGAAGAGAATATACATAGAAAACCAAATTTTAGACCGAAGTTTTCCTTTATTCAAAACCATAGCCATTAATTCGAATATTTCTTTGAAAATTCGCTCATTAAGTCATGCTGCATGACTGATTTTTTATTTCTTACTAAATATGATCGCAACGTGTCGCGGTGTTGCAAGAATGAAATCATGTGGAAAACAGTCAACATCCAACAAAATCAAGTTTGACGGGAAAAACCACCGCTTGATGAGAGCAATTTACATATACGAGCATAATTATTATGGAGGGCTTTTCACAATGGTACGGAAGCCAAAAGTCAAATCAAGACGGTACGCCATTACAAAAGTGAGGATTCATCATTCCGAGGTCGAATGACCGATTACAATAGCCTTGGCCAGACGTGTGGACACATGATTAACTTTTATGGAAACCTCCCAGTCACCACGGAAACAACCAGAATCATAAAGATAATATACATTATAATCTAGGTATATTACATAGGCCACTGAGTACAGTGAATAGTTATTCAACTATTAACACTATTGGCTATTCTTCTTCTTCTTACTTATCACATTGTCTATTAAACAATCGCTCTTTCAAGCATATAAGTTACGCTGTAGGAATCGGATATCAGACACGTACGAATTTCATAATATCATATTCTGACTAATTCAGCAAAATAAGCCCTGTAGAGTTAGTATTTAGGAGCACAGGAGTTGTAGTAACTTTCAAACCCTACGCTAACAAGAGCGAGAGAGTTCAACTTTCATTGTTTTCATCACAATGAAAGATTCAACGAATGTTAGCAGGGACCCCGTCCTTGAGGTTGGTAACCATCACGCATGGATTGATACAACCAAAGCACTTCGGTACTGCGTTCGATCGCCATTTTGGAAAATGAGCACAAAGCGAACCAAACTAATAGTTCACTTTAGTGGTAAAAGATGATCGTAAGCGAAGACTATTGAGTTGAACCTAATTCCATCCTTCGACCCAATAAGAATTTTGATGATTCCAACGCGTTCTGAAAATGAACACACTCCAAAGTCTCAAACGCCGCACGGTGGGACGAAACGCGTATATCTAGCGGTTCAAAAGTCGAAAAATTAAGAATTTTGTTGGCAGGAGGAAACCTGTTCTCCTATCAGAGGTGATCTTAGAGAGATCAAAACAAGACATAATATAACTCGGGAAGTTCCCGTTGTACCGTCTGAGTAAACAAATACGATTTGACAACCAGAGCCGATGATAATGATAGTGCATTCAGTTGTAGTTCATGCGAGTGAGAAGAAGCTGTGGTTCTGTTTTTAAAGTGCATACAGTTGTATTTTATGCTAGTGAGAAGAAGCTGTGGTCCTGTTTTTACACATTTTTTCCTATGGAAATCTTGGAGAGAGGTATGTATGTAGACTTTTTTTTGCACATTACTTTTTCGCCTTTTTGCATAGAGTTGTTTTACCGTCCGTTTATGGACTACCATTTCCACAGAACCTAATGGAACCTGGAAACTGAAATAAATAGTTTTGCGTTCTCGGGACCTTTCTGAAGGGCTCAGAAAAAAATATTAGTTCTCAAAGTTTCCCCTAAGGGCGCGTCAGAATTATGAAATTTTTCAGGTACGAAAATCGTCGCAGGTGACCGTTTCTTGGTGGAGGCGTTAAAGAACCGTCAGGGCGAAGAAACGAAGAAAGTCCCTAGGGACTGCCAAAAAAATGCTTAATTTTTCGACTTTTGAACCGCTAGATACACGTTTCGTCCCACCGTGCGCCGGCAAGAGGCCTTGTCGAAGTCGGGATGATTTCACGTCAGCCACCTTGATCGGAGCAGCAACCTGGTTGCGAAGTAGCGTGACGGCTGGATGCGGGGAACGGCCGCCAACAAACGATGTCAACAGAGCTACAACCCGCGGCGCAGTAACCACGAGCTTCGCGTCGACAGTCTCAAAGCTAAATTAACTATAAAATACCAAGGAGTATGGTCTACTTGCGTTCACTCGCGCCAACTTCCTGTACCGGAGGTAACTAGAGGAGGCAATACGTTATACGAAAAATCCTTCGAGGTGCTGGTCATTGGAGCCGTTGGAAATCGAAGAAAACATCCCAAGGATTGTTGTTTCCTACATCCCGGAACGAGGATAATGGGAAAGCTGAGACAGTCAACGAAGAAGACGAGAAGGGCTCAATTATATGGGAGATACGTTCGAGGAAAATACAATTATTAGGTAATACAAGACGGACACAATAATCTTTGCTAATCCTACCTACAACCTACATCTACCTACAACCTAACCTATATTCTCAATGCGTGTCTGTAGATCCAATCTAAGTACGTTTTATTGTTAATAATGGTTTAGCGTGTCTCCGCATTGAAATTTAGGCTGAATGCTGAGTCTTGGTACTGCTGGTTGGGCATCTGGGCAACAGATCGTGATCTAGTCTACTAGCAGAACCACAATACAAGAATCTATAACTCGAAATTCGTTCTCACAAATGAAACCTGGAACATTGAGAGCTGAAAAATCAAAATCAGCTCAATTCCAAACAGTTCAAGGAAACCCTTAGTTTCAACGACTGGCACCAGGTGCTATACCGAAATGAATTAGTAATGAAAAAGGAAGTACTTTCATTGTGCTTGCCATTCCAGCCACTCAAACCGATAGTTAACGTTACCTTAGAGTCAAAAGTTATTTTATTGTGCAAATAACAGTTTTGTATGTTTTCTCTCGTTTACAGTTGAATTCCGCTACATGACAGTAAAATATTTACAACTGGTTACAAAGCTCTCGAGACGCAAACTGAAAGGCAATTTCGTTGTAAAATTCTTCCTGAATGATAAATTATGGTAACTGAGTGTTCTTAGAGACAGGATCGGCGTTTCTTGCCCAAACAGAAACTGATGATAAGAATGTGTTGAAGATACGTTTCCATCGCGATACCATATTTCAATTAATGGGTGACCTCTAGTGGCAGCATTCCCGTTCCACATCACGTACTGTGAACAGTACTGTAATTATAAATAACCATTCGTCCAATTATGGGTTTATTTACCCCGCAAAGATACCGAAATCGCGGTAGAGTGATAAACCAAAATTGCAGCGGAAAACTTAGTGAATCACGCCAGCGCTCGGAGTATGATAAACACACGTAAACACACTTTGTGATCCACGTGATTTGCCTGTCAGGACTAGATCGTGGATATGCAATAATTATTTTACACAAGTGTAACAGAAGTAAAACTGTATAAATTGATTTTTTTAAAGTTATGAAAACTTGAGTATTGGTGTTATCTTCGTCTAAGGCAGCACATAGAGACCTATCTATATTTTATTTAACCTGTATATTTTAAATGTTAGTATTTGACTATAAACCAAGTTGATCTAAAAGATGAGAATATGCGGAGTAGGTAGTAACCGAACGTCGACAGGAGTGGATATCGTTAAATATTTGACTATTTAGATCAGCTTGTTACGGAGAAAGGTCCGCTGAGGAAGTTGTTACCTTTAGATACCTAGCATGTGGAAAACTTTGCAACCATACATCAGCGCACACATATTTTTTCAGAGGTAGCAAATCAAGGAGATTATGTGACCGATTATCGCCACCTGATCGAAGATCCAAAATCAGGTATTCTGATTTTCAGTAACAGGATATTTTTCGATCATAATTCTTAATGCGGCACACACAAGATAGTGGCTCAATGAAAAATTAGTGACACATTTTAGATTCGTCGGATACATTTGGTGGGGGAAAGGCAGCATCTACTTAACTGTATATGGTAGGTGATTAGTGATTGAGTTTAAGAATCGAGTTTCGTCAAATTATTTTCAGTATTCTTTATACTTTACTTCCAGCCATGAATTCGAACGCCCCGCCAGTCCACGCAACCGTCGTTCATCAATCTGGGGATCCTTCGGAAATATCATTGACTCTGAAGACAAGACGGATTCTGCGCCACCTATGAGAGAAGTTCTAGTTGAAACACCCAGAAAATGGGACAGCAGTACCCCTCAAGATTCGGAAGCCATGTTTTGGAAAGAATTGTCGAAGGCCCTCTCATAAATTCCACTTCCTCGACCCAAATTATTTCCCAACTTCCCTGACAAAGCCATTGACTGAAGCAGATTCACGCTCAACTACTGATCGATGGGGGCGTTCGCTTCTTATGATGGATGACGACGGCGATCAATAACAAGCGATGGGACGTAACTCCCAGAATTTTAGAGGAGAAATAGATCAGGCAGAAAACATTTCAGGAGTGTACGGGGGAGTGACTCAAGCTACGGACAGACAACTTAATTTTCTAGGGTAAATGCATACAGCATGATGTGTGTATAAGTATAAGATTTGTAAATAAAAGAATGAAACAAGAAAATGCTTGATGTGCAAATTACTTAACCCGATGGCCTACTATCTGAATGGTTGAAAGTCATAACATTCGTAAAGCAGCATTAAAAATGTAATATTCCCCAAATTATAGCTCAAGTTTTCATTTTAACGATTAAACGAGAATGGATAACATTACCTCAAACCCCAAAAAACTGTCAGAAATAAGAGGAATACTGTTGTTAATCCCCCTTTTCTTCAATAGATGAAATGGTTTCCAGTTACAAACCACAACTAATCCAGCTGGGAACAGTGTTTGATTTTCAATCGGATTTAGAGATGATATTCTTCGGAGATTCGGAGGGGGGGGGGGGGTATAAGAAGCAGTCAATAAGAGGAAGTAGGCGCTCGAAAAACGTCTCATCGATATGTTATTATGTTGTCGGTTTCTATTTGAATTTTCACAAACCTGTAAGCAGATGGGAATGGAGGATTTTATGTTCAGGTGCACCTGATATACCGGTGTAAATCAAAATTTGCACCAATTTCTATCCAGTGGGTTAGAGGTTTGGGAAAAAAATGAGTCTGGTTGACGTTACCCTCTAGAAACAACAAATTTTCAAGAGCCAGCGCAGTAAAACCTTCTTCATTTGCGAGCTGCAAGCCATTTTAAATACACCAACACAGGATTCTTATCTTAATCCGTAATCAGCGAGAAGGTATATCCACTCGACGTCACGAGAGATATCAGCACTGTTTTCTTTACAGATATCAAGTATTTCATTCCGGTAAATACCGGTAATAACTCAAAATATCAACTAACTACGTAAATATTGTTTTAGATACAAAATTTTATGTTACCCGTTTCGTCACGTACAATATTGGCATTGATTATGGCATTATGCACAGACTAAGGTGCCTACCTCATTCTGAGTAACAGAAGGAGCAGGTTATTTCCTACAAGTCGTCCAAGGTGACTCACTTGCAGTGTGAAGGCCGAACGACCGAGATATCCCATGGAATTGAGGATTTCCCATACATTCATAGATGAGAATATGAAAGACTCACCCAGGATCTTGTTTCTTTTTTTTTTAAAGTAATATTGGAGCACCATACTGCTGTAAATAAAAGTACGTGATCACATCACAAACTGAGTATACCAAAGCTCTAGCTCTGAAGCATTCGACCAGCAAGAGAGTGGGAATTTATTGTTGGGAATAAATCGTATTGCCGATATGACCATGGTCAAGCATCATTATCTTCCAGTTTGTTCTCCTAAACGTACGCAAGATCATTCTATCCCTGCATTCCTTTCTGTACTTCCACCAACAGTACAGTCTACCCTTCGTGAACGATTCTTTTCCTATCAACGGTGCAGTGGTCCAGGGGTGGCCGAAACCCCTAAATTTTCGATTTCAACTACTGGATCCACTTTTAGAATAGTTGGATGCCATGACATGCTGAATAAGAGAAAATAAATCGCTGAAATTGCTGTACCTACTCTCTTTACAAAAGTTGATATTTGTGAAACCCCAAGTTCCTTTCCTTGTACAAATTCAATGGGGTGTGCGCATGGGTCACAAAAGCGGTTTATAAATATTATTTTTTTAATGAAACTAGATTCCATTCTGAAAACTTCGAAACCAACCGCACTGTCATACGACTAATAGTTCTTTTTGTATGATTTTTCAAGTTCTTTTTCTATGATTTTTCGGAGTTTCCAGAGATTCCTACGTCGCACTGGGCAGGGGGGGGGGGGGGGGGGGTGCAATGACGTAGGAACCTGTGGAATCTTTGAAAAAAATCATAGAAAAATAACTACTTATCATAGCACAGTGTGGTTGGTGTCAAAATTCTCATAGTAGAATCTACTTTCATTTTTTAGCGAATTTTCGAAGAAAAATAAGCTATTGTTCTTGGTCCAAAATTTTTAAAACTCGAATTTCCGAAAGATTTTTATACCAAAATCCGTTTCAGACCATCCTGAATTCCCTGCCGAAAGACACCAAAAATTATATGTATATATATATATATATATATATATATTTATATATATTTATATATTTATATATATATTTATATATGTATGTGTCATTCCAGACGATAACTCTCGAAAGAATTGAGATAAAAAGTTCAAATTTGCACGAAAAATCTGTCTTGGCAATCGACAGGCTAAGTTCGAAGATGGGCAGAATCGGGTCACCCTAAGGGGGAGTTTTGGGGAGTTTTAGGGGGGGGGGGGAAATTACCCATAAATTCCCAAAATGAAAAAGTCTGACCAGTGACACCTCATTTTAAAGGTTTTTGTACGCTGAACACGATGGTGAAATCAGAATTGCGATATCTCATTCCGTTCTCAAACTGGAGCACTTTGAAGATGAAGGAACGTGGTTATTTCTTGAGATGTTCTTCCTGGTTCGTCTGCTCTAATCTGATAACGGAATGGGATATCGCAATTCTGACTTCACCATCGTGTTCAGCGTTGGAAAATCTACAAACCGAGGTGTTACTCGGCAAAAAATGGAACAAAAAATTTGTTACCTACGTACCCAATACCTACTCTTCTGGTATTCAAAACATTTTTGATTTCCCCCTCCCCCTCCTTCCACCCCAAATTTTACTTTGCGTAAAACTACTCCTGTTTTAATTTTGTATGGTATCAAGTTGGGAAAACATTGGCCGAAAATTAATTTTCAGAAAATTTTAGGCGGAGGAGGAAGATGCCGAAAACTTCGAAAATTCGCTCTTATAGCCATGCTGCATGACTGTGGTTTTTTTAAATTAATTTAAAAAAACCTGTGCAGACCCCACTGGTTTTTTCTGTTTACTTAATAGGTAGTAGGTGTCATAAATTACCCAAAATGTGTGCACAAAGGTTTTTGGCCTGTTCCGTAAGTAAAGGACTTGGAAAATACTGAAAAACACGTTATAAGAAAGTTCAGAAGTGTGAAGCCATGAATGCAAAGACAGGTTCTCGCTATTACAGATGTACATTCTGTAGGGTCCCACTTGAATAGCGAGATTAAGATCAGCTGCTACAATCCGCCCCCAGTCGAGTTTACTGAATTCTTACTGAAACATTATTTCTCCAAGTGAAAGGTGAGTTCTATATCAATAATAGTGATAAGGGACAGTAAAAAACCCATGTCCGATCCACAATGCCAATACAACTATGCACTAAAGAAAGAATGAGTTCAAGGCCAGCAATTCTGTATAGGTCAAAACTTGTACGTTTATAATGTGTTATAATTGCAAAAAATTATTTTAGAAAGTGTTCATTTTTGAAAATTTGCATATTAAGTGAGACTGCATGACCATTACTTTTGTAGGCCAGTTACATGCCTTACTTCTTAAGAAAAGTTTATTGAAAAAAAGGGTATGAGCTCAAGGGCTGTTTGACAAAAACTACCTCAAATTTGAATTCAGCAACCAAAACGCTGCAAATTATTACACAAAGGTTTATTATTCACCTGTGTAGATGCCTCTTCTGCGTAGGTCACGGTTTTCTGTGGTCAATACCCTCGAGCTCCCCCCAGGAAAGCCCTAAATCGAGTACTGGAGCCGTCTCCGGAATTGAAGTTTCCGGTAATGTGCGGGATTCAATCATTCAATCATTAATTAATTATTTGTAGTTATTCATGAAGCATAAGGCAAATAATAAACCGTTGCGTAATAATTTGCCTGTATAGGTACCCCTTCTACGTAGATAGTATATAATTAACCGTTGTGTAATAATTTACCGTCGTGTAATAATTTGCCCATCAATAATAATAATACTTCAACGGTTGTTCAAGTTGCAAAAGTACATATCAACAACATCCAGCCCCTTCTAGGTAGATGAACGTTGTGTAATAATTTACCGTGCTTTTAGACCAATTTCTACCAAAAAATCCAATAGATACATCATTTTTCAAATGAAATAATATCGCAGAACAACCAACTCGACTTCATACAGCCATCGGTGATTATAATCAGGTGCTCCCTAGTGATGATATCCGGGCCGGATTCATACCGTTTGATTCACGATCGTGTTGGTCCCAAAAAATAGCTCAAGACAAATTTAATAACGTAAAAAAACCATACCCTTCTATCGAAAGTTTTGGAGCTAGGGCGTTCTGAAAATTTCAAACCCTATTTTCAACCCCTAGAGATGACTAACAGTAACGCCGAGCTTCGAGGACCAACAAACTAGACCCCGAACGGAACCTATAAACCCGATTTCATCAATTTTTTTTTTCATGGTAACTAAGGAAAGTGCCAGTTCGGCGAACAGACAGAAATATTTTTATTGCATTTTCGAATTCTACATACGTCTAAACGTAAACCATCAAATGTTGAGGCGGGGTTACAATTTTTGGTTTATTATTTTCAATAATGAACCACTGGAATCGAGCATGAAAAAAATTCTAACCCCCCCACAAATTTTGATGGTTTACGTTTCAAGGTATGTAGAATCCGAAAATGCAATAAAAAAATGTCTGTCTGTCCGCCGTACGCCGTACTTAGTTACCATGAAAACAAAATTGATTAAATTCGGGTTATAGGTTCCGTCCGGTGTCTAGCTGGTCCTCGAAGCTCGGCATTACTATCAGTCATCTCGTTTTTTCATGCTCGATTCCAAAGGTTCATTATTCAAAATAATAAACCAAAAAACGGGGATATATCAAGTTTCAGCCGATTACTGTTCCGATGGTAAGAGGTTTTCGCCGTTCTTAGGGGGTTCTGGACCACTGAGCGGCGTTCTGCCAATGGAGATTCCATACCATCTTGGTTGTTCAGCTGGTATGGCCAGACGGAGCTCCAAGTTCGTACCACATGTAGAAGCTGCTCCTTGAAAGAAAGGAAACCAAGACTACGCTCATATCAGGCATCCAGAGGGGCGATGGGAAATTGTGTGCTCTTGGCCATTCGACAGGTCTTCAACTCAAAAAGGGAGGAACCTACATCGCCAACATGTGTGGGAAATGGTGCAGGACAGAATCCCATGGGTCATTCAAGAGAATGCGTCTTCATTCCAAACATTGTGTTCGAGTCCTTTGGATGGCACCTAATCAACAGGAGATCCTCAACCAACATTGCAGGTGAGTGATCCTCGCTATTTTTACATCACAACCTCTACCTGGCCACAATTCATACGACTTAGTTTAGCTGCGTTGTCATACCACATTCGTAACCTTCTTTGAGTGTAACTAACCCTTTCCTAAGGTAAAGTCGAATGTTTCATTTCATGTCACTATTACTGAATATGAAACCGCAGATCAATTATATTTTGTCTGGAATTATTCACATTTAGGAGATTCCAACTTCTCAAGTATTAAAAGAGTGATTCACTCCGTACTCATCAACCAGATGTCCGGTGTTTACATACGAAATATCCCGTTATAGGTTGGCCGTTAACTTGTTTCTATTTACAAAACTGTGAAGAACGAAAGAGGGATTTCTTCGAAGCGAGCGCCGAGTCAAATTCCCTGAATCCTTTCAAGCGGTCCTCACCAAAAGCTAGAAGTGTGTGACTGGCACATTTTCTCAGGTCCGTTCAACAATAGACTCGCTAATAAGAGGCTCATGAGTGATGGGTACAGTAAACTCAAAACAAGCAGTAGTCCAACATTGTAACCAAGTACGTAGGAGGAGTCAGTAACGAGGGAACAGTATGAGCAAGAAGAATATGGGATTTCCATCGACGAGTTAAGCAGATAGATATATACAGGCAGGTTCATAACTAAAGAAGGGAACAACCCTGGGATCTTCCTGGGGTCAATTTCAATATTGTTAATTTCAATTCCTCGCAAGACTTGTTGATCGTAAAGGAGGTACGGATCTTGAATTAAGATTGGTGTTTAATTCTCGCGGCTCGGCTTGATGCAGGACACATCATGACACTTCGCTCAATGAAGAAGCGCTTTAAATTCATTCTACTTTCCAAGTAGGGCTCTTGGGCCCTCGTAGTATGTAAGAACTAAGGTGATCCGGACAGTAGCGAAAGAGCTCATATACAGGAGCAAAACTTAATACACATTAAGGAAAAGATGTATGCATTCCTGTAACTACCTAATGAAAAATACATTAACCAACAACGACCAGTTTATTGTACCTACAACTGTAATCAAGAATTTGACCACCTCACTATTTGAGATTGATCAACAACGATCAGTTTATTGTACCTACAAATATATAATCAAGAATCTGATCCTATCTATCTGAGACTGATAGGTAGTTGTTAAATAGTGATTGACTATCCTTTTTTCACCTTGGTTAAGTATGTACCTTCATACATAAAGTTTGACTTTATGCACCTACTTGGAAAGTCGAATCAAGAGTTCATAAAAACTCAATTATTTAGAAATAATTTAAAGGAGCGTGTTTTTTTAATACCAAAATCCACAACTTGGAACTATAAAGGTGGGACAATAATTTTTAAGTTAGCATAGAGAACCGAAAGATCTGAAATCAATGTCAGTAAGCCTGAATATTCGCGGTTTTAGAGATCGCAAGTTTTCAGTATGAACACCTTTCTATCGGACGTAGGAGCTGCTGAAAATGCAAGGCACATATTTCAAACAAATCCAAGATCAGGAAAGACTATTGTAATTAATCTCAAAAATAACCAGTTGTTTGAGAAATCTCCCGAAAAATACCATGGAAATGTGCAGTGACCGGTATTAAAACAGTGATGATGAGCGACAAATGAAACAGGTACCTAACCAGCAGTAGTGGCAGGAAGGGCAAGGCGAAGACAATCAAGACTTCCTGATCGGACGCTGCATACAAAGTACCTATCTTCGCCTTCAACGAAGGGTCACGCAAATTAGAGTCATGAACGTACAGCCAAGAAGAACAATAATAGTGACCCCCACGCGGCTGAGCTCAATAACTTTTTAATTGAGCTAAAGCAGGAAGGCAGCATCTTGTTCGGAAATAATCATTCATAAAACTATAAAACGACGAATTCGATGCTCTTCCACTGCCTTATTTCCTTATTTAGGGACGTGATCATAATATGAGGATATTTGTTTTTCGAATTTTCGAAGAAAATGTAGCTATTTGGCTCGTTCAAAAACTTTAGAGATGCCCTGTGAACCGAAACCCCTCAAAAATCAGTTTCATGCATCGGAGACAGCGGTCCAAATTTACAAATTTTGGTCGAAAAAATCAAAACAAGAAGGATTTCAGCAACATAGGCACGTGGGGTGTTGTCAATCATGTTTTTTTGGTCGCTGAATCGATTATGAGTAGTTTCAGCACGTTCAGACAGCATTAAGCGATCAAAATCACATTTTTTTTGTTCAAAACACCCAACAATAATTTTTTTACATGATTTTTCTGCATGACGTGCCAATCTGGTCTCAACCAGTGCCCAGTCAGGCCGTAGTCTCTGGCAGATGACCATTAATTTAAATTCCCAATTTCCCGAACTATTCCTAGGAAAATTCGCTCCATTTATTTATTTACTTTTTTTTTACTTACGTGTGAAAAGAAGCAAAGCGCAATGAGCAGCACGATGACTGTGGTTACTAACAACAGTAATCAACCAACAGGAGGTACTGAATACGGAAAAATAACGGCAACACAACAGCACAACCAACAACGATAAATTTAAACCTACTGGAACACGAGGAAACAAACAACAGAATAACACTTATAACATAGAAAAGAACATCCTTTCTGAAGCGCGAAGAAACGTATAGGCTCAGTCAAGAGGATGAGCAGAAGATATATATAAGCATTATGAAATATTTATCAAGTGTGAGTCAACGTTCAAACGAAAAGATAAGAAAGGGAACACTTCAATTGGAGTAGGTTTATTTCTCAAGGCAAAATTTAGCGAATGGATCGAAACAACACCCCTCATTGATAATTTTCAAAAAGAATTGAAATAATCGTACAAAGTGGAAGCACCAACGGTTTCAGCAAGTTTTAGGAGAAACTGTACGGTTTTGCAAAAAGGCTAACAACATTTTGAGAGGGTATCGACATAGTTTTTTTTGTAGGTATACAAAAATACTTTTCAGAGCCCCAGAATCGGTTAGGTACTAGATTTATAATACGTCTTCATGTATTTCTATATGCGGTCCAGGTTGAGTGTAACAAAAGAGGATTACGAAAATCGTTAGTCAAATAACGAAGAAAAATGAGGAAATACTAGATATTGTACTTCGGAATTGAGGAAATTTCATCAAGGAACCATTGTTTCAAACGTAAACAAATTGCCTCCGCTATTTACCCCACTTACTACTCCATTACCTCCCTCACATTTGACCCCATTTTTAAATCTTCGTTACATTTCACGTTATGTACGACCACCAGCATTCGCTGCATCCCAAAAACAGTGGTGTTCATCGATCTCAAAAATACACGCAGCCAAAAAAATATAAATATATTACGGGAAGAATCAACAACTGCACTGTGTATCAGTAAGACATCCCAGTGTATCAGTAAGTAATTATAGTGTAAGAGTACTCGTATTTCTAGACCTGGCAAAAGTCATAAAAACCTCGTGAACTCACCTATATACCCAACGTTTTACTTATTTGTATATAATGGCAGTAAGTTCAACGTTGGTCAGGTGGAATTTTTAACAGATTAGCCAATTTCAGGTTACCTTTTTTTCTCTGCTGACGACTTATCACAACAGTAGCTGATAAAATGGTAAACAATTTACCAATCTGATTGTTATGATTCATTATGTTTTAATATTGACGTTCCTGCATCAATGTCTTCGAGTTTGTCAGCGTCGAACCCGTAACAGTTTTGGACTGCGTTTCTAATCTTTAATGGCTTTGATGCCTATGGAATCAACTCGAAGATGATAAAGACACCTTCACTAGCCATTGTTTTCCCTTTTGCCCACCTTATAAATGAGTCGATGTCTCGAGTTCGATTCCCATCACTGTTGAAGTTTGCTGAGGTTGTTCCATTGTTTAAGAAAGGTAAGCCAGACGACATTTCAAATAACCGTCCTATTTCAAAGCTTCCTGTCTTCTCAAAAATCTTTGAAGATTATGAAAATTCAAATAAATGAGTTTTCTGAGACGAATGGGACTTTTCACGAGTCGTCAGTTTGGTTTTAGGCAGAGGAAATCGAACAGTGACGCTGTCTTTTGGAATTCACTCAATCGATCCTTATCTCTTTTGATGCTGTGAACTCGGCCGCTTTCGCAGATGTTGCTAAGGCGTTCGACTGTGTGCCCCATGATTTATTGGCAATTATATAACTTCTCAGATTTTGCGGCTTATTGTTTCTTATCTCCAAAACAGAGTACAAGCTGTGAGATTTAATGGGCCTCTTTCCCCCTTCCTACCTATTCGGTATGGGGTCCACAAGGCTCGGCTTCATGACCAATGCCGTTCGTAAACTTTATAAATTATTTGCCGCAAAGCGTTCCCTATCCTCCTGTTTTATTTGCTGATGATACCACCATTATTTCCAGCGAAAATTCTCTGACAGACCTGAAGCCTTCAATGACAGGGGCTATTGGCGATGTCACAGATGGAAATTCCGTCAATTGAATTCAAGACCCAAGCCATGATATGACTTCGATTGTACCTGACAATCCTTCTACTTCAAAAATATTTTGGATGTTCATGTTGATCCCAGATTGAATAGGAATCTCAACTGCGAGCAGTTAGCAAAGTCTTTGAACAGTGTAACGTTTCTTCTTCGTAGGCTTTCAGAGAGACTCCCTGAATCCACTCTCTCAACGGCGTTTCATACAGTCTTTCAAAGCCGAGCTTAAGTTCATTGCTAGGGCCACTCACCAGCTTCTCCGTCAATTTTCGGCTACCTGAGAAGAGCTGTTAGAACGGTTTCTGGTCTTGGTTATCGTGATGATTGTAAGAACGCCTTCATTGCCCATAGAGTTCTTACGATCCCTGCCGTTTTTATTCGTGACAGTGTCCTCCACGTTCACTCCCACCTCCAAAATTATGAACCCGTTTACATACCACTCGAAATATTCCGCTCGAAACAAACACAATTTGTCCCTACCATTCCACAGAGTTGAAGCTACCCGAAACTCTACGAATTGGTGGGGTATCAAATATTATGATGTAGTACCATTAGAATTACGGAAGTTGAAACGCTGTAATAATAGATTTTTATTGGATTTGGCGTCTTACAATTTTGATGAATTCCTAACATCTGTAATTAATATGAATAATAATCTGCGATATTGTTCACTTTTTACTGTTTGGTAGTTTCAACATTTTATTTATAACATACAAGGGAGTATTAGTTTAGCCTTACGAGGAATATTTATCCGTAGTACAAGGGCATTTAATTTAAATTATATGTTTCATAGTGATACCTATTCTATTGTGACAAAGGCTTTTTAATGAGCCGGATGCATTTCGTTACAACTAGTTGTGTAGATACTTAATTTATCATATTATTCACCACTTTATACACTTCGTGTGACGGCAAATACTCGTAGAACTATCTCTCTTCTTCACTTCCATATCTTCCTTGAGCCGTTTTTCGCCTTAATTTTGTTCTTTTCCATCTCTTCATCAGTTGTGCCCTTCTTTTTAGCGAATTTTCGAAGAAAAGGAAGCTATTGTTCTCGGTCCAAAATTTTTAAAACTCGAATTTCCGAAAGATTTCTATACCAAAATCCGTTTCAGACCATCCTGAATTCCCTGCCGAAAGACACCAAAAATTATATGTATATATATATATATATTTATATATATATATTTATATATTTATATATATATTTATATATTTATATATATATTTATATATTTATATATATATTTATATATTTATATATATATTTATATATTTATATATATATATTTATATATGTATGTGTCATTCCAGACGATAACTCTCGAAAGAATTGAGATAAAAAGTTCAAATTTGCACGAAAAATCTGTCTTGGCAATCGACAGGCTAAGTTCGAAGATGGGCAGAATCGGGTCACCCTAAGGGGGAGTTTTGGGGAGTTTTAGGGGGGGAAAATTACCCATAAATTCCCAAAATGAAAAAGTCTGACAAGTGACACCTCATTTTAAAGGTTTTTGTACGCTGAACACGATGGTGAAATCAGAATTGCGATATCTCATTCCATTCTCAAACTGGAGCACTTTGAAGATGAAGGAACGTGGTTATTTCTTGAGATGTTCTTCCTGGTTCGTCTGCTCTAATCTGATAACGGAATGGGATATCGCAATTCTGACTTCACCATCGTGTTCAGCGTTGGAAAATCTACAAACCGAGGTGTTACTCGGCAAAAAATGGAACAAAAAATTTGTTACGTACCTACCCAATACCTACTCTTCTGGTACCTATTCAAAACATTTTTGATTTCCCCCTCCCCCTCCTTCCACCCCAAATTTTACTTTGCGTAAAACTACTCCTGTTTTAATTTTGTATGGTATCAAGTTGGGAAAACATTGGCCGAAAATTAATTTTCAGAAAATTTTAGGCGGAGGAGGAAGATGCCGAAAACTTCGAAAATTCGCTCTTATAGCCATGCTGCATGACTGTGGTTTTTCTTCTCAAGCGCTACTCTCTCCCGGGATCTATCTGCGCGTACTGAATTCATAAGGGGGGCCCGGTGCGCAGCAAGCATCGGTGGCCATTGGTGTTGGTTGTATGGGGGTATGTTGTCAGTTTCAACTTTAATTATTTATTTATTTCAACTTCAAATTTCAAACTTAGTAAGCCTATGCTTCGACTTCGATCCCATGAGATCAATTCCTGACTTTTCCAGGTTTTCCCTGACTGGCGGCCACCCTGCACAAATCGGCAGAAGTTTTGAGTAAAGTGCAAACTGCTTTCTCTATGGCGTATAGAGTAAGTACGAAATCCTTTTGCCAACAGAACTTATACAAAGAGCGTGACGCCAATATTCCAGAGCTGATTGGGCGGCTCAGTTGAAGATCTGTGACGTCATAAGAGAAGATCGTGTGACATTTTCAAGCCACTCGTTTCAAACTGATTTTCTTTGTCACCTAGCAGCAAATCTTGCATTGGCGAAATGTTGAAAAATGAGGTAAATATTTGCAATGGCGTGAATAAAAACAAGTAATGACTTACGAGCTTTAACCTGTGAGTAAAGTCTTTACTCACAAGTACTAGTAAATGCTTATGATTGAGGTGAATAGAAAGAAGACTTTACTCGCGAGGTTTACCTCGTTGGAAACTGTACTACATTTGGAAATGTTATGAATCACGAAGGGCGGCGCTGTCAGTAAGCCCAATCAGTTAAGCGTCAATGATTTGTAAACGTTTCTGTTCTCTCAGTCCACGGGTGTGCCTTGCCGCGTTCTTCAACATTTCCCGTTTTCTTGTCATCGTAAGTTTTGGTCTTCTGCAGAATCAGAAGGGTCGTTGAGGTGCTTGGAAATGCATGGAGGACGGCGTAGCATACATAATTTTAGGTATGTTCCTCGTGGACATCCTGATTCGGTGGGCGAGTATTGGGACTCGCTGTTTTAACCGCCCAAAAACGCAACGTTCTATGATTACTCGTTCCTTGGTATGTTATGCAGTATTGTACTGGATCTCAGACTCGGTTTGGGGCCGCCTGAAAGGAGTAATCAACCACGGGTAAATGAAATATCCAGTCACCCAATAAACACGCTCTTCCGTTAAAATCCCGACGGTTAACAGAACTGTTGCGCCAGATTTAGCTATCGTGCACACTTCCTGGCCACGTACATCTATATATGCTAGTATTTTTTTCTGACGCATCGCGAGTCATCTGGACGTTCAACGAAAGTCGATTTTCCTGTTTATGTACCTACTCATCACCAAATTGCGATGGTTTTTTAGTTTCAATTTGGGTACAATCTACTGCACATATCACAGACGGAATTATATAATTCGACGGACTTTAGCTGATCTGTGACAGAAAGAGCTCTGTGAGGTAACTAGTCTAACACTTCCAAATCTAAGAACTTATTTCATTTTGCCGAACTTGATTACGTTCAGGATAAAATTTAAGCGAATGAATATCCACCAGCTGAGCCATAGCTATTTACCAACCTAAAACTAAAACCAACACGTCACGTAGGTAATTTTAAATTTGAAAAAAACAAGAAGGAAAGCCGAGTAATCTGCAGCTATAATCCGTAAAAACAGGTCACTAAATACCGTGAAACATGAAAGGTTTTTCAATTCGTTTCCCTGTGACTAGCCTCAAGAAAATTCAAGAGTTTACTTTACAGGGGAAGTATTTTCTCGTTATTATTCACACTGAAATGAAGTATTACTTCGAATTTCTACGCTATACTTGACGAACGAGTGTTTACTCGTCCTCAGTGTTTTCACTCGTCGAGTCTTTACTCGAAACAAGTAAAGCCTGCTTGTTATTCACTCCTTCGCGAGTGTTCACTCAAAATTCGGCGAGTATAAGCATTCACTCATTTTTTATTCACGTGAATGTCAACTACCTACATGACTTTTTTTGAGCTAAGTTGTTCCATGCAAATCCACTGAAGGGCCACCAAAGTCAAACCAGCACTCCACAATCTTTTTCAACGCTCTTTCACTGCATAGCTGGAAAGGATGAACCGCGCATTGCACAGGATAATTATCTAGTAGTGGGTGAGGTGGAGGGGAAGGGGTTAGCTGTAAAAAGAAGCGAGCAAACACACTCCTCTCTCCGCCGCCATTCTTGGCCCATTATGATGGTTCATGCAAATTGAAGCGTCAAGAGTATAGCTTGAATGAGCAATTCTAGTGGGTCAAAGTAATAGTAACATAACATCAAAACGGGATTTACCACTTTTGAACCCCCTCACCTAACCCAGGGCCAATTTTAAACTAAAAACTATTATCAAAAAAAGGCCATTGAGGTGTATGGCTAAAAGCGGGTAGAAATCATGCGCAGTGAGTTCAGAGGTTAAAAGGTTCAAGCAAGAGAGGCGTGGGGACTTTCTTTCCAGCCGTTTTTCGATCAAATCCAAGATACCCATCATATTGCACCATTTTTGGAGAACTTACTAAGATCCTTCAGCTGAGAGGTAAACTCACACAGGCTGAAAGCGGAACGGACCTGGGTCGGAATTTGCTGGTTTTGACCTCAGAATTGTTTTCAGCACCTTCAAAAACCCTTTTATCCAATTTTTCAGCTCTGAAATCCAAGCAGTTTGGAAGGAATAAGCTAAAGAAAAAAAGCGTGACCTCACCTGATATGTAACTCCATCTCACTCGGTTCCCACGTGCGGGAGCGAGAGGGCAACACATACCAGTTCACGTCGCGCGCCTTTTTTCCCCCCTTTGTCACCTACTTCCGTTACCTAGGTAATTTTCGACCAATCAAACAGCACCTTTTGGTTTATTATTTTCAATAATGAACCATTGGAATCGAACATGAAAAAAAAAAATACCCCGTCACAATTTGATGGTTTACTTTTCAAAGTATGGTGGTTGAATCCGAAAATACAATAAAAATATTACTGTCTGTCCACCATACCTTTTCTTAGTTACCATGAAAAAAAATTGATGAAATTCGGGTTATAGGTTCCGTTCGGGGTCTAGTTGGTCCTCGAAGCTCGGCGTTACTGTCAGTCATCTCTAAGGGGTTCAAAATAGGGGTTGAAATTTTCAGAACGCCGTAGCTCGAAAACTTTCGATGGAAGCGTATGATTTTTTTTAAAGTGATTAAATTTGTTTTGAGCTAAACAATTTTTTGAGACCACCCCGAGCATTGTACGTCCAGCCGTTCGTGTGCAACAAAAAGCTTCGTCAACACGATCGTGAATCAAACGGTATAAATCCGGCCGGGATATTATCACTAGGGAGCACCTGATTATAATCAAGGATGGCTGTATAAAGTCGAGCCGGTTGTTCTGCGATATTATTTCAGTTGATAAGTGATGGACTATTGGATTTTGTTGGTAGGTACTTGTGAAACTTGAACAAAGTTGAAGCATTATTGATGGGTAAATTATTACACAACGGCAAATTATTACACAACGGCAAATTATTACACAACGGTAAATTATTGCGCAACGGTAAATTATTACACAACGGTTCATCTACCTAGAAGGGGCTGGATTTTGTTGATCGGTACCCTTGCAACTTGAACAACCGTTGAAGTATTATTGATGGGCAAGTTATTACACAACGGTTCATTATACTTGACCACGAGGGTAGGTATTGACCACAGAAAACAGTGATCTACGCAGAAGGGGCATCTATTTCACTCCACATCAACAATTTTCCTTCAGAACTTCATTATTTGCGTTTCTTTTTGCCATTTTAGTTACTGTTCTCATGGACAGAATTATTTTAGCAACACTTAACTCGCGTCATCACTAGGGACGCGCTAACAATCGGGAATTGGCCCGAGATAAAATCATTGCTAGGGATCACCTGATTATAATCAAGAGTATGAAGTCGAGTTGGTTGTTCCGTGATATTATTTCATTTGAAAAATGATGGCTGTTTTGAGTTTTTTTTATAGGTGCTTTTGCAACTGTTTTCACTCCACATCAATAATTTTCCTTCAGAACTTCATTATTTGCGTTTCTTTTTGCCATTTTGTACCTACTGTTTGTAATCGACAGAATTATTTTAGCAACATTTAACTCTTGATTTAGGTACGTACCTAGTAACGAGTACGGAGTTAGGTACCAACCTACGGAGGGTCTGCGATCTACATAATAATATTATGTATAGAATAGTACATATTATGTAATATTGACGGGTTAACTATGCAGAGAGCTGTGATCTGTAACAGAGGGTATTCTGTACTAAATAATAAACCGTTGTGCAGGGATTTGCAGCGTTTTTGGAAAGCTCTCCGTTACATCTACAATTTGAAATAATTGAAAAATGCGCGTCCATTCCTCATTGCCCACTGTAACACGTATCATCAGTGCCGGAGAGATGAATTCAATCGATCTTGCAAAGTAGGAACGTATACAATAATATGACGTTATCCATGACAAGGAAAGAAGCAAATAGGTAGGCAACTAATTTTGCTGTTGACGAGAGGGGTGATATCACGTAACGAGATAGCAATGAGCGCGATAATAAAACAGAATACGAGGATCGGTAAATGGGTCGGAAGGGTTGCCATTATATTCTAGTTTTGTAGGATTCAAAGAGGTCCCATTCATTCAAAAAACCTTCATAAAGGATAATCGATAAAGCGATCAATGAACTGCACTATACAAAGTAAATTTATAAGAGCAGTATACTGAATAGTGGGCAAAAAGATGGACCAACGTCTTCGTGAATAATTTTGGCACGGTAGTTACCAACTGCAGACCTACCAAACCAGCAGTGTGGATAAAGATTTTAGAAATTGGTCAGAATAGTTTTCACGTTTCGATTTTGGTTCATTATTTTCAATAATAAACCTTTGGAATCGATCATGAAACGAGCCCCCCCCCCCCCCTCCCGCAAACCCGTCTAAATTTAATGGTTACTGATTCAAAGTACATAGAATCCGAAAGTGAAATTTAAAAAAATTCTGTCCGATCACCGAACTTTTCTTAGTTACCATGAACCGAAATTAATGGACTTCGTTTGTAGTCCCATCTGGGTCTAGTTGGCCCACGAAGTTCGGCGTTGCTGTCATTCATTTCCAAGGGGTAACACCAACATAAGGTTGGCGCCGTTATCTCGATTTTTTAACGTTTTTAAATTGATTCGAACGTGGAATTTTTTAAGACCACCCGGAGCACTGTACGCCCACCCGTTCGTTCATAGTAAGGCCCTGAATTTTGCACCGAAAAGCTTCGTCAACACGATTGTGAATGAAAAGGCCCAGACCAGACATCATTGCTAGGGAACAGCTTATTATTATCACGCATGGCTGTATGAAATCGAGTTCAGTGTTCCGAGATATTATTACATTTTTTGAAGAATGATGGTTATTTTGGATTTTGGTGATAACAACAAATAATATTAATGAAAGAATTCTTCAATCCACCGCATATTCCACTGTCATTGCCCCGCCGGCTCCAGTACTCAATTGAGGGTTTTTCTGAGGAGGCACGAGGGTAGGTACTGACCACAGAAAACAGTATTCCACGCAGATTTGGCAATCCTGACTGTTTCGAAAGAATTTTCCTTCGGCCGATATGTGTATTTTCATATCACGCATGAGTCAGTGATTCGCATCACGTTTATCTTCTATTCACGGAGAACGAAGATATTAATTATGGTAGCTGAAACTGAATGAACAAGACTGAGTGGAACCCTACAGAAACGCGACGGCCCATAGTCAACGGTTGCGATTCCACAATCCTCGTCACACCTATTAAACTCGACTTTCATAATTGACAGATTTCCCCCCCATGAAAGTGACGTATCGCGTCTCGTTTAATACACGATGAAAATAATCCATTTGGACGTCTCATCCTACATCACACTCCAGGGATAGGTCACCACATGCGGATAATATTTTTCAAATTACAGAATAATCAAAAGTACACAGGCACTTCATCAAAGGCCTTAACCCCAAATTTTCCTAGTCACCGTACGATATAAGAAATGAACCCACGGATCATCAATCTCGGTCTGCGAACAATGATACATAACCTCCATCGCCTTGACATTTATGTTAAGTATCATGGTATTAGTAGGCATATTAATATACTAATATTTATTAATCTACTTTAATTCACTTCATCAGAATACAATTATGCTCTACTTTGAATTAAAAGAATCCACATTACAAGAAGCCCCAAGCCCCACTACTGCATAACTGGTTCTACGGGTCCCCCCTACTGGTCCTCATTTTAAAAATTCCGATGCCCCAAAATGAGAAATCATAGTAGGAACCTAATATTATAATACCATCTTATGGATTTATTTTTTCTCATACTATTTATGGTATTATACATACGCGGTTAGTTTCATTTAAATTCAAATGGGACCACCAAGATAGACATTTTTGAGATAGATTTCTCTCCCACCCCACCACTGCTCGTGGTCTCATTTCCAAAATGATTTGTTATCAATCAGAAATTAATGACCATTCTGGTTAGTTTGATTATTCTACTCATTACAGAGAGGTCAGGTTACCAATCAAATGTACAGGATTGTTCCCTCCTTTTCGATACATGAAATGATACTGACCTCTCCCCCACCCGGTCTGGAACTAATACTCAACCTAGTTCGTATTAACCAATTTAACGCTACATTATGTCGGACAATGAATTCAACTGAAAGGCTAGGCTGAAGGGCGCCATCCCAGTTGCGTGTCACCAAACCATCAACACCTCCGCCCCACAAAAACCAAGTTGATCATCAATGCGGCAGACAAGATGACCAATCACGGAAAAATTCACTATTAACATTACTACGACTACTATCCAATTCACCGAATGATCTTCTAGTACAAACGCGAAATCACGTTATATTACGATTCTAGCGAACGGTGCCCATCACGTTTCACCACTGTGACTCTTCGCATTCGTGACTCTTCAATCTTTCGGGAAATCGATGTGTCGTGAGCTCAGCTTGAATGACTGGTGCGAGACAGTCGCTTGGATACTATGGAATTCAAACTAAGAGTTCAGGACATTTAAAAAAAAGTATCAGCAACAAAACGGATTAATGATGATTAACTTATAATATCTATGATATTTCCCTTTAACTAATAACATTTCATAACTTCAGCACTGACGAAGTTTGAGCTGTTTCCTTTTGTTGGTAATAGGCTGGGAAATGAAGTTCAGGTGATGAACCACAAATATTAATATTAGCACAACAGAGACCTAGCACGTTATTGGCACGGCATTGGACTGGAGAGAAACAATCGTCATACAAAAATGTGTATGATAATTTGGTAGTTTCAAATGTATAAAAAAGATTCCACTAGTATGGGAATGTTCTGCAAGGTTTGGATTATTGCTGCGATGGTAAAGAATGTTAAATCAATAGCTTTGTTCGCACAGGCTTTTTCTAACGATTAGCTGACTCCTAGAAACCATCCATGATCCAATACCATCATGATAAGCGTTTGGGAAGGGAGACAATGGTTGGGAATCGAGAAGGCAGTGCATGGTCAGTTTCTCGCCCGCCCTATCTTCTGTGTCAGAAAACCAGTGTTGGATGGTCAGGAAATCATTGCGAACAGCCGGTAATGGATACTATACAGTCAGAAAAGAGTCCAAGAATCACTGGAACGGCCAAACGCCTTTCTGACGGTCAGATAACTGTCCTATGGTCACTGCTGCCCTTTTCTGGCCGTTAGCTGACTCCTAGAAAACCGTAAGAAACCATCCATGATCCGCCAATCTAAGCGTTCGAGAAGGGTTTGCATTTGATAGTGATTGGGAATCGAGAAGGCAGTGCATGGTCAGTTTCTCGTCAGCCCTATCTTCTGTATGTACCGAAATGACGATCAGAAAACTGGCGTTGGATGGTCAGGAAAACAATGTGAACAGTTGGTCATGGATACTATACAGTCCGAGGAGTCCGAGAACCACAGCAAACAGATGAGCTAGAGACAATGGACATAATGGTCCAGTGGACAATGGTACAAATAATACTATGTAGAGTGATTAGTAAAAAAAAGTACACTAGATCGAGAAAAAATATCCCCATTCGAATGTGGTTTTGATCCTAAACGACCCTCACGAACTCCTTTTTCATCGATATTTGTCTTAATCGCCGTTTTATTCCTAATTTTCGATATTGAAATTGTGATTATCTAACCCATAATATTATTACTATAAAAACAAGAAACATAATAAGATTATTCATTATATCAATCACTTAACGCTCATTTTTCGCACTGCAACAAAAACGCTCGAGGAATGGTATAGTGAAAACTGTTTAATACGGTAGGTGTACTAGGTGAGCTTCAATGGGTATTGAGATAATCATATAATCAATTAATCGATGAATTTCAATAAAATTCAACAGCAACTTCAATTTCTTCAGACAGCTGTTTTGTTTCGATTTCAAGACCTAGGCTTGTTCTAGCTTTCTTCTACGAGGTGCTAGTACCTATGATTAGTATTATTAGAAGGTATTACTAGGTAGTACCAATGATTAGTAGGTATTACTAGTAATACGTACCTAATAAATTCCATTATGATCTGCATTGATGTAGGTATACTGTAACTAGGTACTTGAGTATAATGGTATTCAGGTCTCACAGGCCCAAGGACTTACGGCTACCAAAGGGGAAAACCGCGACAAACCTATTCGTAACGGTACATTATTTTTTACGAAATTCCTATTAACCTGGCGAAAGAGGCGGTGCAGCCCAAGCTTGCAAAGGGGCCCGTGGTCGAATTTCTTACGGCAGATGTGGAGGTATTACTCCAGAACACTTTCATCTCTAGGATAGGTAAGTACTATTGTTCGGTTGTAGAACATCTGTCTGCTATCTACGTACTACGTGCACAGATACAGCTATGTACCACCATCTACGTACTATGTACCTACCAGAAGTCCTTCTCTTGGAAGGGCGGGTACTACTTTTCAACCCGTGGTCATGCTGTCCTTCGGACCCCTTCAAAGACCTGTAGCCTGAAGGTACTTTATTCTAAAACGCTGCTTCCAAAGGACCATTCTGACATGAAAATAAATGAAAATTCACTAACGGTTGTCACAGAATAAGTTTTTTTTAAATATAAAATTTCAGAGGACGTCCCTTTAGATGGGGAATAGAAAGCTATTTCCCTGGTGTAACAGTTCCGTATGCACCCCACATTTTTCAATTTGATAATTCTCTATGTGGGGGGGGGGGGGGGGGGGGTTAGGGAGTGGTCGACAGAAGCAGATGAAAGAAGAGATTTTGAGGTTTCCAAAACGCTAATCAAGTTCATTTTTTTGTGTAGAAAAATGACGAATTTTGACGAGCTTGAAAGTGGGGGCACATAAGGAACTACACCCGAAAGAAAAACCTTGGCTTGCATAAAACCGCTGTGAAGTCGTTGTCACATGGGTTTATTATTCTACTGGACATACCTACAGAAATGCTGGCTGTTCAATTTATTGTTTCTTTCATCTGCAATAACTGAAATAGCTATTTTTGATGGTTTCCGCCAATTTTGGCAACCAAAAACACAAATTACGCTCTTTTTTCGAATTTTCTCTGATCATTGATAGTACCATTAATTGTCTTGATTCACCAGTTGACACTGTTTCAAATGTTAATATACAAATTGATGGTGATCTCAGACAATTTTCCAAGTTTTTGACTCATAAAAAATGAATTTTGGGAGCCGAAACTTCGTTACAACCACAATTCTTCACTCTTTTGCCAATATCGACTTCATATTCGGTCTTCTCGCCCTAGAAAACATGGAAAAAGATACCTCAAAAGCTTTTACTAAAACACCAAAAAACCCTATTTTTACACCCATTTTTCACCCATAACAGCCCTGGGATACCCACAAAAACACCAAATAGAGCCTGTGTGCGAAAGAACGAATTTGTTAGACCCAAAATGAAGTAGTTATGCATGATACGGCGTACGGCGGACGGACATTGCATTTTTGGAATCTACGCACCGCGAAACGTAAAAGAAAAAATTTCGAGGGGGATTCATAAAATTTTTTTGCTGAGCGAATACAATGGTACTATATTTATTATTCACGGAATAATAACCCAAAAATGAAAATAACCCTTCCAACCAGATAAAGACCTTCTATAGTCAGTCAACTACAAACGGATGGGAAGATTTCCAGACCAGGAGGCAAACATCCTCACTTATTCAAAGCAAAAATACTCACTGCGAAGTTAAAAACGTTTAGCACTTTGCCCCTATCACCCACCTGCATCCAGGATGTTTCTAAGACACCTCGTCCGGCGCACCTGCGGAATTCCCCAAATATCTGACAACGACGTAGTGACGGCGAAACTATTGTTCCAGTATTGGGCATCTCAAGCGAAAGTGGGCCAAGTCATCAGGTTTCCTCGAACTGCAAATGTTGATATACGACAAATTGATATACGAATGGCCCTTACAAAAGTGAAAAACTAGGTACTTGTTCCTAAGAGCCTTGGATGAGCTGACTTTCGATTTGGATATTCGGGAACGATCCCAAATAACTCTGCCTACCAGAGTAGTCAACAACACTCCTGTAAAACATGTTGAATCTAGTATTGTACACTAAGCTGATATCAAGGAACCAGAAATGACTATGCAGATGTTCTATAATTATACATGTCTGAAGAGAGCTATTTTGGTTTTTTTCCAAGTCAACTTTTATTATTTGCGTTCCTTTACATAACATTACTCCTCAAATCGAGGTCCTCGATTATGATCTATTTTTTAATCGCCGAAAATCGTAATATGGTTTTGTGCAATAAATTGTCTTTTTTGTTTTATTATTCTGCGAATAATACACCTTATGTAATCGCTCAGCAAAAAATTGTTATAACACCCCCTCAAAATTTTTTCTTTTCCGTTTCAAGGTGCGTAGATTCCAAAAGTGCAATGTCCACGCCGTCCACCTATCAGGTGTACCGGCCTCACTTTCGGTCTAAAAAATTCGTTCTTTCGCACACATGCTCCATTTGGGCCCTAGTTGTGTCCCGAAACTTTTCAGCCCGATCGGAATATACCCAGGGGTGTTATGAGTGAAAATGTGTATAAAAATAGGTACTTTTTGTGTTTTAGTAACATGTTAGTAAAATGAGCTTTTGAGGTATCGTTTTCCATGTTTTTGGGGACGAGAAGACCGAATATGAAGTCGATTTTGACCAAAGAGTGGAAAATCGAGGTTCTCCCAAATGTTCAGCTCCCAAAATTGATTTTTTTTTAGTCAAAAACCTGGGAAATCGTCTGAAATCACCATCAATTTGTATAATAACACTGGAAGTAGTATCAACACGTGGATCAAGACGATTAAATGGCAGTACCAATGATCAAAGATAAATTTAAAAAAAAGGAGCGTACCTAATTCGATTTTTATGGGCCAAAAATGGTGAAACCCATCACAAATAGCTATTTCAATTATTTCACATGAAATAAACAATAAATGAACAGCCAACATTTCTGTAGGTAGGTATGTCAAACTCATGTGACAAGGACTTTGCAGCGTTTCTTTATATCTAACATCCAAAAAAACCTACATAGAATGAGAAACACCTTGAATGGTAATTATTACAACTCTCATCCAGGTACAGTTCCGGTGGTCCTTCTTTTCGTGGGTAACAGAAAATAAAAATATTACGGTACCGTACCATAATTATAGTCACCGTACCTATACCTATGTCACAACCTCTGACACCTGGAACTGTTAGTTACACATTCGACGTGATGACAAAGTTGGTGCATCAATAATGTGAAAAATGAAAAACATTGTGATTTCTCCGGGCTGTTATGCAATCCCAACATTCCGCAGCGAATACCCAACATTCCCACTGGACATCCTCATGTTCATGTATACAAACTATAAATACGCGAATTTTTTAACCGTCCACACAACTACTGTTGTTGAAAGTAGGAAGTAAGCAGTCGTTCTCCGAAACTTCCACCTACCTACTTACTACACTGCATTCCAAACCGGAGGTCAGGTAGTACGACCACGAACCGCTCGATGAATAATATTCTCTCTAGTGAAACTAGTGGGATTGACGTCCATTAAAATCAGCAAACTCTATGATGTTACGCTGTTCAATTCATTTTACGGGGTAGGAAGGCGAATTTGCAGGACGGTCGTTCGTAAAAAGGCGGATTCAGCAGTGCCCACCTAGAGGTTAGGTAGGTAGGTACTTTGTACTTACTGTATAACAGACATTCGGGCGGATTCCTCAACATTCTAGCACTACTTTTCAACCGAAAGGCAGAACATCTACTAAGAGCTGTCGGAAAAACGAGACCTACTTACCTGTGAACTTCAAGGATAAATAACCTTTTATAGTTCCCACACTAACAACAGAATGAAATCATACACTGGTCGAAAAGAAATTTTGTTGGCGTTGTTCCACAAATGAATAGTACGCGGAAGGCGGAGCTCAACACGAGAATTTGTTGTACTGGTCGCGAGAAATAAATTGATTCGAAGTGGATTTCATGGGAAAAGATTTTTACTCTACCTTGGGATTTCGGTGACGGGAGCGGTTGACGGGAACGCTTGATACGGGCACACTCGAGTTTTATCTGTCACGCTGAAAAAGTTCGGCTTCGACAAAACGTCAAAAAATCAACACTCGACGAATCGTTCGAACTGGTCGGTACCGTACGATACCGGGGTTTTCTTCGAGACAAATAAAGCGAATCAGTTGAGACGAACACAAACTTCTGTCGTTCGAAAGTGAGAACGGAATATTTACTGAAGAGGACGAGCAGTCGAATCAAGTCGGTGCCCTCTCCCCGAACCACACCGAACACTTGGAACTGTCATGGAGGGGAGGGGACGCGGGTTTGGCGCGGCCGGTAGAGCGCAGCACGCGCGTCTGGGTGCGGCTGGGTTTTCAACGATCGATTAGTTCGGGGAGACGGTCCCGCCAGTTTGACTTTTTTAACAATCGATGTTGTCATAACAGACGATGTAGTCAGGCAGGTAGAGAGTGAAAAAATATCACGGTAAAAAAAAAATCCTCGATGTGAGTTGAAAACGCAGGCACGTCTTCCCTAATCACTGCCCATAAAGTCCAGTTAGCCCACTGAGGTGCACCCAAACCCGCTACAAAGAAGTGCTTCCAAACCTCAATATTATTATTTCCGGGGGGCCTACCTACCTTTAAAAAACGCTGCGAAGTCCTTGTCACATGAGTTTATTATTCTATTGGACATACCTACAGAAATGTTCGCTGTTCATTTTTATTGCTTCTTTCTTCCACCAATTTTGGCTTCCAAAAAACACGAATTAAGCTATAGCTTAAATCACTCGCGGCGGAATAGTGGAAATCCATAGCAAAAACCGTCATATGATTTCAGTAAGCTCTCCCTTGATGGGAAAGACTTAAAGATCATGGATATGTCTTTCCCATCTAGGGAGAGCTTACTGAAATCATATGACGGTTGTATCGTTAGAGATAACAGACAATACAGGTGTATGATAGCTAAAATAGCTGATGTAGTTTTCGCAATCAATTTTGTCGGTGTGGCGAGTGATGATCAAATAAATATAATGTTTTCAAACCATTATACTAAGTTGTTTAAAATACGCATCGTCATGTAGAAGTCCTAAGGTGACTACATGACGAATTACCGATTCACAGAATAAATAGCACAGAAATTAGTTTTTGGAGCCACTGTCAACACAAACTCGATGAATTGTTGGAGTGCCGGAGCGTTGCATTTTGTGTGGAGAAAAAATGATGTCGCGAAAAATTCCTTGACCCCCAGCCAAAAGACATATCCATGTCAAAACTATAGGATAAAAATAAAATAATCTATTTCCACGTACACTAGCAAACTATAGACCGGTTTCGGTTGTTACACCATCGTCAGTACAACCGAAACCCCCCCCCCCCCCCGTCTGTAGTGTACTGACGATGGTGTAACAACCGAAACCGGTCTAAAGTTTGCTAGTGTACGTGGAAATAGACTATTTTTTTTATCCTGTTGTTTTTTACGAATTAAGCTCCTTTTTTTCAAATCATTGATCATTGACAGTGCCATTTAATTGTCTTGATTCACCTGTTGACACTGTTTCTAATGTTATTATACAAATTGATGGCGATTTCAGACAATTTCCCAGATTTTTGACTCATAAAAAGTGAATTTTGGGAGCTGGGTTACAACCCCAATTCTTCACTGGTCAAAACCGACTTTATATTCGGTCTTCCCGCCCTAAAACACATAGAAAAAGATACCGCAAAAGCTCATTTCACTAAAACACCAAAAAATCCAATTTTTACACCCACAACACCGACCGGTCTGCAAAGTTTGGGACACAACTAGGGCCCAAATGGAGCATGTGCGCGAAAGAACGAATTTTTTAGACCGAAAATGAAGTTGTGATACGGCGGATGGACATTGCATTTTGGTTTATTATTCTGTGAATAATACATCCGCTATGCAACAAAAAATTTTATAACGCCCCCTCAAAATTTTTTCTTTTACGTTCGAAGTGCGTAGATTCAAAAAATGCAATGTCCGTATCATGAATAACTACTTCAATTTCGGTGTAAAAAAATTCGTTCTTTCACACACCGACTCCATTTGGGCCCTAGTTGTGTCCCGAAACTTTGCAGCCCGATCGGAATATACCCAGGGGTGTTATGGGTGAAAAATGGGTGTAAAATAGGGGTTTTTGGTATTATAGTATAATGAGCTTTTGAGGTATTTTCCCCCCATTTTTTTGGGTCGAGAAGACCGAAGATTGAAGAATTGATGGTTCAGCTCCAAAAATTCATTTTTCACGAGACAACCTGGGAAATGGTCTGAAATCGCCATCAATTTGTACATCAACACTAGAAAAAGTGTCAACAGGTGAATCAAGACGATTAAATGGCACTATCAATGATAAAAGATAATTTAAAAAAAAATAAGAGCGTAATTCGTGTTTTTGGGGACCAAAATTTCTGGAAACCAACAGAAATAGCTATTTTCAATAATTATTGCATATGAAAGAAACAATTAATAAACAGCCACCATTTCTGTAGGCTGTATGTCCAATAGAATAATAAATCCATGTGACAAGGACTTCGCAGGGGTTTTTGAATCTGCGCACCTTGAAACGTAAAAGAAAAAAATGTGGGGGGGAGGGGGGGGGGGGGGTATGAAGATTTTTTGCTGAGCGAATACGTAGCTGTATTATTCACAGAATAATAAACCAAAAATTGCAGAGATGGGAATTTTTCTTTACAGAAACTGTAACTTCCAACATAACTACGACATAGATTAATATTTAGCTATCATCTTGAAGAGTTCAGCGTTCAGTGGAGAGAAAGCTGTAGTGTAACCTAGGTGATAATTACTTATTTAAAATATCTGCAGAAATACCAGATTTTAAGTTGGATGAATGTCTTCCCAAATTATACTTGCATATATAATCCTAGTTACATAATTATATTATGGCACCTATCTACCTATCGCGTTATGTAGGTAAGTGGTAGGTACAGCTTTTCGCCAGTGGACTATTCAAGAAGGATAGTGTTCTACTTATAATTTTTCCTACTTACTTTTCTACTTATAAAATTTCCTTCAATCAAAATTTTACATATTTAAAGTCGTAAAACAATAATAATAATAATAATAATAATAATAATAATAATAATAATAATAATAATAATAATAATAATAATAATAATAATAATAATAATAATAATAATAATAATAATAATAATAATAATAAAACAAAATTGCTTTGAAAACAATTCTTTGTGTAGTTAAGTAGGTAGCCTGAAGCAGGTAGGTAGATACCTACTTAATTATAAGTAGGATGACTTAACTCCACGTAGATAGGGCCTAACTGCGAAACAGAAGAAAGATATTTAGGAAGACGCACATTCAATTACCTCATCGAGGATTGTACTCGCAAGTCCAATTGAATGTGTTAGTAAGGTAATCCAACTACCTGACTAACTAACACGTTTAATTGGACTTGAAACATAGGTGTTTCTTAAGGTCTTAAGCTTACTTAACTAAACTAAAGCAATGTGGATATTTTTTCGAGGTTTTAAAGAATTTTGACAGAAGGAAATTCTTCTCAACAGAAATAACTCTGATACGCTTCAGTACTAACTAACTAGGTAACTAACACATTTAACTAGACTTGAACATAGGTGTTTCTTAAGATCTGAAGCGTACTTAACAAAACTAAAGCAATGCGGATATTTTTTCGAGGTTTTGAAGAATTTTGACAGAAGGAAATTCTACTCAGCAGAAATAACTCTGACACGCTTCAGTATACTAACTAACTAGGAAACTAGGTAACATAATATATTATTCAACTGGATTTGAACATAGGTGTTTCTTAAGATCTGAAGCTTACCTACTTAACTAAACTAAAGCAATGCGGATATTTTTTCGAGGTTTTAAAGAATTTTGACAGAAGGACGCTTCTCAACAGAAATAACGCTGAGACGCTTCAGTAACATTAATTGGGCTATGCGCAATGGAGGTTTCTCCATTGCACACAACATAGATTTAATAGTACCTGCATGGATTGTTATCGGGAAAAATCCTCGGTGAGCCTTCCCTAACCTCCAGCTATATCATAGTCCAGTGTCCAATGTTTCCAAAGCAGCGTTAATAGTTAATCTTGACGACTTTCTTTACCTTTAAAAATATTTCGATACCTACTTAGATGGGTGAAATTAATAAAAATAATTACCTAGGTACTTCATTTTCACTTAAAACATCTACTCCTTGATGGACCATGATACCACGAATTGAATAGGTAGGTAGGTACCTACAATTTTGATTACTGAGAACAAAAAAAACAAGGTGAACTGAACTGACACAAATAATCTTGGACCAAAATAATGTAATAATACCACCTGAGTCGTTTCGTCTCAATAGGTACCTACCTAGATACACACACAAACCTACACCTAGGTACCTATTTCGTTTTGAATCAAGTAATAAGAACCCATTTCAATTAGGACAGAAGATACAGTAGAGATACCTACCCATTTCTTTAATAGATAATAATACCATTGATTCTTGAATTACAGTCGCATTTTTTCATTTCTTATTCACTTTTATTCGTCGACGTTATGCCCTCATTAGGCATTCCGCGGGTATTTTATTTTTTTGGTTCATCTGTAGGGAATGAAGAAAATGTTTGAATGAGAAATTTTCATACAATTTTTTGAGGGGGGGGGGGGGGGGATATTCTGAGCGCTTGAAAAAATGTTACTTTGAAGCCCGTTTAAAAAGTAAGCGTTAGTTTTTAGATTAGGGTGGTTAAAAGTAAAAAAGCGGCAAAAAATGACGCTTGAGGTCTATTGACATCTGACTGGCTGTTGTCCCAAGAAGGCAAAGGTTCTCAATGCTGCCAACAACCCAACATTAGAAATGGAAACCCTTCCTGGGCTGTGAGCTTTCGTGAACCTCCTCTTGATTTGATTTTGAGGACGCTTTTGGTTTATTATTTGCAATAATGAACCTTTGCAATCGAGCATGAAAAAAAAATTGTTAACCCCCCCTCAAAATGTGATGGTTTACGTTTCAAGTTAGGTACCTAGAATACGAAAATGCAATACAAAATTCCTGCCTGTTCGCCGTACTTTACACTTTTCTTAGATACCATGAACCGAAATTTGGTTTGTAGGTCCCGTTCGGGGTCTAGTTGGTCCTCGAAGCTCGGCGTTAGGGCAGACGCGCACTAGACCGACCACGACCACGACCACGACAAAAAACCCCGACTGGTCGGGTCGTATAGCCATGCCGCTGAGCCCGACCACGACAACGAATGCCAAGCTAGTAGCTAATTCAGTACACAAGATGGACGTTGAAGAGTTAGCTGTCGTTGTACATTTGTACCGTAGGTACGTTAGGCGAAGGAGAAAGCGGTACTGGGTGCATCCGATGTTGTTCCCACGCTGCCTTCTTCATATCTCTGTTGGAATAATCTTCTGACGACAGATCCCATAAAGAGGGCTTCTCTTTAACGGCCATAATAAAACCCTCAGTATCAAAATTCAACTGTGACATTATGCTAATAAAAACTACACGCAAAGACAGGTGTACACAGTTCGCTCGACCACTCAGTACTGGTCGGGTCGGGGGTGTTGTCGGTGGCAGTGCGCGACACGCCATTCTAACCTATCTTATTTTCGGCTGCAGTCGTGTCGTGTTCGGGCCCGACCAAACTCCCGAGACTCTGGTCGTCCGACCAGGGTCCGACCGCTGCGTCGTAAGTCGGCTAGTGCGCGCGGTTCCACTTGCTTCCATTATAAAACTGGCCGCATACGACTGGTCGTGGTCGTGGTCGGTCTAGTGCGCGTCTGCCCTTACTGTCAGTCATCTCTAAAGGGCGGAAAATAGTATGGTCTTTTTTAGGTTTTTAAATTGATCTTGAACTAAAGAATTTTTTGAGAACACCCGGAGTACGGTATAAATACGGTACGGTACGGAGAAACGGTATAAATGCGGCCCAGATATCATTGCTAGGGAGCACCTGATTATAATCACGGGTGGCTGTATGATCGACTGTACGGGTCGAACTGGTTGTTCTGAGATATTGTTCATTTGAAAAGTGTCTGTATGATTGACTGTACGGGTCGAACTGGTTGTTCTGAGATATTGTTCATTTGAAAAATGATGTCTTTTGGATTTTGTTGATAGGTACTTTTGAAACTTGAACAAATGATAAAGTATTATTGGGTAAATTATTACTCCATGGTTTATTATTTACCTTATGTTTCAAGAACAAACAAATAATTATTGATTGAATTATTGAATCCCGCGCATTTGTATGAAACTTTAATTCCCGGGCCAGGTCCAGTACTCCATTTAGGGCTTTCCTGGAGGGAGCTCACAATGATCTACGCAGAAGGGGCATCAATACAGGAAAATAATGAACCATCCATTGCTGTTCTGTACATAGTTTGAAGTGATGCACAAGTGCTCTAAGCGGGATTTGAGTTGAACTACTGGGTGATTTACCTGAGTCATTTCTAGCGGGAAAGCAAAATTCCAATTTCACACTCGTTTACTGCGTAGACCTCTGACAAACACCTCATCATGTGGTCAGTAAGTTTCAATTTTCGTTATTGAACAGAATCTGGTTTTTAAAAAAACTGCTAACCCACGAAACTTGCCCACTCAATTAATCCGAAATTATTTATTCAGGTCGCTGTTATGCCATTATTTACAAGCCCATTATTGTTTATCCTCAACTATTATCAAATTATTAATTCTCAAAAGTTAGGTACCATCATAAAATCCTTCAAAGCAGGTCAAGAACGTTTATCAGATGATGTACCTATACACAACTAAGATACGAAAAAAGGAATTGGAAAAAAGCGTTTAATTCCGTAGATTATTTATTATAACATTTCATAAATAATTTTGTTCATGATGATAATGGATAACATAGGAGTATGAATACCTACGTATCTTCCAATATAAATACCTACGTTTTCAATGCTCATATTACTGAGGCATTAACAAATTAATAATATGAATTACTTAAGTAAGTACGGGTAGTACCTATAATGAATTAAGTAAAATACCTACATAAACTCATGTGATTATACACTTACCATGAAGGATAAAATAATAAATTTTGAGAGTTATTATTCATGATTAAATATGTTTAAATCATTAAATCAATCTGGAGATAAAATTTAATAACCGTACTTTTGGGTATAAATGAGATTCCAGAAGGGTGCTCGTCGTTTTGCTCACTTCAACATTTACGTACGAACAAAAACAACAGCACAGTCAGGACACAGTTACGCTAAATCAACAATTTCATTAGAAAATTATATAATAAATAGAAACAAACCCTTGCTGAACATAGAAAGCAGGGTAGTCTTAAATTCATTTGTATATGCGATGCGAAATACCAGATGCATGTACACCAGAACCAAAAACTGACAAATATTTTCTACAAAGTTTCTTGTACAGAATCTCTGGATATTTGTAGCTTTTCCCTAGTACAGCATTAGTGATATTAATTTGTCTTTATATTTAAAAAATAAAGCGTATACTTATGAGATATTGTTCAAAACTATTTATAACCATCAGAATAACAGTGAAATACCGATGGACAAAAAATGGCACTATCAACTAACTGAAAAGGTTGTGAGCGAAATGCTGAAATCAAAAAGGAAGCATACCTGGTACCTACCTCGAGCATTGGTCGAAGTACCTACTGCACAATATGAAATACAGGTTTCTCTTAAATAGGTATTTACCTATAACATAATTGGAGATGCGTGTGGGTTTCCATTAAGTCCCAGAACAAAATAAAAATAAAAAGTTGGGATCGAATAATACGTCTTACAGCTATTTTTTTATGGTGTCTTCTGGTACCTGGTCGTTTCTCAATTTAATGTAAAGCTAATAAAGAAAGACTTGTTGGGTATGCTGATACGTCAACAGGTTCGTGGTACATAGAAGAGTGGGACCAAAGTGCGTGTCGAAAATCAGGTTGGTATTATAAAATATGGATTAGGCGTTCTGAGCATGTTCACAGTATCAAAAATATTGTAGAAATTTATCTCAGATCTGGTTCTCAGTCTTGAAGAAGGCAACTACCAAGACGTACTTGGAGTTGATACTCGTAGAATTCTTTGCACGTTGAGCATCAATTTCTGAACATGTGTCTAATAAATTTTGAATTTAACAATAATTCCGTACATGAAAAACAAGTGACTGACAAGTGAATGACGATTCATTTAAAATAAAATCGGTTCACAATAATTGAAACCCCCACCACTGAATCAACACAAAGTACCTACTAAAAAACTATTACAAACATCACAAAAAACTTTCCAGATAAGGAACATTTGAACTGAAGGCTGAGATAATTATGTTTCTGCTCATCTTAATGAGGCGTTAATGGCGACAAATGTCACACATTTTAAATATGTTACGGTCATTATCAAAACAATTTCAACATTAAAACTTAAGATTAGCAGTGAACTTCACAATATTGATTTCTGGAACAATCTGTAACAAATTCAATTCATACGAAATATCTATAGAATTTTGAAGATTAAGGTTTTCTATATTACATTATTGCCTAGGAAAGATTTTCACCACAGCCAAAACTATCAGTTGCTCCAATTATCTATCCGCCTTATTTAAATCGAAGCCCCAAGACAAATGGAATAATTTATGATAGCATATCAAATAAGAAATATAACCCAACGGAGATAGAGCACACTAGAAACTATTGATCGACGATACAACCTCAGCATACCAATAAAATCTGTAGTAATACAATTAATTATAAATCAGTAGTTCACTAGTCTACTTAATCAAGATCCATTAAGTTTCGCATAGAGTTGTGGTTCCGTAACCGGGGGCGAGAGTTTTGAGCAACTTATTCCATTTAGTTTATTGCTTCCCCAAAGCCGAAGGTTAAGAAAAAAAATCCTTTAGATTTTAGGGTTAGAAACAATTTGATTTATATCCACCCAATCCGTTGTAACTACCATGTTATCTAAAGAACAATCCAAACGAGCTAAGATTTTGTGGATATGCGTGAATTAGTTCCCAGATGGTCCCATATGAATTTCGACAATTTATTGGAAACTTTCGTCTACGCATGAGAAAATAGTAATGCAATTTTTATTCGTTATCTTCAATAATTAACCTTTGGAGTCAAGCATGGAAAAAACAAACAAAAAATACTACCCCCCCCCCCCCCCCCCCTCAAATTTAATGGTTTCCGTTTCAAGGTACGTAGAATCCGAAAATGGAATAAAAACATTTCTGCCGGCCCGCCGTGCTTCGCACTTTCCTTAGTTACTGTGATGATGACTCGGATTTTTGATAAAAATGGAGATGAAAAATTTGACTTGGAGGAAAAGGTGGACTCTGAGTTGGGTGCGAGGGATCGTATCCGCGCGGTTTTCACCTCCTTGGATACGCCTCTGTGATTTAGGTAAATATTCGTCCGGTTTTCACCATGTTGAATATTGAGGTAGGAAAATCTCTGCGCGTTTTTCACCTCCTTGGATATTTGGAAGTAGGGAGGATATTCGTCCGGTGTTCACCACGCTGAATATCCGGGAAAATACTCGTCCGGTTTTCACCACGTTGAGTATTGAAGGAAGTTCTCGCTCGGTTTTCACCTCGTTGAGAACGTAGAAGGCTAGTTGGTGATAAGGAGGCAAGGTTTGAGGGAGAAGGCTCTGGTTTGAGAGACACTGGATGAATTTCAAGCTGGGCAAGCCAGCCTACCCTCCCGGGGCCCCACTCGAACGGCCATTGGGAGCCGTTGGAGGGAGAGCTACCTGGGCCCTGTCCCTCGCACTGCGCAGCTTGACTTCTCCATTATTTTGTTGGTAACAATCTTAACTTATTTACAGGAGTGGTATATTATAAGGGTACCAAAGCAGATACCATGAATCAAAATCAATGACATTTGGTTTGTAGTCCTAGATGGTCCACGAAGCTCAGTGCTACTGTCAGTCATCTCTAAGGGGTGAAATTTCCCGAAGGCCATAGCTCGAAAATTTTCAATAGCAGGGTATGTTTTTTTTAATGTTTTTTAAAATGATCTCGAACTTGAGGATTTTTGAGACCACCCGGAGCATTGTAGGTACGGCCGCTCGTTTGTACCGAAGCTTCTTCAACATGATCGTGAATGAAACAGTATACTTCCAGCCCAACTATCATTGCTAGGGTACAGCTGATTATAATAACGCATAGCTTTATGTTGTTGCTCCGAGATATTATTTCATTTGGAGAATGACGGTTATTTTGTATTTTGCTGATAGGTACTTTTGTAACTTGAAACAACGTTATGCTTCATGAATAACAACAAACTATTAATGATAGAATTCTTGAATCTACCGCATACTTATGATTGCCCGGCTGGCTCCAGTACTCAATTCAGGGCTCTCTTGGGGGAAGGACGAGGTAAGCACTGACCACAGAACAGAGTTATCTACGCAGACGGGGCATCTACACAGGTAAATAATAAACCGTTGTGTAATAATTTGCAGCGTTTTGTCTTTCTCGCAACTCATGTAGGTTCCATGCAACTGACGGAAACGAAATTTCAAGGGATTATTCCCCTTGAATTTCAATGAAATTTCGGGAACTATGTAGAGTGTTCCAAGTGGTGTGGGCTGTTTAGATTTCAAGGTAACTCAGGATCCTAGATCATCAATGCTCATAGTCATAACTGAAAGATAATAGGTATGTACGTTCAATCATTGATAACGTGATCACTGGTTGTACTGGTGTAGGTCACTTGAAAGTAGTTGCAGAGGTAATTTTAAATGGTAAGTAAGTACATCGTATAAGTAAGCCGAATTGAGTTAGTAAATACGAATATCTCAGCCCTTCGGTCAATCACAATGCTACGTATGGAATTTTTCCGATTAACAAAAATACTTAAACTATGTGAGTAGTATTGGATACCAAAAGGGAAACGCCGTTGGTTCTTCCCTCGAGATCCGTTGCTTCCATTTGCTCTTTTAGAAGCTCGAGTTCTCTGATACCAGAAACCGACACCTCGTATTTATGGGAGACAAGCGAGCGATAGAAGTGAACCGCAAACGCCACGAATATAATGAAGACCGGTATGACGATCACGCAAGCCGACCAGGCGGCGTAGGAGGAGAAATCGTAGAATTTGACGTAGCACAAAATGGCGATCTCGCACAGGAAGAGGAGCAGACCAAGGAGTGTGGAGAAGGCCCAAGCGGTCTCGATGTACCAGTGGAGCCGCTCATGAGGGGATTCGTGGACGAGGTTGATTGAATGAAGATTGCAGACAGCTTCGATGTTAGGGAGGATGCATGTGCTGATCATCAGAGCCAGCATGTGGACAGCCACCAAGAGCGTTGTGCAAACTGCGAAGATGACATACATTTCCTTGGGGACTTTGGAATCTTGGTTGAGTTGAACTTCAACCATTGCAACCTGCAAAACAAATGCACCCATTAGAAAACAGCAATGCTTGATATTCTTACATTATGTAGACCAACATAGACCAACATAACCATGTTAGGAGGTACTTTGAAACATTTCTACCGACTAAGATTGCAGATAATTGTAGTAATATTTATAAACTGAAACATGAGCTTGTGATTTGCTATATAATTATGATCTTACCGAATTATAAAATGAATAAATATTCATCAGTGACCTTATAATAATCTACAATACAGTTTCTTTCTAATATCTACAATGGGAAATATTATCGTGTATGAGAAAATACAATTTTTTCTTTCTGTGTTATAATTTGGAATAAAATAACATGGTTAAAACGAAGAAAAAAAAATTACCAAAAAAAGACTGAACCTCAAGAAAAAAATAAGTGAACCATTGTGATTGCGATGCAATTTAAAATAAATCAATAAATACATTTTAAAAACGCTGCAAATCCCTGCACAACGGTTTATTATTTTGTATAGAATACCCTTCTGTTACAGATCACAGCTCTATGTATAGATAACCCGTCTTATGATATGTACTATTCTATGCATAATTATTTAGATCGCAGACCCTCCGTAGGTTAGTACCTAACCCCGTACTCGTTACTAGGTACCTACCTAAATCACGAGTTAAATGTTGCTAAAATAATTCTGCCGATGACAAACAGTACCTAACAAAAAGAAACACACATAATGAAGTTCTGAAAAGAAATTGTTGATGAGGAGTGAAAAAAGTTGCAAAAGTACCTACCAACAAACTCCAGCCCCTTCTACGTAGATGGTATAATGAACCGTTGTGTAATAATTTACCGTTGAGTAATGATTTACCGTAGTAATAATTTACCCATCAATAATACTTCAACGTTTGTTCAAGTTTCACTACCTACCAACAAACTCCAAAAGAGCCATCATTTTTCAAATTAAATAATATCACAGAACATCCAACTCGACTTCATACTCCGCCAATATAATCAGGTGATCCCTACCAATGATTGGCCGTATTCACAAATTCCTATTGTGGGCGCGTCTCTGGTTACGAGATTTGGTTTGAATTGTATATACATTTCATTCACACTGGAGTCGAAAATGCCTGTCGGTGCAAACTTCGGGGCCTTACTGTGAACGAACGGCTGGACGTACGATGCTCCGGATGGTCTTAAAAAACTCGCAAGTTCAAGAACTATTTAAAACCGTAAAAATATTTACGTAAAAAAATGGTATAGGCGTTTTGAAAATTTCAACCCCTATTTTGAACCCCTTAGAGATGACTCACAGTAACGTCGAGCTTCGAGGACCAACTAGACGCCGAACGGAACCTATAACCCGAATTTCATCAATTTTTTTTCATGGTAACTAAGAAAAGTGGCCCGTACGGCGGACAGACAGAAATATTTTTATTGCAGTTTTGGATTCTACATACCTTGAAACGTAAACCATCAAATTTTGAGGGGGGGTAAGAATTTTTTTTTTCATGCTCGATTCCAATGGTTCATTATTGAAAATAATAAACCAAAATGAAAACATGAAATGCGAACCAAACGCGTCATGGTTACAGACGATGAAGGATGGCCGGCACACGCGGAAATGCAAACGAGTAACAAAACCTAAAAAGAAGATTACCTACTACAACTCCAGGGGCCCGTTCCTAAAGACTTTCACACTTCACTCTGCACTCTCCAAATCCACACTCTGCACTTTGCGGAGAATTTTCGTTCCTAAAGAACGCTCTTCAGGATATGAGGCCATTAGAATACTCAGCATTACTCCACTTTTGTGGAGGTTACTCTTCATATCACTCTTCCAAGAAACAGAAAGTTCTCCTACTTTACATAATTCGCAAAGTGAAGAGTACAAATAATGAAGACTTGCAAAGTGAAAAGTTGAAGAGTCTTTAGGAATGGGCCACAGCACTTTCAGGTTGCGTGCTGTTCGGTTGGCCTCACTGTACGGATTGGCCAATGAGAGACGACACCCTTTTGCTTTTGTCCCTTTCCTGCCACAGAACATACTTCAATATTTCAAAACATTTTCTAAAATTGTTTCTTTCAAGTCATTAGCTACCTTTCAGAAAAAATGTATATAAAAAAACCTGATGAAAATTGCCCAGTCAATTTCCTTTCAATACCTATCAGTACCTATCTATACATTTCTTCCTCATTTCTATTCATAAAAACATCGATGGCAAAACTTACCAACACATAATCCACCACCAGTGTTGTTTACTTGATTCAAGTTCGTATAGATAACTTCATCCCAATAACTGCTGCTAAGACTATACATTGTCTCATTAACGACCTACCATTGCGAAACCAGAGAGAAGCGCCGACGTTTTGCTGGACGCCTTCAATTTGGCTCTGCTCAGTTGAAGCTTCCGCCAAGATAGATAGCTCGGGGAATTCGGTCCGTCTCCGTCAGTAGACATCTTCTGCACAGTGAAAACGGCGATTTAGGATTAATGAACGAAAAGTACTTGTTTTTAATGGAATCAGGAAAAAGCCACGGAGTTTGAAAATCCAACCCTATCAAACTCTTCCTACTGTCTATTGGATGCAGGCTTTAACCAACAACGTATTTCTGGTATTAATACAGAATGAAACCAATAACGTTCGAGATTATATATAATTACCTAGAATAAATCAGCTAGCTTCGTGGACAGTTCGCGAAGCTTAATCACAAACGGGTAACTCTGTATTCCAGGCACAATGGTTCTTTGTATAACTTTTTCGTCCATAAGGAAGACCTATTCTTAGGTTCATTTTCCAAAAAATGTAAATGCCCTATGAAAATAAGGGGTAGCACACTACAGGGACTACAGGGTCCCTACATGAAAAACGCTGCAAAGTCCTTGTCACATGGGTTTATTATTCTATTGGACATACCTACAGAGATGTGGGCTGTTTATTTATTGTTTCTTTCATACAAAATAATTGAAATAGCTATCTCTGGTGGTTTCCACCAATTTTGGCCCCCAAAACACGAATAAGGTACGCTCCTTTTTTTTTTTAAATAAATTATCTCTGATCATTGATAGTAACATTTAATCGTCTTGATCCACCTGTTGACACTTTTTCCAGTGTTATTATACAAACTGATGGTGATTTCAGACGATTTCCCAGGTTTTTGACTCATAAAAAATCAATTTCGGGAGCTGAACATCTGGTAGAACCTCATGTTCTATTCTTTGGTCAAAATCGACTTCATATTCGGTCTTCTCGTCCCCAAAAACATGAAAAACGATACCTTAAAAGCTCATGTTGCTAAAACGCAAAGTACCAATTTTTACACACATTTTCACTCATAACACCCCTGGGTATATTCCGATCGGGCTGAAAAGTTTCGGGACACAACTAGGGCCCAAATGGAGCATGTGTGCGAAAGAACGATTTTTTTAGACCGAAAATGAAGCCTGTACACTTGATACGGCGGACGGACATTGCATTTTTTGAATCTACGCACCTTGAAACGGAAAAGAAAAATGTTTGAGGGGGTGTTATAAAAATTTTTTGCTGAGCGAATACATAGGTGTATTATTCACAGAATAATAAACCAAAAGGTGGGTAGGCAGGAGAGGATGAGGAGAAACCAATGAGCTTTGATATAAAGGCTTCCAGCCTCCCACTGCATCATAGGTACTTGAACAACTGAACCGCATCTCTCTTACGAAGGCATTCAACTGCTCAGACTTGGCCCAGATTGGGCCTTAATCACGGACTTCGCTATTTTCTACACCTAAAACCTACTTTCAGAATAACAATAACCATGTCAGCTATGAAATGGTCTAACCATCCTGATCATGGTCTAAACATTCTGACAAGTCTAACCAGACGAATGCTGCAGACAAGCTCTGTTCAACCCATCGAACTATACCGCCTGGAACGCCCGCCATGTGTTGAAGACCGTCTCCCACCCTGAATAGGTAACCCTGGGGCACACACCGGTCATCTTTTCGAATCTCTGCCTTCCTCTCTCGCTGAATTTCTGTTGATTCAGCAAAGAAACCATGCGTATTATTCTCTCGATTTCTAGTCACTTTGCATTCAAGCATAATGAAAGCAGTCGGTAAACCAGTTCATTCGGGGATTCAATACCTACCCATCGAGTCCTACTTCTGACCAACTTAGGTGCCTACGTCTGAAATCTAACTTGACAGAATTCATCGTATGTACCTATTTAGTTTTAAGTATTTTTTAAATTACTATGGTTACTAGTTGGTGGGAAGGTAGGTATGAAGAACGTTGGCTACTATCTCCTCATAACCAACGAATTATACTGATTAGTACGTAGCATAATTCGGTGCTCAACGATTCTTTCTTCAAGAACAATTACCCTCGCACCACTCCCTGGAATGAAGTTTTGCCTTTTCGTGGCAACCACTGATTTACAGCGGAGTTCTGGATCTTTAGGATGTAATCCTAACTTTGGTGATTTGATCGGGTCCGAGCTTTTGGTTTGATTGTTCGATATTTAGCCTTATCCCAAGTTAGATTTGGTAGCATGAAGAAAGGACTACAATTAGTTTTTTCGCTCGGCCAGAGCGCCCCTGCTTGGGAATGTATACAAAAAAAAAGGAAAATGTTCAGTTGTACGCTATGCAAAGATAGATGGAGAATAAAGTAACATGCCCTCAAATGACAAAGACTGCTGGATCAAACAATATAAATTTATTCAGGGAAACCACAACGAATTGAAGCGGATATTCGGCAAGACGAGAATCATTTGTTTGTTTGTTCGGCTTATGAAAGGGGGAATGACAATGGACGCGTACAGCTATAATGGAATGTTCGGTAAAGATGTCTTACAATATGGCTAAAGGATAAAGGACACAAATATTCGGCAAATATGTACACATATAACCTAAGTAAAGGATGAAAGGTTCGGTAAGTATGATGAAACAATATTATAAGGTGAATATGTTCAATAAACGCTAGAAAGATAAGTTCGTTCGATTAAGGGATAGGATCTGACTCGAATGTTCGGCAAAGTACAACGGGGGAAAGAGAAGTTTGACAGAAGATCCTGCAGAGTTGAACAAATTACGAGGGGATATGAGGGAAGTGAAAGATGACAATGTATTACTTTGGTCGAGACGGGTTGAACTACCTGGTGAGGCCGATGAAGTTAAGCAATAATATGACTCGAACGTTCGGTTAGATTCAGGAAATCGTTAACAGTGTTAGTTTTTACCTTGAGATCTGCAAAGTGACATAAAAGTAGAGGGCTTAATTGGAGCTGACGGTTGATTCGATGGTTCGGTGTCGGATGTCCGGTTCGACGGGCGAGGTTGGTATCAGGGTTCGGCGGGGAGAGGTGAATGTTGGCACAACAATAAGTTCAGACAGCGGTCACTCCACTTATGGCAGTGGCTTCTGAGTTTAGAATCGGTTGTACGGGTCGGCTAGCTACACTAATCGCGTACTGGTTCAAACAACTGGGTCCACACAGGCAATATTAACACAGAGTTAATTTCCACACAGGTTTTTAAACAGATGTGTTCTCATCCGGAGCTTGATAGAAAGACTGACTTCTTGATTTCTTTATTTGCCGAGATATTTCGATATGCAGGGTTGGGGGTTGGAGCAGGGAGAAAATCCTCCCCCCCTGATTCCGGAGGTATTGGGGCCCGTCAGCTGCCGCGCTCTGGCGGCCCGCCATTCCCGCGCTCCGTTTGATTTTCGTCCTGTGTGACGCGGGCGTCACACTCCTCCGCCTCCCGAGGCGTCATCTGAGTTGAAGGATGTCGCCCTCCTCGCTGGATTGCGGCTTTCCTTGCGAGGTCACGACTTTCCACTTCGGGGTGCTGACGGTGAGCCCATCCAGTAACCGACGGCAGGGGGAGGAGCCACCCGGGGTCTGCGGAGTAAGCGAGGAATGCAGCCTCGTACCTATGTCGTCGGCAGGCGTTACAGTTGAGCGGCCCTTGCCCGCTTGCGTGTGGCCCAGTATGGAATGGTAGGGGTGCATCTCCGTCTTCAAACGTCTGGACGAGCCGGTTCCAAAACGTTTTACAAGCGGTACAACGGAATTTGGTGTATTCTCTCTCCCGCCCGCAGATCTGGCATGGGCGAATTCGCGTGGGCTTGGCGTCGAGAGACCTAACTCGCGTCCTCTTCTGAGGCGGCGGTTCGGGGCGGCTAGGCTCCAGCACAGTCAGCTCGAGCTCCTGGTTGTCGGCAGTGGGTGGTGACACTTGCCCTTCGCTCACGGCTGCAGATGGGGTGTTGGAGTGATCTGGAGGCCGGTGCCAGTCGAGGGTGTCAGAAAGTGGGCCTATGGGCGTAGCTTCGGATCGGGGCTCCGGCTGTTCCAAATATGTCAGTCGACCGCGGGTTGTGGTAGTCCAGGAACTGCAAATATTAAGTATGGCCTGGGTATTGGCAGCCCTGACCATGGCGTTGTTGGAGTGGTATGAAGCGAGAGTTAGCTGTCGGATGGCCTCCATGGCCTCGAGTACCTTTTCCGCGATTTGTTTCTCTCCCCATGATGCGTAAGGTTCCTCGTTGACGGGTGTCCGCGCAGTTGTGAATCTGTTCATAGTCGGAAATTTAACAAGACAGCGAGCCCTTATAACAGAATAGATCTCAATTTTAGTTTGATACAATCTTAATTAAGCTACGACATAAACCTACGGGGGGGGGAGCCTATGACCTACCGAACATTCCAATATATGGTATCAGATGTTTTTGGTTTAACTTTTATTTTTGGGGGTTTAGTGGTGAGTGACGGGGAACGTGATACAGGTATTAGTAGCTTTGGGGGGGGGAAGTAAGGATGGGATCGTTAAGACCTGGAGGACGCATGGTCGGGTCGTCCGGCTAGTGACCGATAATCAACCGGTTTCTTGGGACGCAGGTTATAGGGCGGCTCAGCAACGCCGTCGTCCGGGGAAATCTCATCGTCGACCATGGCTGCGTCAGGGGGCGCTGCGTCTATTTGGTCATCATGGCGGGGATCAGCTTGAATACGATTGGGGGGAAGGGGATCCCACAGGAGTTCTAGTAACGGGTCGGGATCTTCGGAGGGTGGGATAGGGTCGTCCACCGGTGTGTCGTCGGGATCTTGGTTCCCCTCGGCGTCGGTGAAGGCATGATCTGGCACTTTGCCTTCATACGCCGGTTTAAGCCGGTCCAGGTGCACGGTGTGTTCCTTGTTTGCGTCGTCTTTTATGACGTAGGTCACCGGTCCATATTTGGCAATGACTCTGTGGGGACCTACCCAAGGACTCCAGAACTTGCGACAGGCCGCGCTGGGGGGTTGCATCTGCCTGAGGTAAACGTATGATCCGATTTCAAAAGATCTTAAGTCCCTCTTGCGATTGACGGCCTGTGATCGCTTATTCCAGGCGTCTTGCAGGGTGCATTGGGCGGCCCTCCGGGCGATCGCAGCGACATCTTCACTGTGCACCTCGAGCATTCCGGCCGCGTCTACCTCCGCCATGTGGGGCAGCCGAACACGACGACCAAAAGCCAAAAGATAAGGGGGGTATCCAGTGCTATGGTGGGGGGTGTTGCGGTAGGCTGACAAAGCGTATGGCAAAGCCTTCTCCCAGTCGGTAGTCTTCCCTAAGATTTTAGCGATTATCCCAGCGAGGGTCTTGTGAAATCGTTCGCACACCCCATTGGCCTGGGGATGATAGGCCGTGGTGACAATGTGTCGGATCCCGTAACGGGCGCACAAATCTCGAATGAGACGGGAGGTAAACGCGGTTCCTCTGTCCGACACAATCCGCTCTGGCGCGCCGTGAGTAGGTATGTATTGCGTCAGTAGCAACCTGGCGACCGTCTCGGCAGTACAGTCGGACGTGGGATAGGCCTCGGCGTACTTGGAAAAATGATCGATCATTGTAAGAAGGTATTTCCGGGAACCATCTGAGGTGGGCAAAGGTCCGACGAAATCAACCCCTACAACTTGTCCCACGGCGGTAGGGATGAAAGGTTTTTGGATGGGTGAGTTGAGCGAATTGGGCGTATTCCTTTGTTGGCATTGCCGACACGACTTCACGTACTCGTCAACATCGCGGGTCATTTTTGGCCAGTATCCGCATGAGGCGGCTATCCTCGCAGTAGTCTCGCGCCCGGGGTGTCCAGCCCATTGACTGGAGTGAATATTAGAGAGGAACCAGGGTCGTAAAGTAGAGGGTATGAGCGGTACGTGGGTTTGACTCGAGCCTCCGGGCATCTCCCTGACCCAGAAGCGACCTCGTAACTTGTATTGGGGATTGCTGGTTCTTTCGCGGAGGCCCTGTATCCACGGATCTAGTTCTTGCGCTGCGACGAGAAGGTCTGCGGGGAGGCTAAGGCTATTTACGGAGGAGACGTAGGCGCGGCTCAGTCCGTCAGCGTGGGCCATGGCTCTCCCCGGGCGGTATTGGGGTTCGAAGGTGTAGTCCGCCAGCTTGATCACCCACCTGGCAATTCTGGAAGTGGGGTCCTTTAATTTCATAGCGGCTGTGAGGGCGGTGTGATCGGTTTGAAGTATGAAGGGTCGTCCCAATAGATATTCGCGGAAATGTGAGGTCGCCCAGACGACAGCCAGCAGCTCCCTCTCTGTAGTACTGTATCGGGATTCAGCTGGGTTTAGCTTCCTACTGGCGTACGCGCACGGACGTTCGACACCGTCGATTTTCTGCGACAGTACGGCTCCGAGGGCGCCGCTTGAGGCGTCGGTGGCGAGTATAAAGGTTTGATCCAGCACGGGGTAGGCCAGCACGGGTTGGCTAGACATAGCTCTTTTGAGCTTATCAAATGAGGCTTGGCAAACGTCATCCCACAAGAACTGGCGTCCCTTGCGGGTCAAATCAGTGAGGGGCCCCGTCATGTGAGAGAATTCGGCAATGAATCGGCGGTAATACCCAGCCAGGCCTAAGAAGGCCATTACCTGCTTGGGATTCTGTGGCTTGGGAAAATTGGCGATTGCGCTGACCTTATCCTGATCCATCTCTATGCCTCGAGGGGTGACGACATGCCCCAGGTACTTCACCGAATCCCGGAAGAAAGAGCACTTCTTGATATTAGCCTTGAAGTTAAAATCCTGCAGCCGCTGGAGTACTTTCTCCAAGCGCTGGAGATGATCAGTCAGGCCATGAGAATGTACTATGATATCGTCGATGTAATCGAAACAGTCGTTCCCCAGGAGTCCGTCCAGCATCACATCCATAGCCCTCTGGAATGTAGCGCCGGCATTTCGCAGGCCGAATGGCATGCGTGAGTATTGAAAATGTCGTCCTAGAACAGTGAACGCTGTTTTCTCCTGGTCCTCCGCACATACAGGTATCTGATGGTACCCATTCACCAGATCCAAAGTGCTAAACGTGGAGCATCCACCCAAGGCAGATAAGGTCTCCTGCAGCCGAGGCACAGGGTAACGGTCGGCCTTGGTGACCCGGTTGAGACCCCTGTAGTCGACGCAGAATCGGTACTTCTGGGGTTCATTTGGGGCGGTCTTCTTTTTTACCAGCACCACCGGGGATTTCCAAGGGCTGGCTGAGGGTTCAATGACCCCGTCCGCCAAAAGGTCCAGCACCTGGCGCTCGGCTTCGTCCCGCAGGGCATGAGGAATGGGGTATGGCACGCTATGCACCGGTTCGGCATCTCCTGTCTCAATGGAATGCTGGATGTTGAGTGTGCATCCCGTTTTCCCGGGTTTATTAAAAACGTCGCGATACTTGAGTAAGATTCGCCGAGCCTCGCTCTGTGCCTCTTCAGGGAGATGACGCACTTGATTTTCGACATGTTTCCCAAAATCGATAGGCTCGTCCCAGTCCTCCATTGGGGTGTCTGAATCTTCGGGAGGAAGAGTCAAATCCAGGGGAAGTTCTGATTCTGGAGGCGGATTGTTCTCCGAGGTAGTGAGGAGGGACTCGTCGGAAGGGATGCCGCGGGCTTCACTCGTGGTTACAACAGCGGCTTTTGAGGCGCTACGGGTGGAGGTCATCGGGGCCGGGTCACGGGTATAGTCCGGCTGCGTGAAGAGATTCAAATAGAAGGGGGCAGTTTCGAGGCTGACAGGAGCCGATGCTGGTCCCCAGCTCTGGGTGGGTACGTTTGCGACGGCACGAGGGGGACAGAACCGAGCGTCAAGAGGCGGCTTTGTCGGAACCGACAGACCCCCGAATGGATAGGAAGGCGGGCTCCCTCCTCCTCCTCCCGAGGAGCTTGCGCTGTCAAGCTCCGAGGGAGGTGCCAGGGTGACGCGCTCCGGGCGCAGCGGTCCCGTCCTGATCGTGGATATTCGATGGCTGATATTGGTGGCAGGGTCTGTCAGGTAGGCTTCGCCTATATTGGGTTTAATGGTAACCGGCAGCTTCTTTAAGACGTCCATACCCAAGAGCGAAAGACCCGAGTCATCTCTGGCAAAGACCATGAATGTGTGGCGGAAAGTCGCCCATCCCAGACGAACCACAACGTCTTGCTCGCCCAGCATCGGCAGGGGCTGGCCATCGGCACCCCAGGCTACGGTTGAAGTTGGGAGCACGGGGTATCCCTCTAAGGGAGTAGACAGGCATGACAGGGATGCCCCAGTGTCCATGAGGAAATCGCGTTCTTGACCATTGAGGGCCATCCTCACGATCATGGAGAATTTAACCTGGTCTCTGAGGGCTGCGCAATGGTCGTTGTCCTGGGATGAGTAAGTCCGCCCAAGGCAGTGGTCATCGTCTTGCGGGTCGTATTCGGGATTATCTTGGAGGGCGTTGGAGAGCGCAATGGCAATCACGGGGTTCTGCCGACACAGAAAGCATCGGAAACATGTGCACTGCGGCGTCTTTGGTAACCGTTTGGCGGCTTGCTCTCTGTCTTCGTTAGTGAGGGCGTCCTTAACAGCATATGACAATTTCGGGTCTCGTCTGTGGACGGCACATCGCCAGCAGCGGCAACGGGTGTTTCCCGAACTGCAGCCTCCTGAAGTTTTTGCCTCTGCGATGGCCTTTCCGTTTAACTCGTCCAGACCGGGGCAGGCGTTGGGGAAATGCCCGGCGCTACCGCATCCTGAGCAGTAGACACCCTGCCAAGCGTTGCGCGGGCAATATACCGAAGCGTGTTTTGATTCACCGCAGTACGCGCAAGCGGTGACGTGCATGCGGCTCCCATTTGCATGAGGTTTGGGCGGCCTGGATTCATCCAGAGTCGATTCGAGTCGGTTGGGGGGTCCGGCAGTGGACTGGCGAGCAGCATGCGAATTTGCTCGTCTGGCGGGGTCCTGAGGCTTGGCGCACTGTGCTGCATAGTGGTTCAGGCCTCCGCAATTATAGCAGCGGCGTTCGTTGGCACGTACGGGCGCAATGTCCCATTTCCAGTTGGCGGTTCGGTCGCCAATGGCTCCTTCTAGTTCTTCAGCCTTTCTGAGGATTAGATCCAGCCGATCGGCCTGGCATGTGAGTAGGTGGGCAGAGAGTTCGGGTCCGACACCTTTGATAAAAGCGCGGATGGTCTTCCTTGTAACCCAGGCGCCTTTCAATTCATCGTTCCAATCAGTCTCGGTCTTGGCGGCTATCCTTGCGACGCGCCTGCAACGCTCGGCGAACTTACGGAGTGGTTCGCCCGGGCTCCGGCGAAGCGTGTATAGGGACTCCAGGGCAGCCTCAGGGTCCTCGCGGTCGAACCATTCGATCAGACTGTCCTTCACGTAGGCCCATTTGTCAGGTTCATCGTCGGGTGTGTGCATCTCCTCCACCAGATGTCTTTTGGCATGCCCGCGGAGGCGGGTGCGCAGGAAGCGCATTTTTCGTTCGAAATTCAGGTCGTACCCCCGGATTGCATCGTCAAATTCGGCAAGAAAGGTGGTGATGGGGACGGCCGCGGGGTTGTCTGAGTCCCAGGTGTCCACTTCAAAATATAGAGACCTTGGGATGCCCAGGTCTTCGTCGTCATTATCGCGAGCAATTCTTCGTCTTGGGGCAGCATCCACAAGGGCCTGAGCCATCGCCTGGATCAAGGCAGCCATCTGGGGATCGGGATCCTGAGGGGTAGTCATTGTGGGGCTGATGAGTGGGGATGGATCGGCTTAAACGCCAGTCAGTTGGATGGATATTTATTTTGTGGTGGGTTGGGAATTGGGGTTCGATGGTTCCGATATCGGTCGTTGGGTGGTCGCAGACTGACTGATTTGATGTCGATTGCTGAAAAAATTTTGAAAGAAAACAACAAAAAAAAAAAAAAATTTTTTTTTTCTTTTTTCCCTCTTTCCTTCCCCCCTTTCTCTTTTTTTTTTTTTTTTTTTTTGCAAATCGACTGTTCAGCAATCGATTGTTCGGTAGTCGACTGTTCGGCAATCGATCGTTCGACGTTCGATTGTTCGGTAGTCGACTGTTCGGCACTCGACTGTTCGATGTTCGGCAGCCGATTGTTCGGTAATCAACTGTTCGATGTTCGGCAGTCGATTGTTCGGCAATCAACTGTTCGATGTTCGGCAGTCGATTGTTCGGCAATCAACTGTTCGCTAATCGATTTGGAGATGGTTTGTGTCGGTTTGGAGGCGTTTGTTCGGTAAATTTAGTTTGGGAGAATCGGAATGGGGGGGGGTTTTGTTTGGTCGATCCCACCGCTGCCACCAGTTTTGTAATCCTAACTTTGGTGATTTGATCGGGTCCGAGCTTTTGGTTTGATTGTTCGATATTTAGCCTTATCCCAAGTTAGATTTGGTAGCATGAAGAAAGGACTACAATTAGTTTTTTCGCTCGGCCAGAGCGCCCCTGCTTGGGAATGTATACAAAAAAAAAGGAAAATGTTCAGTTGTACGCTATGCAAAGATAGATGGAGAATAAAGTAACATGCCCTCAAATGACAAAGACTGCTGGATCAAACAATATAAATTTATTCAGGGAAACCACAACGAATTGAAGCGGATATTCGGCAAGACGAGAATCATTTGTTTGTTTGTTCGGCTTATGAAAGGGGGAATGACAATGGACGCGTACAGCTATAATGGAATGTTCGGTAAAGATGTCTTACAATATGGCTAAAGGATAAAGGACACAAATATTCGGCAAATATGTACACATATAACCTAAGTAAAGGATGAAAGGTTCGGTAAGTATGATGAAACAATATTATAAGGTGAATATGTTCAATAAACGCTAGAAAGATAAGTTCGTTCGATTAAGGGATAGGATCTGACTCGAATGTTCGGCAAAGTACAACGGGGGAAAGAGAAGTTTGACAGAAGATCCTGCAGAGTTGAACAAATTACGAGGGGATATGAGGGAAGTGAAAGATGACAATGTATTACTTTGGTCGAGACGGGTTGAACTACCTGGTGAGGCCGATGAAGTTAAGCAATAATATGACTCGAACGTTCGGTTAGATTCAGGAAATCGTTAACAGTGTTAGTTTTTACCTTGAGATCTGCAAAGTGACATAAAAGTAGAGGGCTTAATTGGAGCTGACGGTTGATTCGATGGTTCGGTGTCGGATGTCCGGTTCGACGGGCGAGGTTGGTATCAGGGTTCGGCGGGGAGAGGTGAATGTTGGCACAACAATAAGTTCAGACAGCGGTCACTCCACTTATGGCAGTGGCTTCTGAGTTTAGAATCGGTTGTACGGGTCGGCTAGCTACACTAATCGCGTACTGGTTCAAACAACTGGGTCCACACAGGCAATATTAACACAGAGTTAATTTCCACACAGGTTTTTAAACAGATGTGTTCTCATCCGGAGCTTGATAGAAAGACTGACTTCTTGATTTCTTTATTTGCCGAGATATTTCGATATGCAGGGTTGGGGGTTGGAGCAGGGAGAAAATCCTCCCCCCCTGATTCCGGAGGTATTGGGGCCCGTCAGCTGCCGCGCTCTGGCGGCCCGCCATTCCCGCGCTCCGTTTGATTTTCGTCCTGTGTGACGCGGGCGTCACAAGGAAAACTAGAATGTTAAAAGAGTAGAAATTAACCGTCAATGTTTGACCCAAGTTGGATAGGTAGGTATCTACATACACTTTGAAAAAACAAAACAATTAGGTAGGTTGGTAAAAAAGGAGTTCAAGTAGGTACACATAGGTACATGGAGCTACTGTTAAAAGTAGGTACTCATAGGTACTTGGAGCTACTGTTAAAAACATCTATACGAGATATTTGTGGATTGTAATAGTCAACACTATTTCCGCTTACAGATCCCTATGGAGAATCTAGGTAGTAGGTACATCATACAATCATAGTGAACATCACACACCATAACTCCTACTTAATAAATAAACTGGATAGTTGAAACTCAAGAAAATTCAATTAATAAGAAGCTTTTCCTGTAGAATGAAATGCCCTTTTCCTTCCCGTCTGTGATTTTCTGTGATCTTACAACCGCAACCATGTTTTCAACGGTATGTACCAACGCTTTCATGCGAACTGCCAGCCATTGAATAATATTAGCGAACTATAACGACGAATTATAAACAGCAGAAGAATACTGGTTGAAGTTTCTAGGGAAGCAGCGTGAGTGGCAGGTTACCTACAAAGGGTGGGGGAAGGCAGTCTCGGCAGACCACAACAATCCTATCCCCAGCGGCCTAGCGAGCGTTCCAGGTGGTATAGTTCGATGGTTCAACCCCATAGACAACGATCCCAGGCTTCACCTACATTTAGCTCATAACGACAAGGTGTATCCTTCCTGTATCCACAGGAAGGCGGCAATGACGTCATCCAAACTTCCACGTTTTAATTAAAAACTAACTGCAGTAATCCGACAGATATGAGACCAGAGGACTGCCGGATTAGTGAAGGTTCATTAGTATAGAGTTCACACATGTTAGTTCTAGGGATGAATTCAGGACGGTCTAAAACGGATTTGCCAGTAAAAATTTCAAAAACTCGTTCTGAACAATTTGGGCCTATTGCAAAAGCTTCATTTTCTTTGAAAATTCGCTAAACGAAAGAGAAGCCTTAATTTCTGCACTTGATTGCATTCTTAGAAAAGGATCCATTCTATTTTGCTTCTTTGCTTGGAATGAAACTTTTAATACTTTCCCCCCACATTGTTTTAATAGAGGGGCAAGGACTGAAAAGTTCTGGATTAAAAGTCCACTGTACTTATGTCCCGTCTAAATGATAAATATGTAGGTACCATCTCATTTCGGGGTCTACTTTCAAATAAAAAACGCTGCAAAGTCCGTGTCACATGGGTTTATTATTCTACTGGACATACCTACAGGAACTTTGGTTGTTCATTTATTGTTTCTTTCATATAAAATAATTGAAATAGCTATTTCTGGTGGTTTCCACCAATTTTGGCCCCCAAAACGCGAATTAGGTACGCTCCTTTTTTTTCAAATTATCTTTGATCATTGATAGTACCATTTAATTGTCTTGATCCACCTGTTGATACTTTTTCTAGTGTTATTCTACAAATTGATGGTGATTTCAGACGGTTTCCCAGGTTTTTGACTCATAAAAAATCAATTTTGGGAGCTGAACATCTGATACAACCTCAGTTTTCCACTCTTTGGTCAAAATCGACTTCATATTCGGTCTTCTCGTCCCCAAAAACATGAAAAACGATACCTCAAAAGCTCATTTTACTACACATTTTCACTCATAACTCCCCTGGGTATATTCCGATCGGGCTGAAAAGTTTTGGGACACAACTAGGGCCCAAATGGAGCATGTGTGCGAAAGAACGAATTTTTTAGACCGAAAATGAAGCCTGTACACGTGATACGGCGTACGGCGGACAGACATTGCATTTTGGTTTATTATTCTGTGAATAATACACCTATGTATTCGCTCAGCAAAAAATTTTTATAACACCCCCTCAAACTTTTTTCTTTTCCGTTTCAAGGTGCGTAGATTCCAAAAATGCAATGTCCGTCCGCCGTACGCCGTATCACGTGTACAGGCTTCATTTTAGATCTAAAAAAGTCGTTCTTTCGCACACATGCTCCATTTGGGCCCTAGTTGTGTCCCGAAACTTTTCAGCCCGATCGGAATATACCCAGGGGTGTTATGAGTGAAAATGTGTGTAAAAATAGGTACTTTTTGCGTTTTAGCAACATGTTAGTAAAATGAGCTTTTGAGGTATCGTTTTCCATGTTTTTGGGGACGAGAATACCGAATATGAAGTCGATTTTGGCCAAAGACGCGGAAATTGTGGTTTTACCATTGGTTCAGCTCCCAAAATTGGTTTTTTTTTAGTCAAAAACCTGGAAAACTGTCTGAAATCACCATCAATGTGTATACTAACATTAGAAAAAGTGTAAACAGCTGAATCAAGACCATTAAATCGCACTACCCATGATCAAAGACGATCTGGGGGAAAAAAAAGTGTACCTATTTCATGTTTTGGGGGCCAAAATTGGTGGAAATCATCAGGAATAGCTATTTCAATCATTCCACATGAAAGAAACTATAAATTGCCAACAAGAATCTCTAGAACTCCAATAGAATAATAAACCCATGTGACAAGGACTTTGCAGCGTTTTTGGAATCTACGCACCTTGAAACGGAAAAGAAAAAATTTTGAGGGGGTGTTATAAAAATTTTTTGCTGAGCGAATACATAGGTGTATTATTCATAGAATAATAAACCAAAAATACGAGGGTATTTCCCATTGCATCTAAGTCAACCATCAACATGAACTGTCGCTTTGAAGTCCTATTATTTGTTTATTAAACAATGAAAACACTATTTGGGAACCTCTTGTAAACTTGGTACCAGCAGAGTGTACACGATGATGATACCAAGGGTATCGAGGGTTCTTACCCTCATCCCTTCCTCTCTTCATCAATCTTCTTCTTCTTTATCGCTACCATCTTCATTTCTACTTCTTTCATCTTCCTTTTAATCTGCTTATTTATATTCTGTGTTAGTTTAAAGTCACATTTATTTCTATAATTAAAATACCTTTACTGTAAATTTCATAAAGTTCCAATGCTTGCCGGGAACGCAGTTCCTATTTTGGAAATGAAAGTATTATTATTACCTAATGTAAACGCCCAGCAGAGGAGGGCCCAAAGAATATCCCTGACGTAGCCCCTGCGTGTCGTAAGAGGCGACCAAAAGGGGGACGGATGAGCTGGCAGCAGGGCTCATCTGTGGGGGCGGCGGCGGAGGAGCTCATAGGGCCAACGGCGGCGCCCCAAGGCCGAGTTAGTGCGTTTACTGCGAAGGGGTAGGTGGCACTCCAAAGCCTGGTGAAGGCAACCACCTAGGGGAGGGGACCCTACACAAACCCACTGGTCCTCCAGGTTGGGGGTTGGGCGTAGGGCTAACGACCCTACCCCGTAAAAAAAAGCATTGTTACGAAAGACGAAATACAGGAACAGCCGGACAGATATAACGGGAAACGACCTAGGCGCGCTCAACGGAATAAAAACTGGAAACGGAAAAACTTGGATATTCCTCTGGCCACATGGAATGTACAGACATTGCTCAGACCCGGGAAGATGCAGGAGGTGGTAGAAGAATTGGCCAAATATAAAATCGACCTGGCCGCACTTCAAGAGGTAAGATGGAGCGGTCATGGAAGAATTGATAAAGAGGCGTTTTCTTTCCTGTACAGTGGTGCAGAGGCAAGAACTGGAAGAGCAGGAACAGGATTCTTCATCAGTAGAAAGATGAGGAGGTGCTTGTTAAATTTCGAGCCAATAAATGAGAGAATGTGTAAGCTAAGACTTAAAGGAAAGTTCAGAAATGTCACCGTATTTTCTGTTTACGCACCCACGGAAGAAGCTGAGGATGCTGCGAAGGAGGAGTTTTACGACCAGCTGAGCACACATATAGAAAAAGTACCTCGTCACGATACCCTGATCATATTGGGAGACCTCAATGCCCAAATTGGGAGGGAGGAGGTTGTACTGCCAGTAGCAGGGTCCTTCTCTCTTCACGAGGTGACAAATAACAATGGGATGCTTCTCGTGCAACTGGCTGAAATGTATCGCCTATCAATCAAAAGTACAAGCTTCCCGCGAAAGGACATATATAAAGGTACATGGGAAATGCCTAATGGAAGTGGTGTGACACAGATTGACCACGTACTGGTGTCTACTAGACATGCCTCCAGCATAATGGATGTTCGTAGCTGTCGAGGGGCGAACTGCGACTCAGATCACTACATGGTCCGGGTAAAATTTAGGCAGAGGCTGTCAAATAGCCTGAAGCAAAAAGCAGTTAAGAGGCCTAAGTGGAATGTGGAGAAGCTGAACGACGATGAAGAATGCAGCAAGTACCAGACGGTTATGGATAACAAATTAAACCAGACGACTGAGCAGAATGCGGACGGTGACATAGAATGCAAATGGAAAAGCATCAGGGAAATAATGCTGGCCACTGCACAGGAAACAATTGGAGAAGTAAAGAATGGAAGAAATGAAGAATGGTTCGATGAAGAGTGCAGACAAGCAATAGTGAGGAGGAATGTGGCAAGGGCTAAGCTCCTCCAGAGAAGAACACGCCAAAATAAGGGAAATCATATCATACTGCGGAAACAAGCCAAGAAAGTGTGCCGGCAAAAGAAGAGGGCGTGGATGAACAAGAAGTTAAGGAAAGTGGAAGAACGAAATACCCCATCTGAGAGTCGTAAATTCTACAAGTCAGTCAACTGGTTCAGAAAAGGTTTCCAACCTCGAAACAGCGGATGCAGGAGCAAATCTGGAAAGCTGTTGAATGAAGGAGTGGAAGTAATGAAACGATGGACGGAGTACTTTTCTGAGTTACTGAATCGCCCCGATCAGGCACCTGAGGGCGCGAACATGAGTGGAAACGAGAGCAGTAATGATGAAGGCCAAGGACCCCCACTCAGTGTACCGTCCAAAGCTGAGTTCGATGAAGCAGTGCGAGCTTTGAAGAACCATAAAGCCCCTGGGGAAGATGGTATTGTAGCAGAGATGTTTAAGAAAGCAGGAAACAAACTGACAGAGACCTTGTATAACCTCATCTGTGAGATATGGCATAAGGAGGAATTACCAAAAGATTGGTCAGTTGGCATTATTTGCCCCATTTTCAAGAAGGGAAGCAGGGAGGACTGCCAAAATTATAGGGGGATAACTCTATTAAATGTAGCCTACAAAATCCTGAGTACCATACTGTTGAAAAGACTTACAGTTCACACTGAAAACATCTTGGGCGACTATCAGTGTGGATTTCGGTATGGCAGAAGTACGGTCGATCAGATCTTTGTACTTCGCCAACTAATGGAAAAATGCTACGAGTATAATACCGATCTCCACTTCTTGTTCATAGATTACAAACAGGCGTTTGACAGCGTGAATCGAGTAAAACTGGTAGATTGCCTCAGGAAGAGTAGCATCCCAGATAAGTTGGTCCGTCTCATTGGTATTACCTTGAAGAACGCCAGTTCCAGGGTGAGAATTGGAAACCAGTGTGGAGAGGCTTTTGGTATAGGCACAGGCGTAAGGCAGGGAGATGGGTTGTCGGCCACGCTGTTTAATGTAGCCCTCCATGAAGCTGTGAAGGATGCCATAAAGTCGAAAACTGTAATAGACAGAATGTGGCAAGTATGCGCATTCGCTGATGACGTTTGCATTGTGGCGAGAAGCGCGACTGCCCTCAAGGAAGCCTGCAAAAAAATTTTGGAAAAAGGAGCGGAAGTTGGCCTGCAGGTAAACGAGAAAAAGACCAAATATATGGTGATGTCCCCCAGGGAAAATCGGAGAAATGCAGGCAGCCTGGCAGTGCGGATCGGAAATGCTGACCTCGAGTTCGAATGTGTCCCCTGTTTCACTTACCTTGGATCATCCCTAAATAGTACTAATACGGTTAGCGATGAAGTTACCAAACGCATAATGGCTGGAAACAGGGCCTTTTATGCAAACATCCGGCTCTTCACATCAAGATTGCTGACAAGAGACACGAAAATGAGGCTCTACAAGACCTTGGTCAGACCCGTGGTCTGCTACGGATCGGAATCTTGGTGCCTGACAACCACAGATGCGAATCGGCTGAGGATTTTTGAACGAAAAGTGATTCGCAGAATCTGTGGAGGCGTGTGTGAAGGAGGGATGTGGCGCATACGTACAAATGCTGAAATAGATGAGGTTCTCAAACACGAAAGCATCATAAACCACATCAAAACAGGAAGATTAAGATATGCGGGCCACATGAGAAGAATGCCGGAGGGTAGGATGCCATTGGTGGCAGAAGATGCGAGAATGGAAGGCACAAGGAGAAGGGGGAGACCAAGGAGCCGATGGGGCGATGAGGTGGACAGGGACGCGCGCCGATTGGGTATTAGGAACTGGCGGGAAGCTGCCAAGAATCGGGATCGATGGAGGGAAGTAGTTCGTCAAGCCAAGGGCCACATAGGCCTGTAGAGCTAGAGAGTAGAGTAGTAGTAACGGTGGGTTGGCTTCTTATAAACATATAAAATACGGGACATGGAAATCATTCTAGGGCATTTGTTTCCCAACGTTTCAAGCACTTTTTGGTTTATTATTCTGTGAATAATACACCTATGTATTCGCTCAGCAAAAAATTTTTATAACACCCCCTCAAACTTTTTTCTTTTCCGTTTCAAGGTGCGTAGATTCCAAAAATGCAATGTCCGTCCGCCGTCTGCCGCCGTACGCCGTATCACGTGTACAGGCTTCATTTTCGGTCTAAAAAAGTCGTTCTTTCGCACACATGCTCCATTTGGGCCCTAGTTGTGTCCCGAAACTTTTCAGCCCGATCGGAATATACCCAGGGGTGTTATGACTGAAAATGTGTATAAAAATAGGTACTTTTTGCGTTTTAACAACATGTTAGTAACATGAGCTTTTGAGGTATCTTTTTCCATGTTTTTGAGGACGAGAAGACCGAATATGAAGTCGATTTTGACCAAAGACGCGGAAATTGAGGTTTTACCAAAGGTTCAGCTCCCAAAATTGGTTTTTTATGAGTCAAAAACCTGGAAAACTGTCTGAAATCACCATCAATGTGTACAATAACATTGGAAAAAGTGTAAACAGGTGAATCAAGACCATTAAATGCCACTACCAATGATCAAAGATGATCTTAAAAAAAAAGAAAAAAAAGCGTACCTATTTCATGTTTTGGGGGCCAAAATTGGTGGAAATCATCAGAAATAGCTATTTCAATCATTCCACATGAAAGAAACAATACATTTAACAGCCAACAAAAATCTCTAGAACTCCAATAGAATAATAAACCCATGTGACAAGGACTTTGCAGCGTTTTTAAGGTAGGCAGGCGTTTTTTCCTATCATTGGAAGGCACTTTGTGTGGTCCTACGGGGAACGAATAAACGCGTACCTAACTATGTTGAATTATAAAAATTGAGATGAAGAGAAGTTAAGATAAACAGCGAGTCGTTCTTTAGGTCCAACATATTCAACGTTGATATACCAGAGTGATGCGGGAGACGCCTCTCCACTCACCTTGGCTGAACCAACAACACCTTGACAAGAACCACTCATTGTAATCAACTAGATAGGTACCTATTAAGGTAGGTAGGTACCTTCAACTATTAAACTCACCTTCCCAAGTGCGAAATAATTGTCGAGCACTTTGGAGTAGGAACACGCGCGGTTCATGTTTCAACGACTGCAACGAACGCAACACAACACAGATTCAAACTACAGACAATAAATGAATAAAGACCCGTAAAATACTAACAAATGGTGAAGTAAACAATAGAGGAACCACATGCGAACGACACTGAAACAGAGGATGGTCACAACGGGCGAATCAATCTAAAAATAAGTAAATTATCTGGAAACCTTCTCTAGAACTCGGGAAGTTGAATCACGACAGCGACATACGGATTCTTTGGTATTTGTTTGGCCTCCAAGCCAACGCAGTTCTCACGGCTTTGATGTTTCGCGAGATACAAAACTGCAATGAGACGAAGTCGATTCGGAACTAAAAATGGCGAGGAATTCGCTGAGAACGGAAATTAGTAGTTCAAGTGGATATCTGCAAAACCATGAATTCTATTACGGATTTCTGTATCATACTCTCGTACTTTGGGGCAATGCGACATGATTTAGGGGGCACTGGCACTCCGCTGTTGAGTTTTCTCTGGTATACACGTTCCGTAGGGACCGTTGCTCATACGGCAGTTTGCTTGAGAGACGACGCAGTGATATGATCGGGAATCACCTGGGGGAAACAACGACACTCAAATTACATTGTTGTAATGAAGTGAGCAAAATTTGAGTAACTCCACCAAACCACTCGCCACTCAACTCATCCATCAAATTAGTAAGAAGTAGTTAGTATTGAATTTGCAGGGGTTCAAGCTCGTAGTCTTCTCCCTCCACTCACGTAAAAGAACGACGTAAATCTCTATGAACACAGGTAAATAAGCAAGTGATTCCCACAGTACATGAAGATGGAATAAGAAGAGAAGATATTTGAGCATGCATGCAAGAAAGGAGTCCTACGAAAAGACAATTCAACCATTGAGCTATCTCCTGCGTTTATTTATTTTTTGTTTAAATGAAAGCAGGTTTCATTCTAAGAATGTTGAGACCAACCGCACTCTTCTACGACGAACAGTTCTTTCTGAATGGTTTTTCAAAGATTCCAGCACTTCATACGTCACAGTTGGGAGGGTCCCACCCAGGCGAGAGGGGAGGAGAAGGTACGTTGGGAGCAAGTATAAGACGTATAAGAATACTTTTGGTTTATTATTCTGTGAATAATACACCTATGTATTCGCTCAGCAAAAAATTTTTATAACACCCCCTCAAAATTTTTTCTTTTCCGTTTCAAGGTGCGTAGATTCCAAAAATGCTATGTTCGTCCGCCGTACGCCGTATCACGTGTACCGGCCTCATTTTGCGGTCTACAAAATTCGTTCTTTCGCACACATGCTCCATTTGGGCCCTAGTTGTGTCCCGAAACTTTCAGCTCGATCGGAATATACCCAGGGGTGTTATGAGTGAAAATGTGTGTAAAAATATGTACTTTTTGTGTCTTAGTAACATGTTAGTAAAATGAGCTTTTGAGGTATCGTTTTCCATGTTTTTGTGGACGAGAAGACCGAATATGAAGTCGATTTTGACCAAGGAGTGGAAAATTGAGGTTGTACCAGGTGTTCAGCTCCCAAATTTGATTTTTTATGAGTCAAAAACCTGCGAAATCGTCTGAAATCACCATCAATTTTTAGAATAGCACTAGGAAAAGTTTCAACAGGTGGATCAAGACGATTAAATGGCACTACCAATGATCAAAGATAATTTGAAAAAAAGGAGCGTAACTAATTCAAGTTTTAGGGGCCCAAATTGGTGGAAACCACCAGAAATAGCTATTTCAATTATTTTACATGAAAGTAACAATAAATGAACAGCCAGCATTTCTGTAGGTGTGTCCAGTAGAATAATAAACCCATGTGACAAGGACTTTGCAGCGTTTTTAACTCACCGATGGTTTTATTACTCTGATAGTACGAATACAGCCCGTTTCCCTACCAGTTTTGATTATTAAATTGATCTACCAGTAAACATGAGATGAACACTCATCCACTCTTCTTTTGAAGTGTTCCCTTCAGTTCTTGCGTGAGAACAAAGCTTCTCCGACTAAGTCGTGAAGGAACAATACTAACTCAAGGACCACCATAGCCTACGTAACAATGATCGCATGTAAATAAAAACAGCATGACTTAATGAGCGAATTTTCAAAGAAATATTCGAATTAATGGCTATGGTTTTGAATAAAGGAAAACTTCGGTCTAAAATTTGGTTTTCTATGTATATTCTCTTCGTATTTATTTTAATTTGTACGTTTTGTCCATCCTGATTCTACCGTTTGTTTATTACGTAATTGTACTAAGTGCTTATTTATTTGATCGCTGTGGGTTCATATTAGGTAGGATAGGGTAGTTAAGACTTTTGACTTACCTACTCAAGAGAGTGCAGTAGGTAAAGGAGTTGTTATAGAAAATCATGAGTGCTTCAAGTGCAGGTTGTTTTTCATGCAGGCTCAATCTTGAAATAAACTATGAAGGAAGGACGTGGTTTCTGGAAGGATCACTTGGAAGAACATGTGGGTGCTACGTTGAAATATTGTTCTATTCTAGTATTCAACATTGAGTGGACCTGAAACTGCTTGAGAATTATTGGAATCGAAAGTTGCCTGTACGGATACATCGCAACTTTCCATTCCACGTTATGGTTCACGATGTAAACAGGACCAATGGTGCAGTATAATTCGGATCGGTACCTAAGCACCTCTCATGTGATTTCCATATTGTTTTGTAGAAATACAAAAGTTGGTCGTCCAACCTAAATTATAAGAGAAGTAAGACTGTGTGATGATTTTTCTGCACATTGATACTCTGGTTTCTTCATTGAACCATGGACGTATTGCTATGGGGGTCGTTTCTCATTTGTATACCGGTAGATCACCTGCCTACTTTGAGTTGAATCAACTGAAAGCCTACCTTTGCTCATTGAGTCCCCTCTACTGAGTCACCTTACTCTTTATTTAATGTAAAATATCTAAAGAGACGAGTTTTTTTAGTCCAATGGAATGGAGAATTTGAATAAAAGTTAAATAGGTATAATCGCAAAGGAAATGTGACGTAAGAATTGTAGGACTCAGAAGATAATCATCATTAGCAAAGGCGTAGTCATAATGACCGGTTGTTAAAATTGAGCTGAAAATTATCAGAGCCTGATTAAAAAAAAAAACAAGGTAATATGAACACTTCTGATCCTGGCAGGGTCGCCAGATGTCTAAAATCAGGAACTGTCTAGGAAAGAACTGCGTTAAAATTGGTTGGGAAACCTAGGGAGATATTTTAGGCACAGTGTTTTACAGTCAAAAGCTGATATAATAATTGTGATGAATTTAAAATTCTCATCACGGTGGCGTGGAAGGTGAGTGAGTGAATTTAGGTAAAGGAGAGAGAAGGAGGAAAAGTCGCAGGCGGCTGTAGTCAACCGAACATCTACGACTTTTGGAGGAGAGAGAGGTGGTGTGGAAGGAAGGTGAGGAAAAGTCGCAGGCGGCTGTAGTCAACCGAACATCTACGACTTTGGAGGAGAGAGAGGTGGATGAGGGAATTTCACCTAGGCGGCTGTAGTCAACCGTTCATCTAGGTGAAGGAGAGGAAAGGAGAGGTCCCTTGTCTAGGCGGCTGTATTCAACCGATCATCTAGACAAGGAGGAGGAGAGAGGAGAGAGGAGGTGAAATTCCCAGGCGGCTGTATTCAACCGATCATCTGGGAGGTAAGGTAAGAGAGAGAAGAGAGAGCTGGTTAGAGGAAGTGTCGAATGAAGCTTGAGCGCCAGGATCCGGGGTTATATAGTACTTGGGGGCCTCTCCCTCCAGCTCCTTGCTGGGAGCTGGTAGTGGGGCCCCAGGTTGAGTAACCCTGGGTTCTGTCGCCTATCCCCACTCATATCTTTATTCACGGAGCTTTAGTTTGGCGTTTGGATATTGGTGAGAACTTAATATGATAGGAGTGTTCCCGGGAGGGACTCACGACAGAGGTCCCCCCAGTTTGAACCAATATTTGTGGAGCTGAAGGCGCAAGTTGACAGGAGCTGAGGGCTACGGCAAACAAAGGTGGTGCTGAAGGCGCAAGGTGACAGGAGCTGAGGGCTACGGCAAACAAATGGTGGTGCTGAAGGCGAAGAAAAGGTGACAGGGGCTGAGGGCCGATGCAAACAGAGGTTGAGCTGAAGGCGGTCCTTAAAACTAGTAGTAACATAAGGTGGAGCATAAGATAGATAATAAGGAAGTAGAACATAAGGTAGAACATAAGGCAGAACATAAGGTAGATGATAAGTAAGTAGAACATGGATATAAGTAAGTAGACAATATAAGGTAGTATAAGTAGGATGAGATGGCGAGGTATGTACAGTGCGGTGGTCAGGATCCCTAAACATTTAGCGTTTAGGGAAGTGATCGGCAAGGGCGAGATGAGGAGGATGAATAATATTTACAATGAGATGGAGTATGTACAGAGGATGCATGAATATTTACAGCTGGAAGATGATTATTTACAGATGGCGGGTGAGTATGTACAAAAGGTGAAGTAGTGTATACAGAAAATACAGAAGTATGTACAGACATTTGGTTACATGGTGGTAGGCGGTTGCGAGGGTCCGCCGTTTCCTGGGTGTGGTGTGGCGAGTGTTTGTGTGTGTGTGTGTGTGTGTGTGAGTTGTGTGAGTGAGGGAGGCGACCCCCTCTAACAGTCTTCACGTTAGTGAAGTCTGATAGAGGGGTCCCTTCACTGCCAGGGTGGCGGTGAAGGGGAAGAGCCGGTGGGAGCCGGTACCCGGGGCGTCGCGGAGAGAGGCGGCGACGCTGGGGTCCGGCGGGTGAAATGGAGGCGATGTGCGGTGTTGGTGGTGTAGGGCTGGGTGTGGGATTGGTGTGGTGAGAGTGGTCGGGGAGGACTGGGGCTGGTTTGCACCGTGCCAATGGCACGGTGTGGGGCTTCCCGTCAATTAACAGGGTAGCGGTGGAGTGTGTTGTGCGGATGACCTGAAAGGGCCCGGCATACAGGGGTTGGAAAGTTTTATGGATGCCGGGCTCTTTCAGGTACATGTGTGTGGTGGTGAAAAAACGTTTGGGATATGTGGTGTCGTTTGTGGGTGTTGTGGAGTGTAGAGGCTCCCTGTTAATTGACGGGGTGTGGTTTGGGGTGAAAATGTCGGCCGGTAAGCGTAGCGGGTCTTTGAAGGCGTTTTGGGCGGGGCTAGTTTGGTCTGAAGGACGGGCGGATGTTCGAAGGCTGAGCAATATGTAGGGAAGGGATTTAGTCCAGGAAGGGGAATTTGTTGAAGTAGAAATGGCCTGTTTCAGGACCGAGTGCCACCGCTCTATTTTCCCGTTGGATTGGGGATGGTACGGGGTGGTGTGGATCTTTTGGATCCCGAGGGAGCGTAGTAAATCGGAGAAGTGGGCCGATTCAAACTGCCTCCCTTGATCGACCGTGACTGTTCGCGGACAACCGTAACGGCTGACCCATTGAGAGAGGAAAGCCGTTGCGACGGTGTCCGCGGTGATGGAGGAGAGGGGGATGCACTCCACCCAGTTGGTGGCACGATCGATCATCGTGAGGCAGTATTTCTTCCCCTCGGATGGGGGAAGGGGGCCCACTAAGTCCAAATGTACATGCTCCCACGGGAGGGAGTCGGGGATTGGTTGAGGAGGTACATGCGGGTGGGCCGAGACTTTGAAACGCTGGCACTTCTGGCACCCGAGAACCCAGTTACGAATATCTGTATTCATATGGGGCCAGAAGTACCGCGTCTTGATGAGGTCCCGGCTCGCCCGAATGCCGGGATGATGGAGGGAATGATAGTGGAGGAACAACTGCCTCCTCAACTCCGGTGGGACGTAAGGGCGCGGTGAGTCGGCCGTTACGTCACACCAGAGGTCGAGGGGAGGCAGCTGTTCCAACTTGGATGCGGAAATGAGGTTGGAAAGGGCAGGGTCGGAGGTGGGGTTTTGTTTGGATTTGATGGATTGAGGAGAGGGGAATGGCAGCAACTCCGCCACCGGCGCCGGGGTAGGGGTGGGTCGGGATAGTGCGTCCGCCACGCAGTTGTCGGCCCCCGGCAGATATCGAATATCGGACGTGAATTGCCCGATAAACTCGAGCTGCCGGAGGCGACGCGGGGAGGCGGACTTACGATTTTGAAGGAGGGCGTGGGTCAGGGGCTTGTGGTCTGTAATGACAGAGAACTGCCTGCCCTCCACGAAGTCACGAAAGTGTTTTATGGCTTCGTGGATGGCGAGGAGTTCCCTGTCGAAAGTTGAATAGTTTTTCTGGGTGGGGGATAAGGTTTTAGAAAAGAAGCCAATGGGTTGGGGGGTGGCGCCGGTGTGCTGTTGGAGCACTGCCCCGATGGCCCAATCGGACGCATCGGTAGTGATGGAGAGGGGAGCGTGAGGGTCGGGGTGGGCCAATAGAGCGGCGTCTACTAGGTCCTGTTTACAAATTTTGAACGCGGCGGAAAGTTGGGGGGTCCAGGTGATGGGGCGGTTATCATTTTTTTTGGAGGGTTGGGGAATGGCGTGTATGAGTGGTTGTTGATGTTGGGCGGCGTGTTTTATGTGTCTACGGTAAAAATTTAACATACCCAGGAAGCGGCGGAGCTCGGTGACCGTGCGGGGTTCTGGGAAGTCAAGAATTGCGTGGACCTTGTCGGGGAGGGGTGTGATGCCGTCCGAGGATACTTGGTGGCCGAGGCAGCGGACGGAGGGTTGGCCGAGGACACATTTGTCTGTGTTGACCAGGAGACCTTCGGTGGAGAAGATGTTGAGGACTTGCTGTAGGTGGTCGAGGTGTTCTTCGGGGGTCTTGGAGGCGATCAGTATATCGTCGAGAAAACAAAATACGAAAGGCAGGCCTCGCAAGATACTATCCATATAGCGCTGCCAAGTTTGCGCGGCGTTCCGTAATCCGAAGCCCATCTTCACATATTCGAACAACCCGAACGGGGTAATTATAGCGGTTTTCGGGACGTCGGGGGGGTGGATGTTGATGTGGTGGAACGCTCGCGAAATATCAAGGGTGGAAAAGATAGTGGCGCCATGGAGATGTGACGAAAAGTCACGCAGGTGGGGGACATTATAGAGGTCTGGTGTAGTTTTCGAGTTGAGCCGACGGTAGTCCCCGCAGGGGCGGATATCCCCATTGGGCTTCTGTACGATGTGGAGTGGAGAAGCCCAAGGGGATTTTGAGGGGCGTATGATACCGTCGGCGATGAGTTTGTCGAAGTGTTGGCGGGTCTTCGACAACTGCAGGGGGTGTAGGCGGCGGGCTTTGGCGGTGATGGGTGGTCCTGTGGTCTCGATGTGGTGCTGGACAGTGGAGATGTGTGCAGAGGGGCGGCGCTGGGGACGGTAGTTGAGGAGGAGGCGTTCGAACTGTGTGGGGGGGTGGTTGATTGCGTGGATGAAGCCGGGTATGGGTTTTTTGGTGGCGGGGTCGATCAGGCGCGCGTTTCGGACGTCGACCTGGAGACCGAAATAGGCTAGAAAATCGGCCCCCAGGATCGCCTTCTCCACGTCCGCCACGGTAAACTCCCACTCGTACGCGAGCCCGCTCATGTGAACTGAGGAGCGGTACGTCCCGTACGAGGGGATGGTGGTACCGTTGGCGGCGTAGAGAAGCTGCCGGTAGCAGCGCGCCTGACGACGGAGGATGTTGTTAGGGAAGATGGACAGCGCCGCCCCCGTGTCCACCAGGAAAGGGACATTAGTTTTCCCGCAGCGCAGGAAAAGTCGCTGGTGGGTCGGTAGGGCGTTCTGTTTGATGGTGGAGGTAGGGATGTGTGATGGTGGTGGCAGGTCCTCCGCGAAGGAGATGCGGGGTGGGTTGTTGGGAGGTTTGGTCGGTTCGGGAGGGGTAGGTTTCGGTTTCCTCCCGGGTTGGGTGGTGGCTGGAGGGGGTTGCGCCCTGGAGGCGGGCGGGGAGGTTACGTTCCGTGGTGGGGGAACGGGTGCGGCGGCGTGAGTGGCGGCCGGGAGGGCGTCTGCCCTGTCGGCGGGCGGGGAGGTTACGTTCCGTGGTGGGGGAACGGGTGCGGCGGCGTGAGTGGCGGCCGGGAGGGTGTCTGCCCTGTTGGCGGGCGGGGAGGTGACGTTTCGTGGTGGGGAAGCGGATGCGGCGGCGTGAGTGGCGGCCGGAGTGTTGGTTGCCCTGGTGGCGGGCGTGGAGGGGTTGTTTCGTTTGTGGTGGGGTGGATTTTTCGGCGGCGCTGCAGGCGCGGCCGGAAGGTTGGCAGCCGTGGCGGCGGCGTAGGAGGGGTAGCGAGGCTTGGTGGTGGTGGTTGTGTGAATGCGGGCGGGGGGGGTATGTGCATGGTCCCCCCCGTGTCGGCGAGGAGGGGGGCCCGCCGGATTTACCGGCGGGCGGCTGCGTTTCCCTGCTTAGGGGCGAAGGAGCAGGGGGGTTGGCACTTGCGGGCCTCCCCACCGAAGTTTACATGATAGAAACAACGGTGGGGGGGGTCCGCAGGGAGGTAGTTGGTTGTGGTGGGGCGGGCCGGTTTGGATGCTGCTGGGGACCGTCCTCTGCGTTGGCGGGGAGGGGATGCGTTGCGGCGCTCGGGTGAGCGCCGGCTGTGGCGGTCGGCGGACGAGTCGCGTCGGCGATCCGCCGACGGGGCTCGACGTTCGTTGAGGGAGGGTGCGCGGCCGCGGTCCCGGGATTGTGTGCGGTCCCGGAACGGCGGGGGGTGGCGCGGTGTGCGCACCTCACCGACGGTGGCCGCAGCGGCCAAGTCGTGTAGAGTGTCTGCGAGCCGTAGGAGGGGTTCGTCGGGGCCGTCGAGATGGCTGGCTAGGGCCATCTGGACGGGGTGGGGAAGGGCACGTAACCAGAACGTGCGGGCGATGTCGGCGGTCATAATACCCTGCAGCTGGTGTCGCAGCCGTCGGTAGAGGTGGGAGGGCTTCTGGTCGCCGAGGTGTTGAGGTTGGGAGAGGGCGGCGACTCGGGCGATCTTCGACGGCTGGTAGGTGCTGATGAGGCGGCTGCGGAGGTCGTCGTACGCAGCGGCGGCGTCGGGGGAGATGTCAGAGGTCTGCAGCAGGATCTCGTAGGGCAGTAACGAGATTATTCGGGAATACCGAGTTTTCTGGCTGCGGATGTTGGCGGCCGAAAACGCTGCGTCAACTTGAAAAAACCAGAGCGCCGGGTCGTGCGTGTAGAAGGGGGGCAGCGACAGAGGGAACGCAGCGGACGCCGTCATGACGTTGGCGGCGGCTGCGGCTGTAGCGGCGGCGGCGGCGGCGGCGGCGGCGGCGTCTGGTGACGCAGAGGTTGGCGGGGAGAGCGTGGAGAAAGGGTTGTCGGCCGATGCGTCGGATGTCGCAGCGGCGGGCGGCTGCAGTGTGGCTGGTCGCAGGAGCGGCGGCGTCGGGGAGTTCGGGTCCATTTCTGTAATTAAAATTCAAAAATTTGGCGTGGTTTTGAATTTTGAAATTTGCAATATCGGCGGGAGTGGTGGTTGAGTTGAGCGTTGGAGTTGAATGTTGAGAGTTGATCTCCGGGCGGTTGAGGGTGGGCCAAAACTGCAAAAATTACTGAACTTTGTGAATTTTAAATTGATTTAAAATGCGGGACACCGAACTGTTTGACTGGGGCGACACATGGGGTGGGAAGGTGGGAAGGAAGAAGGTTGGGTGAACGTCGGGTTCACCACTGTGATGAATTTAAAATTCTCATCACGGTGGCGTGGAAGGTGAGTGAGTGAATTTAGGTAAAGGAGAGAGAAGGAGGAAAAGTCGCAGGCGGCTGTAGTCAACCGAACATCTACGACTTTTGGAGGAGAGAGAGGTGGTGTGGAAGGAAGGTGAGGAAAAGTCGCAGGCGGCTGTAGTCAACCGAACATCTACGACTTTGGAGGAGAGAGAGGTGGATGAGGGAATTTCACCTAGGCGGCTGTAGTCAACCGTTCATCTAGGTGAAGGAGAGGAAAGGAGAGGTCCCTTGTCTAGGCGGCTGTATTCAACCGATCATCTAGACAAGGAGGAGGAGAGAGGAGAGAGGAGGTGAAATTCCCAGGCGGCTGTATTCAACCGATCATCTGGGAGGTAAGGTAAGAGAGAGAAGAGAGAGCTGGTTAGAGGAAGTGTCGAATGAAGCTTGAGCGCCAGGATCCGGGGTTATATAGTACTTGGGGGCCTCTCCCTCCAGCTCCTTGCTGGGAGCTGGTAGTGGGGCCCCAGGTTGAGTAACCCTGGGTTCTGTCGCCTATCCCCACTCATATCTTTATTCACGGAGCTTTAGTTTGGCGTTTGGATATTGGTGAGAACTTAATATGATAGGAGTGTTCCCGGGAGGGACTCACGACAATAATACTATAACGTCTTCCTTCTAGTAATACGTGGGCCGGTACTTGTCTATCTATGAAGGTATCATAACAATTATATGTCAAATGGGAAATTCAAGGAGTTGTACTAATCATTTGCCTCCCCCTTTTTTGCTTCGAACTCTCGTCTTCAATTAATACTTCTCACATTTTTCAATCTGACCACTCTAAGGGGGTGGGGGGGGGGGTAAGAGTTTAAAGATTATCCTAGTTTTGGGTAATTTTTGCGCACTTTAAATGCTCTAATTTAAGAACGGATTTAGATATCTAAAATCCATTTCACCATCGTGTTCAGCGTGCAAAAACCTTTAAAATGAGGGGTCACTTGTTAGAAAATAACATTTTGGGGATTTTTGGGTAATTTTTGCGCACTTTAAATGCTCTAATTTGAGAACGGATCAAGATATCTAAAATCCGATTCCACCATCGTGTTCAGCGTGCAAAAACCTTTAAAATGAGGGGTCACTTGTTGGAAAATAACATTTTGGGGATTTTTGGGTAATTTTTGCGCACTTTAAATGCGCCAAAACCCTCCTTAGAGTAGGCCAATTTCGCCCATCTTCGAACTTAGCCTTTCGATTGTCAAGATAGATTTTTTGTGCAAATTTGAGCTGTTTATCTCAATTCTATCGAGAGTTATCGTCTGGAGTGACACATATATATACAAATATATATATACATATAAATAAAAAAAATCAGTCATGCAGCATGACTTAATGAGCGAATTTTCAAAGAAATATTCGAATTAATGGCTATGGTTTTGAATAAAGGAAAACTTCGGTCTAAAATTTGGTTTTCTATGTATATTCTCTTCGTATTTATTTTAATTTGTACGTTTTGTCCATCCTGATTCTACCGTTTGTTTATTACGTAATTGTACTAAGTGCTTATTTATTTGATCGCTGTGGGTAAATTCAAGGAGTTGTACTAATCGTTTGCCTCCCCCTTTTTTGCTTCGAACTCTCGTCTTCAATTAATACTTCTCACATTTTTCAATCTGACCACTCTAAGGGGGTGGGGGTAAGAGTTTAAAGATTATCCTAGTTTTGGGTAATTTTTGCGCACTTTAAATGCTCTAATTTAAGAACGGATTTAGATATCTAAAATCCGATTTCACTATCGTGTTCAGCGTGCAAAAACCTTTAAAATGAGGGGTCACTTGTTAGAAAATAACATTTTGGGGATTTTTGGGTAATTTTTGCGCACTTTAAATGCTCTAATTTGAGAACGGATCAAGATATCTAAAATCCGATTCCACCATCGTGTTCAGCGTGCAAAAACCTTTAAAATGAGGGGTCACTTGTTGGAAAATAACATTTTGGGGATTTTTGGGTAATTTTTGCGCACTTTAAATGCTCTAATTTGAGAACGGATCAAGATATCTAAAATCCGATTCCACCATCGTGTTCAGCGTGCAAAAACCTTTAAAATGAGGGGTCACTTGTTAGAAAATAACATTTTGGGGATTTTTAGGTAATTTTTGCGCACTTTAAATGCTCTAATTTGAGAACGGATCAAGATATCTAAAATCCGATTCCACCATCGTGTTCAGCGTGCAAAAACCTTTAAAATGAGGGGTCACTTGTTGGAAAATAACATTTTGGGGATTTTTGGGTAATTTTTGCGCACTTTAAATGCGCCAAAACCCTCCTTAGAGTAGGCCAATTTCGCCCATCTTCGAACTTAGCCTTTCGATTGCCAAGATAGATTTTTTGTGCAAATTTGAGCTGTTTATCTCAATTCTATCGAGAGTTATCGTCTGGAGTGACACATATATAAATAAATATATATATAAATATATATATATATATACATATAAAAAAGTGTTAAATTTCAGGAATCGTTTTAGAATGGTCTGAAACGGATTTCTATGAAGAAAATTTCCAAAAATTTATATTATTTAAATTTCGAAGCCATTGCAATAGCTTCATTTTCTTTGAAAATTCGCTAAAAAGTGTTAAATTTCAGGAATCGTTTTAGAATGGTCTGAAACGGATTTCTATGAAGAAAATTTCCAAAAATTTATATTATTTAAATTTCGAAGCCATTGCAATAGCTTCATTTTCTTTGAAAATTCGCTAATGAGGAAAACCTATCTGCATCAGATCGGTAGATTAAAAAAAAAAAAAATTACATAGCGAGTTTGATGAGGAGGAGGTAATGACCGCAACTTTCACTTCCGGCGGAGGTAGTCACTAGAACGGGACACGTGTCTCGCGACGAACTGGCCACCCGGAGGATGACTAAACCCCAACGGTATGTGCGGTATCCCCGAGCTCGACTGTTGATGAAAAGGCGGACTAGGAAGAAAATAAAAGGGCAAAACAACGCATCTGACTTAGTCATCTTCCAACGATGTGGACGTATTATTATCACAGTTTAGTAACGAACTGTCCTTGTGCGGCAGTAGGTAACAGATTCGTTCCATTGGATAACGACAAACAGCTGGGGAGATATCGATCTGGATTACGGAATCCGCCATTTTCAGGTGCATAAAAACTCCAGCGATTTTAAAAAACGCTGCAAAGTCCGTGTCACATGGGTTTATTATTCTATTGGACATACCTACAGAAACTTTGGTTGTTCATGTATTGCTTCTTTCATGTGCAATTATTGAAATGGCTATTTTTGATGGTTTCCACCAATTTTGGCCCCCAAAAACACGAATTAGGCTCGGTTTTTTTTAAATCAGAGTATTTTTGGTGATTGATAGTACCATTTAATTGTCTTGACCCACCTGTTGATACTACTTCTAGTGTTATTATACAAATTTATGGTGGTTTAAGACAATTTCCCATGTTTTTGACTAATAAAAAATGAATTTTGGGAGTTTAACCTTCGTTACAACCTCAATTCTTCACTCTTCGGTCAAAATCAACCTAATATTCGGTCTTCTCGCCCATGGAAAACGATACCTCACAAGATCATGTTCACTAATACCTCAAAAATCCCTCAAAAACCCCTATTTTTACACCCATTTTTCTCCCATATCACCCCTGGGTGTATGCCGATCGGGCTGCCGTGTTTCGGAGCACAACTAGGACCCAAAAGTGTTCTCAAATGGGGACCCAAACTGTGTGCGGAAGAACGACGATTTTAGACCAAAATGTAACGTAAATTTAAGGCTGAAACTTCGTTAAAACCTCAATTTTTTTCCTCTTTGGTCAAAATTGGAAATCTTCTCGTCCCAAAAACATGGAAAACGATACCTCAAAAGCTCATGTCACTAAAATACAAAAAGTGCCTATTTTTATGCACATTTTCACTCATAGCACCCTGGGTGAATTCCAATCCGGCTGAAAAGTTTCGGGACACAACTAGGGCCCAAATGGAGCATGTGTGCGAAAGAACGAATTTTTTAGACCGAAAATGAAGCCGGTACACGTGATACGACGTACGGCGGACGGACATTGCAGTTTTGGAAACAACGCACCTTGAAACGTAAAAGAAAAAATTTTGAGGGGGTGTTATAAAAATTTTTTGCTGAGCGAATACACGTAATATACACAGAATAATAAACCAAAAAATATGCCAGTAGGTACCTACATAAAGGGTGGCTGTGACAGCTAATGTGGACAGAACGGGCAGATCGGTCAACCCTAGTTTTTTCCAAAATGGCTACACAGGTAATTAAAAACCAAGAGGCTGGATCGAATATTTCGTTCAGTTGAATAGTTAGGTCACTTTAGTAAACTTACAAAACCTCAGAGTTCCCTTTTCACGCATACGTCGCAGTTGACATTTATTATCAACTTTATTTTCATTTTTATTACATTTATTTTGAACTTTTTTAATTTTAGTTTTTGCAAACAATCAATAAATATTCTACTCACTCTGATTCATACAGTTCGCTGATGTAAGTACTGAACGTTCCTATCCTATCCTATACAGTTGTAGCTGCACTGCCGTCAGAAGCAGGAAAGTCGTTAACTTACTAAACCTGACTTTTGGAAAAATATAACTTAGGTTTCGAGTTGAAATTTGCCAATATGAGTTTAGTTTTCAGAATTTTCTTGAATTTAAACACTAATTTTCAAGGGAATTTCCCACAGAATCGATTGGTGAAGTCAAAAAATGAGTTTTTCGAGCGGATGATACCGAAAAACAGCATAGGTACAATTTTACTCTCGTATTTAGGATTCAAATGGGAGTTACTTAGAGTTATTCGAGTGAAAACTGATGGACGAACTTGTCGAAAGCTCAATAAATTGATATTATTATTATTTATGATTAAACCCGTATATTATCTGCATTTTACTAACCCTTATGTGCAAAATACTTGGCAAAAAAAAAATCGTACCTAGTAAATCCACCCGAAAGTGCATTATCTCATTATTCGTATGCCCGTTTTCAGGCATTTCTCATGCAGATACGGCTCTAAAATTCGGTAGAAACTACCCACAAAACGATGGGGCATTTTGGCCTAAAATTCAGATAAGACTTTTCTGCTTTTGACGGTAGTTTAGCTGTCAATAGAAATCGGAAGTTGGACGTTCAAAGAAGAGTTAGAATGTTTGAATAATAGATCGAGGTTGCGCATGCATAAACACACCGTTACTCTAATCGCAGATAGATTTAAGGGGCCGTCGAAACCTGTAATTGAACAGCCCTTGAAAATTTCATAAAAATTAGTCGAACATAACCGGGGGCATACTAGTTTTTATGTTATAGAAATCTTTTAGGTAGGTACCTACTAGACTTCTTAAGATAATCTTGTATTAGGTTTTATAAGATATTGAAATCAGTATGAAGTTAAGATCAGTCAGCAATACATCCTAAATGGATCCTAGATATTCGAACACAGCTGCTTTGGCATGAATCAAAAGTCAAAACATGATGGGTATGTTGTTCCAAACATGAAGGCAAATCGCAAGTGTCAACCACAATAGTTCACATTTCTCAAATTGGGTACAAAACGTATGGACACTGTATGGAGAAATAGGCTAGCAGACTAACAAGATTCAGATAAATAACGTTTGGTTCACATACGTAAAAGGTTGTCCTGTTTATGTGACAGACGGTTATATGGTTTGGCCCTTGGAAACAATTGCCCAATTTGTACTACATAGCAGACCGGTTTTTAGGGCCAACCCCTCAACTACTGGCACAAACGCCGAGTGATCGTAAACCGGTTCCTTCAAGTAACAGTAAATCTCAGAAAAACTTGGACAACTTCGTGCGAAGTAACTTCATAATTACTTCCTCGGTTCGATGGGGAATACTGCGCGTTTTCATAGAAGGTTAGAAGACGAATAGATCACGATGATGATGCTGTGATACTAAAAATCAGTTTTGCATTTAATAATTACGTATATTTTACAGGAGCATGCTCATTAAAATCTAGGGGTTCTCTCTATCAAGGTGGCCTTAAAACGATTTGTGTAAAACAACATTTTACACAAATAAAATGTATGTTTTTGACAATCCGCTAAAAATATGACCCTCAATTCGGAATTCAACTCCTTTTAAATAGAATAAAAACCTTGGCACGGAATAGTGACGAAACGGACACAGTGACTTCGAGGAATGTTTGGCTAGTTAATTTGCATACGTATAAACAGCTTCAATATTATGCATTCGTGAATACACCTCGATACGTATTTAATGATGCGTGATAGAAAAATGATCGACTGAATGAAACCTATTGAAAACCTCTTGACCTTCCACAGTATCTTATCTGAGCGAGAAACGTTTAGCCTCTAACTGCCGTCCAAGTATGAATCAGCGTCCCCTCTCAGAACCTATGATGCACACAATTCCATCGCCGGTCGTCGCCGAGGTATTGCAGTCACGAGCAGGATTTGTTGTAGGGAAGCCACGAGGGAATCTCCAGCGGACCGGATCAAGCACGAGCGGTGAGTGTACGTTTAAAATTATCCAATTGCTCAAATATTGTCGAGTCGTCACGTAGCCCCATTGACAGAAGGTCTTTGTTAACAATACTCAGAACGTTAAATACTTAGGAATAGAAACGGTTAAATAGGAAGTAAGGAACGATGAACGAATCAGTGTGAAACCTAAGAAAACAGTCTTGGAAGGAAATCAGCTTTAAAATCGTGCTAATAACCTGCAGCACATAAAACTTCATACCAAACCGATTGTTTCATTAAAAATACCTGCCTACAGATGAATGACTTAGAGCTCTACCAACTTGCCCAACGTGAAACTTCGAAGCATATTACAGAGCACTAGTGACACGCGAAAGCGAATTCATGACTGACATACCTACCAATGCAAGATAAGTGGCTCTAGGCGTCAGGGACACAGGGCTCAATCGCGGTTGGCACCAATGGACGATAACAGGAGGAGCAACCGTAAATAAAGGATGTTATCATGCTCAGAAAACATGTTCTAACAGCACGCACAATTATTACTCAAACAATTATCGAATTGTGGCTTATTAATTATTTTTAACTCAGTCTAAAATGATCTGACGTCCTTACAACCAGCTAACTAAACTGCAAACCAAAGCAGCAGAGCTAACTCGATAAAACTTGGATCTGATTCTCTGATGCACAATTAGCCAAACTGGTCAATCCCATACAATAACAAAACTCACCAATAATGACAGTCGACCTTCGGCGTGTCTTAAAAAATACACAAAAATACTGTGACAGCAATCTATTCAAGGGACTCGAGTTGCATAATATCAGGAGATGCGTCTCCCAACCGGAAGCAACGTTTTCCAAAAAAAATCAGTCATGCAGCATGACTTAATGAGCGAATTTTCAAAGAAATATTCGAATTAATGGCTATGGTTTTGAATAAAGGAAAACTTCGGTCTAAAATTTGGTTTTCTATGTATATTCTCTTCGTATTTATTTTAATTTGTACGTTTTGTCCATCCTGATTCTACCGTTTGTTTATTACGTAATTGTACTAAGTGCTTATTTATTTGATCGCTGTGGGTAAATTCAAGGAGTTGTACTAATCGTTTGCCTCCCCCTTTTTTGCTTCGAACTCTCGTCTTCAATTAATACTTCTCACATTTTTCAATCTGACCACTCTAAGGGGGTGGGGGTAAGAGTTTAAAGATTATCCTAGTTTTGGGTAATTTTTGCGCACTTTAAATGCTCTAATTTAAGAACGGATTTAGATATCTAAAATCCGATTTCACTATCGTGTTCAGCGTGCAAAAACCTTTAAAATGAGGGGTCACTTGTTAGAAAATAACATTTTGGGGATTTTTGGGTAATTTTTGCGCACTTTAAATGCTCTAATTTGAGAACGGATCAAGATATCTAAAATCCGATTCCACCATCGTGTTCAGCGTGCAAAAACCTTTAAAATGAGGGGTCACTTGTTGGAAAATAACATTTTGGGGATTTTTGGGTAATTTTTGCGCACTTTAAATGCTCTAATTTGAGAACGGATCAAGATATCTAAAATCCGATTCCACCATCGTGTTCAGCGTGCAAAAACCTTTAAAATGAGGGGTCACTTGTTAGAAAATAACATTTTGGGGATTTTTAGGTAATTTTTGCGCACTTTAAATGCTCTAATTTGAGAACGGATCAAGATATCTAAAATCCGATTCCACCATCGTGTTCAGCGTGCAAAAACCTTTAAAATGAGGGGTCACTTGTTGGAAAATAACATTTTGGGGATTTTTGGGTAATTTTTGCGCACTTTAAATGCGCCAAAACCCTCCTTAGAGTAGGCCAATTTCGCCCATCTTCGAACTTAGCCTTTCGATTGCCAAGATAGATTTTTTGTGCAAATTTGAGCTGTTTATCTCAATTCTATCGAGAGTTATCGTCTGGAGTGACACATATATAAATAAATATATATATATATACATATAAAAAAGTGTTAAATTTCAGGAATCGTTTTAGAATGGTCTGAAACGGATTTCTATGAAGAAAATTTCCAAAAATTTATATTATTTAAATTTCGAAGCCATTGCAATAGCTTCATTTTCTTTGAAAATTCGCTAAAAGACTGCTATTGTTTTTTGTGTTTGTGTGTGTGTGTTGATAGACGCGGAGCAGATCACAAATCTGTACAAATCGTTTGTCAATTTTTGTAGTGGCTCTGGGCCTATAAGGATGGTTGTGGGACTAGAGTATGATATTTCTCACTGTTGTTGATAGACGCGGAGCAGATCACAAATCTGTACAAATCGTTTGTCAATTTTTGTAGTGGCTCTGGGCCTATAAGGATGGTTGTGGGACTGGAGTATGATATTTGTCACTGTTGTTGATAGACGCGGAGCAGATCACAAATCTGAACAAATCGTTTGTCAATTTTTGTAGTGGCTCTGGGCCTATAAGGATGGTTGTGGGACTGGAGTATGATATTTGTCACTGTTGTTGATAGACGCGGAGCAGATCACAAATCTGAACAAATCGTTTGTCAATTTTTGTAGTGGCTCTGGGCCTATAAGGATGGTTGTGGGACTAGAGTATGATATTTCTCACTGTTGTGCTTTACGTGGATCATGATGTCAGTACTCACGAAGCTGTTGTGCGTGCCAGGCATCAACACAATAAAATGAGTTGGTTAGTTCCCTTTATAAGGACATTTTCGCTACGATATGAGCATTTGAATTGATTGCTGATTGCTGCAATTTAGGAGAGACAATTGTGAGATTTCTCAAAAATTCCATCTACATCCGAATTCTGAGGAATATTCCTTATCACGATGTTAACAAACTCGAATACAATGTTCTCGTAGACAGAACAGGATGGCAAAATTGTTATAGGCACTTATTTGCCTCACTCAAACCAATCTGAAACTATGGTTTGACATTTAATTTCCATGTTATTCGATGAGTTATAACACAATACTGATCACTCTTGACCAGGAAGCTCAGTAACGTTAAAGCTGACTGGTATAAGTGGTTTAACCACGCGGAGTGAATTGTTAATAAAAGTCAAGAAACGAGCGGCGGTACGATTGTCAATTGGACTTCATATCAGTGAATCACAGCGAATGGGGACGTGGTTTGCCAACTTTGACAGATATTAGCTGTCAAGGCCATGATTGTGTAAGCTGCACATCACGAAGTGATCATTGGAAACTGCGAAATATTAACGAGTCAATATGGCGGGCTGAACGAAGATCAGGATTCGACAAACGAACTCGGGACAACAGTTGATTGATGCGTAAAAAAGGTCGGTCTGATTAGTATTCCGAACTCTTTCAAGTCGTCTGACTAAAAAGGGTTCGACTATTGTTTGGTAAACATGTAATGAAAACACGCCGGAGCTACTTACGAGCGCGTGTACAAAAACGGAGGCCAGACGGACCAATAAATATTAGTAAATAATAAATTGTAACCCATAAATCGATAACATCAAAAACAAGGCCCGGATTGTTGACCCTAACCTCAATCCGGTGGTTCAGTTAGTACAGTGAAAGTGACTGACCGAATCGCATGTTAAATATACTTACTGACCACCTTACGTATATGACGCGAAACCGACCTTACACCATTACATAGTTCTAGTTATTTAACGTCGAGATTATGATACCCAAATTCGAGGAATTTCACACAATGAATTCAAAGCTGACGGACAAAAGAACCAGTAACGCTCGATTTTGGGGCATAGAGCTAAAACCGGTGAACGGAAACAACGGGAAGTCGGAGAGCCAACGAAGAACTTCAGCGACGGTAATGATTTATGTTAAACAAACAGAGTCAAACAAACGTGATCCTAATAGTTTTGTAATTCTGTATCACCCCTGAGTCGAACACTCCTTAGCAGAAATGAGTAAATCGACAACACATTTCAGAAAATACTCTCAACATAGTACTGTATAAGACCTTGAATAGAGGCCAATAAAGAATTTAACGCGAAGTTTTGATGGTTTTTTCCCCTTAATTAATTGAATGGGGTCTGTTTTCTTCCATGTACTCACATATTTCTGTACAGTAACAGTAAATAAAATTATGTATTTGAAATAGAATTATGTATTGTAACAGTAAATAAAATTATGTATTTGATGCGCCATATAAAATAAAGAGCCAAAAAAGATCAACTCTCACAGGTAAACTGCATATACTTCCTAATTAATCATTTTTGGGAAAAGAACACAACTACAACCAAGATACTACCACGGTACATGATACTTGGTGAAGTACGAGAGGAAACTTAATTTATAGTTAATACAGGCATGACCCAGGAACGCCTTCTTAAAATAGAGCAGACTTTACCTGAATTTTTCAAAAATAAACTTTACGGGTCTAGAATGAAAAGATATTCTGGAACCAATCACCACTGTAGGTACTTAGGCGAAAAATGAAACGTCCCAACAGGTAGAGCGCAGAAATCGCCTTCCAATGAATCAGCGCCTATCTTGCCTTCCGGTGTTTAGTCATCTTATATAAGAAGGTTAACTCATATCCTACCAATTCCTTTTCGAAGAAATATACTCTTTCTTCCGGGGCTTGCAATGTGAAATAGAATCATGAACCTTAGTTGATAATAGTCGGTTAGCAATACATGAATATGATGCTATGATACCTAACAAACGATATATATGTAGTTGGTTACATTTGTTACGCAGGAAGTAAGAACATCTATCATCGTACCAGAATATAACGTCAGTACAACCATGGCAAATAATCAAGCGTCAGAGAAAATAGTTTTCAAATGGAATGCGAAAGATTTAAACGTACAAACGAATGCAATTCTCAAAGTCATACAGCCGCTCGTAATACAGGTAATAGAAATCGGTATAAACCTTGACTCTTCTCAATAAGCAACATATTAAGCATGTTATATTAAATACAGAAATACATATATAAATTTCAGGTGACAACTCTGATGAATACTAAACAGCAGAAAATTAAAGGAAGGAAAGGGAAATCCAAAAAGGCTCACATACTTGTAGCAGCAGTTGACAAAGCGACGGAGAATTTCATCGAAACTGGAGTTGTTATCGCCAACGAAAACCCGGAGATTAAAGAACAGATGTTGGGAGCTGTCGACGAAGTGAAAATAGCAGGTAATTATTTTTCGAAATCCTTTGTTTGCAGAAGATTGTCGCGAGTGGTAGGTTAGATAAACCCCGAGCTCGTTCCAAGAGATTTCGAGAAGAAGACAATAACCGCGAAAACTTGGTCAACGCGTCAACGCCCCCCAACGTTCTAATTGCTAACTGTTTTGTATTCCAGGGGAAGAGATGAGCAAAGCGTCCACGGAATTCGCAGAAGATCCGTGCGTATCGACAAAAAGGGTCAAAATGGGAAAAGCAGCTCAGAACTTGCTGTATGCTGTTACTAAACTCCTTATTCTGGCTGATATGGTTGACGTTCAGTTACTGCTCAAATCGTTGAAAGTGGTAAGTATAAAAACAAGAAGTAACACATATTCAGTGATCATCATAGAATCACTTGATCCACATATAGATGTACAGTAAATTTAGGCTGCCAGAAAATGAATGTAAAATACACACTTCGTGAACAGGTGAAAGATGGGGTTGATAAAGTGGCTAACTCGTCGAACCAGAAAAACCTTTTGGAAAACATGAAGAATTTCGACCAATACACAAACGACCTGATAAACCAAGCTGGCTTGAGACAGAATGAACTTAGGAACCCCACATCAAGAGATGATTTAGCAGCAGCTCGAGCTGTGCTCAAGAAACATTCCACAATGCTTCTGACGGCCTCAAAAGTAAGAACGATTCAATAAATGTTTGAAGTAGGCTAGAAGACATCGTTACATGTTGTTGGGGTACTCGTAATTATGAGTGGAGATAGAAAGAAGCGTTCTTTTGTTTACGAAATCTATGCCAGACAGGCTTGTTATCCCATAGCTTTGGTCGAAAACAAAATAAGACCCAAAATATAATAAAATAGTAATAACTTTAACTGCTCAGAAGAAATCTCAAGATTGCTAAAACGAAAATTTTTATTCCTTTGCAGGTGTTTGTGAATCACCCGGGATTGGCTGAGGCAAAAGCAAATAGGGACTACGTGGTCAAACAGGTATGCGAAGCCGTCAACACTATAAATGACGTGACGCAAGGGAATAAAGATGCCACTGCAACCCACCGTTACGAAGGTCCGGGAAAATTGGCTCAAGCATTCAGCGATCTCGATGTAAGTTTACATACAGTTTGACCTTAAAAATCCAAATAAAGGCGACTTGAGAACTTGTCGATCAAATAATACCTACCAGTTGGCTTTTGGGCGAAGACACGGATTATTATCATTATCATGTTTCCGTTATCTAGAGGACGATGGATTCAGAACCTCTAGCGTCACAACAAGCCGTTAAAGGCCCAACATTGGAGGAATGTTTGGAAAGCATAATCAATGAAGCTTCGCTCATCGCGGATTCGCCATGCACGAGAGATGACAGGAGAGATGGAATATACGCAGAATGCAACGCTGTCCGAAAGGCACTTCAGGACCTCCTCTCAGAATGCATGTCCAATGTAATGTACAAGCTTGGAATTCTATGCTACTGTTCACCTTTATTTCAAGAGAGAATTCTAAAGTGATTTTTTCCATAGATGGGCGGTAAAATACAAGACAAAGAACTCGAAAAGGAAATGAGTCAAGAGATTAAAGGAAAGATGCAAAGGAAAACCCGGGAGCTTAAGCGTAAGCTGCAAAAAACAGTTGTTGACCACGTCTCAGATAAGTGAGTGCTCAAAAAACTATCACCTTATCGGTCTGTGTCGCCTTATCGGCTGGCAATGATCGATGATCGACTTAGCTCGATATCACGCTGAACATAATCAAAATAAATGCAAACCTGTGCAACTGATGGACAAAAAAGTGGTTTGCTAGTAAATTAAAGATTTTATTAATATATCTAACCGAGATATAATTGTAAAAAATCTCGAAAAGGCCCTTCCCTTTTCCTTTTCGATGAAATTTATTGTAAGTAAATTGAGAAGTGATCACGCGGACAGCAGCTTTAGTTGTCATTTCTGGAATAGCACTTTAATGTTTCAACACTAGTCTTATCTACTGCAACGTGATCCAAGAGCGCTCGTAGCAATGGGAACTATTCTGACCCGGACTGTTTCAAATCAAACGTAGGTAAATAAGTAGGTGAATAGGTGGGATAAAATTATAGGTATTTATATAATATATTTCAACTATCTATTTAGGGAATAATTATGATTCATTTAATGTCTAAATTCGATTTATAGTTTCTTGGACACTGCCACACCCCTGGACGACATGATAGCTGCAGCAAGATCCGGGAATAAGAAACTGGTGGAAGATAGCGCATTAGCCTTCAGAGACCACGCTCAAACTTTATTGAGGGTAGGTAGACTACAATCACACATTTTGTAACTAATGTCTTATATAGACAACAGGAGTTTGCATTTGGACAGCACATGGCCAACTACACTTTACATCCGAACATTTGCATTTATATGCAGGTCGCAACGTACGCTGCAACGCTGTCGAACAACGAAGAAGGTGTGAAGACTGTAAGATACAGTGCTGCACAAGCAGAAACACTTTGCCCTCAAGTAGTCAACGCGGCCAGGATCCTAGTGGCCCTCAAGTCACAAGAAGCGGAAGAAAACATGAACGTTTTTAAAGAAGCTTGGGAAGGACAAGTGAAGACGTTGACGAAAGCTGTCGATAGCATAACGGATGTTAGCGAATTTATGACAGTCTCAGGTGAGCTCGTCATCATAAGATATATATCAGATTATGGTTATCATAATGTATTGTACAAAGAACATATCTAATCTGGAGCACGAATTGACATTAAACTACATTCATTCCAGAGAATCACATACTCGAGGACATCAACAACTGTTCGACTGCGATACAGGAAGGAGACGTCCAATACCTGAGCGAGAACGCGAGTGCTATCACAGGAAGGAGCGAACGGATCGCGAACGTCGCGCTAGCACAAGTTCGGAACTGTCAACCAGGCGAATATACGGCCAAAATTGTGGAAGCAGTTCACGTTCTACGCAATGAAGGTATGCCCCCACCACTAGGAATTGATCATTCTCAGCACGGAGTGTATTATATCAATTAAGAATTCTTTGTTATACTTCGTCTGGGTCAGGAATTGCATAACCAGGAGAGCCAGGAATATTGATGATGACTGCATCTATTCAAGCATCCAAGTTGGGATCCTAAAATTTGAATCACAGTGAGCATCGTTAAAAATGAAATGCAGTTCTGCAGCATATCTACGTATTTTAGTTCAAATTCAACTTTTTTACAGTGATGCCGAATTTTTCCGAAATGGTGGAACTCGCTATTGATTCCATGACGTGCAACCCTCCGAAAATTGTCGATCAACATCAGTTCCTGTACGGCTCATATTTGGTTTACGACGGAGTGAAAAGGGTCACTCGTGCAGTAGACGCGAATAAGGTAAGCTGGAAGTTTTTCTACTACCATTAGAACCGACGGGTTGCTCCAAAATAGCAGTCACAGAGGGTGTAGTTCCCCATACGTGCCCCCACTTACAAACTCGTCGAAGTCAGTTTCTTGTTCCAAAAAAAAAAAAAAAAAAACGCTGCAAATCCCTGCACAACGGTTTATTATTTTGTATAGAATACCCTTCCGTTACAGATCACAGCTCTATGTATAGATAACCCGTCTATATAATATGATATGTACTATTCTATACATATTATGTAGATCGCAGACCCTCCGTAGGTTAGTACCTAACCCCGTACACGTTACTAGGTACCTACCTAAATCACGAGTTAAATGTTGCTAAAATAATTCTGCCGATGACAAACAGTACCTAACAAAAAGAAACACACATAATGAAGTTCTGAAAAGAAATTGTTGATGAGGAGTGAAAAAAGTTGCGAAAGTATACCTACCAACAAACTCCAGCCCCTTCTACGTAGATGGTATAATGAACCGTTGTGTAATAATTTACCGTTGAGTAATGATTTACCGTAGTAATAATTTACCCATCAATAATACTTCAACGTTTGTTCAAGTTTCACTACCTACCAACAAACTCCAAAAGAGCCATCATTTTTCAAATGAAATAATATCACAGAACAACCAACTCGACTTCATACTCCGCCAATATAATCAGGTGATCCCTAGCAATGATTTCATCTCCGCCAAATTTCCTATTGTGGGCGCGTCTCTGGTTACGAGATTTGGTTTGAATTGTATACAATTTCATTCACACTGGAGTCGAAAATGCCTGTCGGTGCAAACTTCGGGGCCTTACTGTGAACGAACGGCTGGACGTACGACGCTCCGGATGGTCTTAAAAAACTCGCAAGTTCAAGAACTATTTAAAACCGTAAAAATATTCACGTAAAAAAATGGTATAGGCGTTTTGAAAATTTCAACCCCTATTTTGAACCCCTTAGAGATGACTGACAGTAACGTCGAGCTTCGAGGACCAACTAGACCCCGAACGGAACCTATAACCCGAATTTCATCAATTTTCTTTCATGGTAACTAAGAAAAGTGGCCCGTACGGCGTACGGCGGACAGACAGAAATATTTTTATTGCAGTTTTGGATTCTACATACCTTGAAACGTAAACCATCAAATTTTGAGGGGGGGTAAGAATTTTTTTTTTCATGCTCGATTCCAATGGTTCATTATTGAAAATAATAAACCAACAAAAAACCTGATTAGCGTTTTGGAAACCTCTAGACCTCTTCTTTAGTTCACGTCGCCCAACATGTTTGTGTCACAAGCCCCACACAACGAAACATTTGCTCAAAAAAAGTGGGGGCACATACGAAACTATTATCCTGGTGTAATATTTTCGTATGCGCCCCCACTTTACCGAACAAACAACCACCACCGAGTTTTACATGCAAAGGAAACTCAGTAAACCATTTAAATGTTGAAACATTTATATTTAAACATGTACCTACCTACGTGTGCGCATGATTTTTGGTTATTATTCTGTGATTAATACACCTATGTATTCGCTCAGCAAAAAATTTTTATAACACCCCCTCAACATTTTTTCTTTTCCGTTTCAAGGTGGTTAGATTCCAAAAATGCAATGTCCGTCCGCCGTATCACGTGCACCGGCTTCATTTTCGGTCTAAAAAATTCGTTCTTTCGCACACATGCCCATTTGGGTCCTAGTTGTGTCCCGAAACTTTGCAGCCCGATCGGAATATACCCAGGGGTGTTATGAGTGAAAATGTATGTAAAAATAGGTACTTTTTGCGTTATAGCAACATGTTAGTAACATGAGCTTTTGAGGTATCGTTTTCCATGTTTTTGGGACGAGAAGACCGAACATGAAGTAGATCCGCTCTCCTCGCCTCACCTCACCTTGCCTCTTACCTCAAACCACCACCACAAGGTTCATTTTTTGTTGGAACAACGACTGACTGACGAGTTTGAAAGTGCACATACGGAACTACGCCCGTCTCAGGTTTCTTGAGGGCAAATCAAGAAGTTTCGGCTGACATGATAAAATGGATTCGAATTAGATGGTTCCCAAATTACAGATATTCCCTAATCAAGGCAAAATGAATCGATAAAACATTTGAGATCTCCCCAGGAACTCCGTTTCATCGCAAATTAATAAGGATTGCGCTGGAAATATAATTTGGCTAATCAGATTTCGGAATATGGAGCATAATAATAATGGCAACAAATTTTGTACATGCATCGAACCAAAACTGGTTTTTATTAATCAACACATGACAGACGTTTTTCTTATTATTTCTTTCATCACCATGCTTTTTCAAGGATCATGAAGACAATTCGAATCCCAAAGAGAAGATATCCAAGATTGAAGATGAGGAGGAAGATACCGAAACAACCGAAATGAGAAGCAGCCGTAAGTACAATAGAAACATGCATTATTTTATGGAATGGACTTAATTATACGGAATTACAGGAATATGCATACGTAACTACACAGAGTGCCCAACGAGATCAGTTAAAATATCATTATTTATGACCTGATTCGCTGGAGCTTTTAGTGATTCCACAGCATACTTTAACGAGTTTCTTTTCTAATTTAGTTTCAGATTTAATTCTACTGGCCAAGGACATGTATAAAATAATGACGGATATGACCAGTTTCACAAGGTTAGAGAACTTTATAGATCGACCTATTCTGCATTAATTTAAACCGAATGATCTGATCGTTCGCTAGAACATGATTTAAACAATAACAAAATAGGTAAACTTGTATTTTAAAACATGTGAATATTAATTTAGCGATGAAGGACCGCTGGAAACTTCAATGGATGTTATCAACGCAGCGAAGAAGATTTCGGAGGCGGGCACCAAATTCAACAAATTAGCTATTAAGATCTCCGAGAAATGCCCAGAATCGACAATGAAAAAAGATATGTTGGCATACATGCAGCAAATCCCGCTTTACTGCCACCAGTTGAATATCACATCCAAAGTGAAAGAAGGCGTGCAGAGTGCAAGTGGAAGCACTACGAAAGAAGTGAGTACTGAGATATGCCTATTTAATTATTTACTCAAGGACGAAATGAAGTGAAACTACCTGTTTATTTGACCTTTGGGTTAGAATCACAGTCGACGGGCTTCGTTCTGAAAAACTTGATAAGAAACCGGCTAAAGATAAAATTGTATCCCTTCGCAATAACTCGATTTTTCCAAAATGTCAGCAACAACTTTTCGAATTTTTTGGAGTCGTTTTCGACAATTCATCTGAAACTAAAAACCGCCCTCAATATGAGTACCACCATTGTGAGGCAGTTCTGGGCGATTTTCCGGGCATAATATCGAGATATGTACCTAGGTACCTACGACAGTTCCAAGTTTGGAAGAAGCCGAGAAGCTGTGTCGAGCAAATAGCGTACAAGGACGAGCTTTCATCACGTACCGGTCTGATGTGGGTGTCCTCCGGAATGCAGATTAAGCTCGAGGCCTAGACACCGTCTCGTGGTGTGATAAAATCACAATAACCGAATATTACCAAATCGGCAGCCTCAAAAAAATACGTTCAAAAAGATTAGCTCTTCATGGACGCACTCGGCTGTTCTACAACTTAGTGTTAATAATCGTGATCGTGAAATGTTTTTAACTCAAGACGTTGCGCAATCAAATCGTACTTGTTAAATGAATAAATGAGTCAACACAAGAACTCACAATAAATAGACATGAACATGCAGAAACGAAAACAAGCATAAATATGTATCTATTTTATGAAGACAGGAAGTCACACAACCCATTAGAAATCTACCAACCAACCGAAACAACAAAGTGAAACCTAACTGATATAGTCTTGACCACAGTGATACACAAATAATAGGTATATAAATAGATATGCTTTATCACTTAGTTCGACGTTTATATAATTTTTTTAAACGTTGGATAGAGAAACAAACAAAATTCTTTCCTTTCCTCTGATTCCCTTCCAAATCATCATCTACGGTTTACATTATTTGGTTTACACAACGTTGGGGTTGAGTAATCATGGAGACAATATTGTGTAGTAACTTAGCTAATCGTTAATCTCTATTTTAGCTCGATAGCGTCACATCTTTAGTGCAAACTGCGAAAAATCTGACAAACGCCATATTCCAAACAGTGAAGTCATCTTACGTCGCCAGCACAAAGTACAACCGACGAACGGCCACAAGTAAGTACCTAGCAGTTAGTTACAGGGTATTGTAGGTAGCCTCTCTACTTTTGGTACCAAACTTCTAGATTTTTGAGTGATGGACGTAACAAACTTTCGATCAGGGTGTTTAGTTCAAACACTTGGGTCACAATCACAATATTATTATTGCACTCGAACTGCAAATTGCCCCATACCCAGAAAGACAGGTAGGTACCTAAATATATTTATCTAGTTAATAATTAGGCACGTATCGGTAAACCCTGTCAATGCTTCAGTCCCCAATACGTTCAGGTTTCGGGGAGACAACTTACAGACGAGCAAAGCACTACACAGCCTCTACTTACTGCACACTAAAAACGTTATTATACAGAAGCAGTTCTAAACAAAAGCATTCGCTTCGAAAACACTGAGGGGAAATCACTTGAGCTTACCCTGTTATGCTGATAAGGGAACCAACTTCTGGCGGCTTGCAATAGCCGTGGATCTCCTCCTGAATTCTCTAATGTGTATCTTCCTGAACTATTGGAAGAAGAGGACATGGAAGAGGTCGTAAATCCTCTCTTCTCTGATCGCATTGAATCCTTCACTCGGACAAAGACAATCCCAGGGTTACTCGAAAAACAAGAAACTTCTTGACCATTCAATTAATTCAAACGTCCCCAATAAGTTTTCTAAATATCGGGAACTTGTGCTGTCAACAAAAACTGAAATTCCAGACCCAGATGGTTATGAAATGGAACAGGAAGCGCTTAATAGTTCCATAACAATAAAATTAGATTATTTTAAATTTATTTACCTCATACGTCAATGTCCAACGACGAACAACAACTTGAAAAATATCAAAGGCGTAGCAACTAATCACACCGAGATCCCTCTCATAATTATTAAACTCAATCTAGATTACATACATGCGTCACGTGTATCAACTAATGAAACTGGTAACCTCACATTCAAAGGCACAACGAAATCACTTGCAAGCATAAAAAGATTTTAGGAGTGAAATTTCTTAAAAATAGTTAAGTACAAAACACATTGCAATTACAGAGAAAGTTTAGTCCCTGTCACTTTATAAGGAGAAGGACGCGAGGTTTTTTCAAGGTTCACTTTCATCGTTTCGTTGCAGGGTCCTATATATGATCCATGCAGCTGCCGGTCGCGTTTAGCCCGCCCATATTCGAATGAACTACGCTGGCCTTCCTTCTTCCTGCATCACGATACTAATTATTATAATACTCATATCATTAATATTGAAGTACCTAATATTTATCGGTTGTTTCTGCTTCCAGAAAATCAATGAAGATTCACCAAAAGGGGTTTGGTGAACCGCACCGTTACTATTACTTTGAACATCAAAAGCCCCTCACGATACCGAAGGTCGGTCAGTTCCTACTGTCTCATCAAAATGTTGAATTACCTATAATTATTATAATGTGTCTTAGTTTTTATTAATACTAAATCCATAAGGGAGGGCAGTGGAGCCCTACCAATGGTGCTTGCATGAATATTGTAGGAACCTAAGTGAATATTACTTGGACAGTCATTTTGTACCAGGAACTTGATTAGTAGGGAGCTCCTGGATGCAGATTCCATTCCAATAGGATATATATATTACATCAGTATAGGTACCTACTTTTCATCTTCAGAAAGCAGGTGAGGATATTTTGTAGTCAAGTAGGTAGATTAGAAACAGAATCAGGCTTATAGGTAGGTACCCACCAACAATCCATCCTGTTTGGCAAGTAGAATGAGGCCATTTAAAATGTACCTACTCAACTCTACCGTACGTTAATCCCTCGGGGTGCCCCTCTTCAAAAAATCGTAACTCCCTTAAATTCCCAACGTTATTTTTAACAAAATTAAGGAGCGTTTTGGGAACTTTGGCTTTCTGGTCATTAAATCCTTTTCTGTAGGCTAAGGATCTTTCAATCCTTTTCTGTAGGCTAAGGATCTTTTAATAATTTTCTGTAGGTTAAGGATCTTTTAATCCTTTTCTGTAGGCTAAGGATCTTTTAATCATTTTCTGTAGGCTAAGGATCTATTAATCCTTTTCTGCAGTTGCTAATCCCATCGAGTTTGATTTTGAAAAGAAGCGATATTTTCACTTTTAAAAAGTGGAGGGCAGAACATGAGTTTTTCGCTAATGTAAAACCTTAGTTCTGCCCCCCCCCCCCCCCCTCCCTTGGTGTTTCAGCAGGAAAATAACAATAGAACGCACTAGAATATTGACATTTTATTTATGACAGTGTGCTAATCAATTACCTAACTGAGGATTGTACAGAGTTGAAATAACCTGAGAATACCCCAGAAATGGATAAGCTTTACTCGTGCGGCTGTTTCTTCTCTATAAGAATCCACATTGGTGGGAGTGAATATATTTTCGTTTTCATGGCGCATCACGTTCATTCAACGGTTTGGGAATGCGCGAGGGTGTCAGGATCAACAAAATACACTGAGTGGTTGGGCGACAGAATGATACGTAGTAGGTACCTACTAGATTATTGAAAGATATCACTTTGATGGTCGAGAAGCGATTACTGTTTGAAATAATGCCCAGGAAACCAAGTTTGGGCCTTGGGGGGCAGAATCAAAGATTTACAGAAGAGAAAAACTGTCTCCACCCAACTTTTTAAATGGAAAAACTCACCTAGTAAAGGTAAATTCGTTGAAAATAGACCTGATGACTACCAAAATTATTTGGCTTATTTGGTTTGACACATATGTATTCGCTCAGCAAAAAATTGTATAACATTCCCTCAAATTTTTTCTTTTCGTTTCAAGGTGCATAGATTCAGAAAATGCAATGTCCGTAAGCCGTATCATGCATACAGGCTTCATTTTCGGTACCTATAAAAAATTCGTTCTTTTGCACACATGCTTCATTTGGGCCCTAGTTGTGTCCCGAAACTTTGCAGCCCGATCGGAATATATTCAGGGGTGTTATGGGTATTAAAATAGGTATTTTTTTGTGCATTAGTAACATGAGCTTTTGAGGTACCTACCTATAGTTTTCCATGTTTTTTGGGAGAAGACCGAATATGAAGTCGATTGACCAGAGTGGAAAATTGAGGTTCTAACGAAGTTTCAGCCTTAAATTTTGTTCTAAAATCGTCGTTCTTCCGCACACAGTTAGGGTCCCCATTTGGGTCCAAGATGTGCTCCGAAGCTCGGCAGCCTGATCGGAATACACCCAGGGATGTTATGGGAGAAAAATTGGTGTAAAAATAGGGGTTTTCGAGGGTTTAGTGAACATGAGCTTGTGAAGTATCGTTTTCCAAGTTTTTTAGGGCAAGAAGACCGAATATTAAGTAACTTAAGCAAGTAACTTAATTTTGACTGAAGAGTGAAGAATTGAGGTTGTAACGAAGGTTAAGCTCCCGAAATCCATTTTTTGAGTCAAAACACCTGGGAAATAATCTGAAATCACCATAAATTTTACTTCAAATTTATCAGGTGAATCAAGACAATTAAATGGCACTATCAACGATCAAAGATAATCCGTAAAAAAAAACCGAGCCTAATTCGTGTTTTTGGGGGCCAAAATTGGTGGAAACCATCAAAAATAGCTATTTCAACTATTGCACATGAATGAAACAATAAATGAACAGCCAGCATTTCTGTAGGTATGTCCAATAGAATAATAAACCCATGTGACAAGGACTTTGCAGCGTTTTTGTTGAAATGTTGGAATTTAAGGGAGTTGATATTTTTTTTTAAATGGGGGGGGATTAGAGTCGTGAATACATCAGTGGAACAGAGTACTTGAGGACTCTTGTAAAATCTAGCTTTCACAGGAAACTCGACTATTTATTTTCATCCGGTCCAACCCACCAATGATAGGTAGGCGCTTATAATAGCCCTACTCTCTCTTTCAGAGAACTCCGATTTGGCAAACTCTCTTTGCAGTTGGTTATATGGTGTCAGGAGTTATGGCCGGTTTCCAACTTGGGGGATATATAGCGGAATTCTTAGACCTTGATTTGCAAGACGAAAATGAGGTCAGTCGATGAAAATGGTAGTTGGTCAATACAAAAGGCCCAAAATCGACACCTATTGTTCATTCGCGATAGTAAAGAACTGAAATATTCTTCTGTAGATGTTGTCACTTACCCACCTATTTTAGTCCCTGTCTGTGTTATGTTTTATGTTACAACTCAGTACCTTTGTATTTATGTCTACTTGTTTCAAAGTGAACTGAAATAAATGTATAATCTATTAATAGTTTTTCTTTTTTTAAATAACTCGAATTAATAAAAATACCTATACCGTCAGAACACCACAGATCTGAACAAAAATCCTTACCACAACCACAGAAAGCTAGAATACCATCATCCCATGGATCAAGCAATGTACACATCAGATAACGGAGGTAGACAGGTACCTACATACACAATGTGCAGGAAGTTTTACTGTAGGCGGGTACCTGATAACAATAGAATACGTCTAGGTTAGGTTACAAAAATACTTTCCACTGGTTATAAGAGCCATTCAAAAATAAAATGTATTTGTCGATATTAATTTCACAGACTATGATTTCAACACCAAGCTCTACAATATTATTATTAAGGCACAAACATGAAAGTCGAAAGCAACACGATACACTTTCACCACAGCACAGAGAAGCACACTGAGCAGGTTACAGAAAATACCTTAGCAATACGTCTTAGATACGTAATCTAGGAACTATAGTTTTCATTTTATAAATAAATACAACCTAAAATTCATTATTATACATAGAAATCTCAGCGTTAATTTGGTATTTCAGAAATACCCTGTTATACAATATTAATTTATGATACTATCATAACACAAAATTAATTTAAAAAAATAAAGAACGCGAAGATTTTCCACAAGGCCCATTACAAATTTTTACCAAACAGATCTCTCCAGGTATAGGGGTATCATGCTTTAAATAACGAGAGATCATGTAAGACAATTATATAGGTACTTAAAACTATTTAGTCTTCTAACCTATATTTTTTAGTTTATAGCAAAACTAGGAAAAAAGCACACGCATTTGGCTCACTTCATCACAATAAAAATTAAAGGCACAATGGGCAATTTTCGTGCGTTACAAATTCTCCTTTTTTTTGGCCAAAATCTGTTCAATAATGGAAAATAACACTTATTTACCACATAAAAACAGGTCCTCAAAATCAGACCAAGGGAAAGGTGACGGCAAAGGTTCTAGAAGGTTGCCACGAAGGTTTGCCATTTCTAATGTTGGGTTGTTGGCAGCATTGAGAACCTTCGCCTCTGAAGCTAGGTTCACATGGAGACGCAATTCTGGACGGCAGTCCGGCACGACTACGTGTTCTGCAATTCTATTGGCCAACGCAAAAATGGATTGTTGAACACAGTGCCTTGGATACTATATCAAAATCTCCAGATATTTTCCGCTGTCGGATCAGTTGCTGTATCTGCGCAGAGGTTACTGCGCACGCCTCTCCTGTTTGGTTGTTCAGCCACATTGAAATTCGACATATTTATGTAGTTGATTTTGCGGTTTCGAGTTCGAGCAAATGTTTGTTTTTTGCGATTGTGTTTTGTTATGATTCCACTGCCATGTGAATGCCTCTGTGGCAAAAGCGTTAAAAATGCGGAATTGCGTCTCCATGTGAACCTAGCTTTAGGCTTCGCTCCGCCTCCTTGGGCCAACAGGTAAAATACAAAAATGGAGGTTTTTAAAAATCCAGAGCTTATTTCATTTTTCACTGTACATAATATAAATAGCTAACAATAGCATCTCATTGGAATGACTTTTTGGATTGCTTTATGATAAATTAGAATGGTTAGGCACAACTCAAGTAAAAAAATCATGTAATTATAAAAAATAAACACGAGAAGGGTTTTCTCACACTTTCATCACCAGAACTACGAAAAACTCGGCGCCGCGCGCCTCGCCAGGGGGCAAGCCCCCTGGACCCCCGGATGCTTACTGCTTAGAGCCTACGGCTAAAATTCAAGAAACATGGAACATGCTTTAGCCGCGCTTTTTATTCTGTTTGTAGTTTACTTTTACTGCTTAAAAACATGCTTCTGTAGCCGCACTGTTATGATTTCACTTCGTCACCAGGATACAACCAAGTGACAACCAAACAAGCGTCATTGTTTACTATCCATTTATAACATCCGTTTATAGTATGAAACTACGAAATAAATACCAAGAACAAATACGAAATAAATTCGTGATAAATCAAGAGCTTTCTAACGAATGGAAAACGATTTTTGTCCGATGAAAATGAAAGAAGTTTCATTTCCCTAGCAACTACTCGGTTGTACGTGAAAATCATCGTTAAAATTTCGTGACACTTCCGCGTTACCCATCCCGCGTGACATTTTTCGGTTAGTTAGTCCAAGGCTAAAGCATGTTCCATGCTAAAAAAAGTGTAAAAAAAAAACAAAAAAAAAACAACACAAAACGGTGATTTGATCCTGGCTTATTCACTAAGCGAAAGAGACATCTCTTTTCAATCAGACTCTCTTTTGGCAAGAGATTTTTATAGTATACATGGGTTATTTAGTAACGTCTAAAAGACAGAGTTGGCGACCATCTTGGATATCTTTTCTCAAAAGATAGTTTCTTCCTCATTTCTTGTTTGTTTGTTAGTGATATCACGTATCATCCTTTGTTCAACCGCTACCACATTGATTATTTTCATGTGTGTTTTTTCATCCCTTTAAGGTAAGTCGATTGTTCATTAAAAATATATACATATTATGAATTCTTGAGTAAAAACGTTCAAGTACGGGTTGAGGTAGGCCACGGGAGCTATTCAGTAATCCCTAGACATAGTCTCCCATAGTCATAGTCTGGGATAGTCTCCCTTGGGAGACTATCTCTCCCAGGAGATTTTCAAAACAGATAATCTCGTTTTACTATCTCTTTTAGTGAATAGACCCCCAGTAAGATTCACCAAACCAAAACTGCTTATTTTTCCATTAGTTGCCCAACTCACCAAGACAATTCTCAAATCAAATAATTCTCAATAGGTACAACACAGTCTGAACCAGTACACACCTACTAACTTTAAACCAGCCTTTCGAGTCCCATAATGTTGTTTGAAATTCCAGAACTGAATGATCTCAACTGATCTACATACAATAATTATGTAGTATGAAAATCCTGTGAGGCTGGTGAGCCTCTTGTGCCAATTTTCTACTTTCAAGTTAGTGTTAGACTCAATGCACAACTACCACTTTTCATACCACCACTTCATCACATTGCTACGAAACCAACTTGACAGCGAAGATGAGATAAAGAATTTTAATACCAAATTAATTTACCCCATAAGGGGTATGGGAGATGGCACAGTGATACGGGGCTATTTGGCTGGGGTGATAGAAACCAACACTTTGGCCTCCTTCGCTAAATCCATGATTTTGGCAATTTTGACAACCGTTGAAGCAGCAAGCGCGAAATCATCTTCAGGGATCAGTCTAAGTTTGGATTTCTGAATGAGTTCCTTAGCTTCACGTGTATTGGTACCCTTGAAAAAATAAAAAAAATGGATGATATTTTATTAAAACCAAAATAATACATAAGTACACTATTGATCTACATTACTTATTACTAATCAGGAGGAGGTTTTATTCAAGTACGGAATTCGCTTTAGTATGAAAATTTCCATAGGGCAGTGGCACCAACGCAACGATCTATGGAGTATTTCAAAATCAATATTGGCGTATCGAGTAAAACAAGTTCGCATAAATCCATGGATTTAAGATCTAAGTAACTACTACTGCAGACGTTTTGATCAAATCAACTACTGGAACAGGATGCAGAGTTAGGTTGCTATTTCCAAAAATGTGACTTCTGAGATGATTGGATCACTGGCTTCGTGGAATCAAGTTCTTTTGAAAGGATACAGGTGCATAGCACTAGGAACACTAACAACTGCCAAAAGAAAAACGTTGCAACTTATTACACAATGGTTTATTTTCCTGTAGAGATACCCCCTCTGAATCCCTAACTAGCGTAAGACTCTGAATGAGTTGTGGTCATTTTTTGCAGTGAATAGTGCTTCACGGATTTGTTTCTTCATTTCCGATTCCAAAGGTTCGTATCAAAGGTTCATTCCAAAGGTGTGAAAATAATACACCAATCGATAGGGTTCAATGTACCCTCTCAAAAACTTGTTAATGGCACACAGTGCTTTGACCAAAAGAGGAATGGACAAGGTTCTATGTTCGAACAGTTATCCGGAAAATCTAACCTTGTTGTGCACACTGGTGCACTATCCGAACATAACACATGTGTGTATGTCCAATACCTACCGAACTATTATTTTAGGATTTGTGCATGGTTCAAAACGGTTTTTCTCGAAACTCCTTTTTTTTGGACATAGTTCCTACATCCTTCAGATCTCGAAATATTAATTGAACTTATTCTGACTTGTCCACTGTGGAGACATTGGCAGTCTTTGCGTTGATTCTCTGACCAATTTTTGTTGAAGGTTATCGAAAATTGGTACATAAGGAAACTGACGTCTACTAACCTGCAGTCTGCAGACGATAGGCACTTTCAATTCCAGATCCTTGGCAGCTGTTATAATTCCTTCTGCAATGATGTCACATCTCATGATGCCTCCAAATATGTTGACAAAGATTGCAGTGACCTTGAATAAAAATGTGATTTATATTTGGTGTCAGAACAATTATTCACTCCATCAGTATGTCAACTGACTCAATTATTGCACACACCTTTGGGTCTGATGTAATAATTTTGAGGGCTTCAGTAACTTGTTTAGCAGTCGCTCCGCCACCCACATCCAGGAAATTAGCGGGTAAGCCTCCGCTTATCTTGATGATGTCCATAGTAGCCATAGCAAGACCAGCTCCGTTCACCATACAACCAATGTTACCTGTACAGTGCAGCGAACAACAAAGAAGGGATTTACTGGATTGGCTCGTGGCACTCAACCTTTAACTACCATGATCAGAAAGGCTAAGATTTCCTCACCATCAAGAGAGATGTAATTCAAATTGAACTTGTGAGCCTCCACCTCACGACTGTCTTCTTGTGTGAAGTCCCGGTAGTCGAAGACGGACTTCTGTCTAAATTCAGCATTATCATCGAAATTCAACTTAGCGTCCAAACAGAAAACTGCAAACAATAAAGAGTTGACATCGATGACGCAGGCGATGATTTAGGAAAAACTAAAATGGTCGTAACCGAATCATCATGCATGTGGAACAACACGTAAACGAACACACTTGAGTGATATACTCACATTGTCCAGTAACATCCTCAGTGAAAGGATTAACTTCGACCAAAGTGGCATCTTTCTTCAAAAACAGGTCGTAGAATTTAATTAGGAAGTCAGCGATTTCACCTTTCCTCTGATCAAGGCCGACACCCACAGCGATCTGTTCAGCCATCTCCTTACTTAGACCTAAACCAAACCATGAGCACTAATATTGGTTATGGAAGTCTGATCAGTGCAGTGACGATTTGATTCCACCTGTCATAGCCTGGCAAAGGTTTTGGTACTTTTTCCACAACGTAAGTTTTCAAATTTTGGTCAGGTAGGTAAATAATTAGAGCTACAGTCCCTAGGTAGATAATCAGACCTACTTCACGACATTCAAGGGTAAGAGTAGGAACTACCTTAAGGGGAGACTGCAACCCAAGGGTAAACACACTAACACCTAGTACCTACACACACTTTGGTACCTAGTGATAGAGCTGTACCCCCGAATTCAAAGCTTATTCTTCAACCTTGTAAGCTGATAGCGTCCTTCACCAATCGCAGTAAATGTGTTAAGTCAAATAATATCATACTCATACTCATGGTCTTTAAACATTCATGCTGGGGTTCCTCAGGGATCCGTTCTTGGTCTGGGAACAATGACATAGCATACTGTTTCAACAGACTAAGATATCAACAGTACGCATATGATGTGCAGTTCTCTCCCTCTTGTCACGTTGCTGAATTACCTGCAGCTATAAGTAAAGTTAACCGGATCCTGTCAGATGTTAGCGCATGGTCAAGAGAATTCCCTGAGGCTTAACCCCATTAAAACCCAAGCTATCTTCTCCCCCTCTGGGATTTATAGGAACTATCTACCGCAAATTGTTCTTGAGAGCAGTCCAATCCAATTTAATGACAAGGTTAAAAACCTGGAGATTGTCATGTCATCTAACATGAGCTGGGACACTCACATATCATTGGCCTATGTTTCCCTCTTTACCTTAAGGAGGTTTATTAACTTTACGCCTGAGAATCTTAGACTTTTGCTGGTGAAAAGCCTTCTCCTCCCATACTTCTTGTATGGTCATGTTCTGTTTATTAACACACTGAACTCTGTTCTGCCCACAGATTGGAGTTAGCCTTTAACAGCTGTGTGCGTTACGCATTAAAATGAAGCCTAGGGGGCATATATGTCAGCATTCCCAGAAAGTTCTTGGTTGTGGAGTTTATCTGAGGGTGCAATTTTTGAAGTTTGTTTCCAAATTAGTTCATGCTAACGATTTTCCAAGCCCTGATTACCTGGCTGATATATACAGCACCCCCACGTCTGCAAGCTCTTAGGCAAATTTAGACTCGTAATCGGTTTTTCATCAACTCGATGAGGGTCTAAGGTGCGAGGCTGTAGAATTCGTTGCCCTTGGCCATCCGTGGGATGCATTCGCTCGTCGCCTTTGGTGGAGCCGCCTTACAAAACCTAAGGGTCAGTAGCTCCAATTTCTCTCTCTTTCACGTAAATTTTGTTTTTGTTTTTCTATTTTCTTTCCTTTTTCTGTCCTTTTTCCTTAGTCTTTTAAAAAACAATTACATTGTAATTTGTCAGGAAAGCCATATGTGGTTTTTTCATCCTTTGTTACTGTTTTGTACATATACAAGGAGGGGTTATAGTACCCTATATATGTGTAAAATCGACAATAAATAAATTTAAAGTGAAACCATTGAATATCCACAAATAGAGAGCACTGAGACAAACAAATTTAAAAAAAACTAAATTGGATAAGCTGAGATAATTGTACCAAAGTTGCCAAAACAGCCACTGCACAGGAGAAAGCTTTTTCCGACCAGCTTCCTTCCCCACTCGCAGCGGGCGCTCATCCCGCTTCCGTGCGCCATTCACCCTGCTCTGTTTCATTACCCCTTCCATCCTCTCACGTACAACATGGATAACTTCTGCACATTATTTATATTATCCATACTCTGGCAGCCAGAAGATAATCGAAGGAGAAAAAGAGTTTGGTAAAGAAAGCAGCGGAAGCAATCTTACCAAGTGTGCGCTTTTTTGATTTTGAACTTAACTCTCCAGTTCCCCCACTTATAGTGGTGCGACCTGATTAATTTTTTCTGTATAAATGACCAGGAAGAAATGCAGTTCAATAATTTTTTTTTTAAAAAGCTTTTTCCGTTTTTGGGTTGCAGTCTCCCTTTGCCCTGCATTCACCATCCAGAGGGGATTACGAGGTCCATGGGCCAAGGGATATAAAAAAATATCTTTAGAAAAATATCATTTGCCTATAGGCTTGAATATCATCTTGTTATTGGAAGTGAATTCATTTTATCAGGGGTCATTCGAAACATGAGCAGCCATGCTTTAGAAATATAACGGGAATTCTGAGTTTTAGAAACTAGTATCATTTAAATACTTCAACGCACTTGTTACATAAATTTAATATAGATAATGATCAACTCGATCTCTCCGAAACCAAAACAGGCCTGAAGTGCATGACAATGGTCTTGCCATACAGTCAAATGAGATAACACGATATATATTTAATTTCCATTGAACACGAAATAATAGCTAACAAGTCGGCCAAAACAATATCGATGGGTACTTAGGAAGCTTTGACGCATGTTACCTTGTACAATGTCAATAGCAGTGTATTTGATAGCTTTAGGATTCTTTTCGGCCACTGTTTCAATCTCTACTCCACCTTCGGAAGAACTGATAACAACAGGTCCCTGACAACAAAATAAATTACGGCGTGGTATCTCACCCTGACCAATACTGAGCGTGCCATTTAGAATGGAAACAGTTCAAATAAATAGGAGGAGGCTTGGCCAACAAGAATTATGTTTGGTGAAAAACTCACTCCATAAGCTCTTTCCATCATGATGGCAAAGTAATATTCCTTCCTTGCAGTCTTTTTTTCACACACCATCACTTTGTTACACGGTTTACCAGCGGCTCCGGTTTGTTTGGTGATGAGGGTAGAGTTGATCATTTTACTGGCCAACGCCTTGATCTCTTCAGGACTAAGCAAATAGTTAAAACCAAATAAAGATACCCAACGAGAAACAAACATGGATCACTATAATTAGGACTTAGGTACCGTTCAATATTTCCTACAGTACCTATTAGTAAGTTGTAAGTACTAATTCTATATTATGATGAAACAAGCTTGTTTTTCGACTACCTACTAACAGTATTTGTAGTATATTCACGAGTCAGCGTCCAGATTTTCGAATTGGGTGTAGTTCCGTATGTGTCCCCACTTTGAAACCAATGGAAATCTATCACTATCCTATGAAGAAATGAATTTGCAGTGTTTTGGAAACCTCAGAATCTCCTCTTTCCCAAGGTTTCATGATGAATAACTTTCTCCTGCGCGTACATGAGAAATATGGAACTGAAAAAAGTGGGAACACATATGGAACTTTTACCACAGTCAAGAAGTTCCCTGTGCCCCCACGCTGTTTGTGAGTCAGTAAGTGGAACAATGAACCCTATAACCCTTTTTGTAGTTGAACTTTGATCAAACATCGTTGACAATGACAGGATAATGGCAGATTTCCATTGGTTTCAAAGTGGGGACACATAGGGAACTACACCCTTCGAATTACAGCCTGCTTTTGGAGAAGGTAGGTAAATATAATTAATCGAATGTAGCAAAAATACTGACGTGGTGACTAAATGAACACCTCCTTGAAGACCACTGGTAAAGTGACCTTTACCTCTCCCTCCAGTGAGGACTTGAGCTTTTATAACAAGATCCTTCGTGTTCATTTTCTTGGCGATATCAAACGCTTCATCCGGCGTTTTTGCCAGGCCAAAATTCGGGACGGATATCCCATGTTCTTTCAGGAAGGTGTAGCTGACATATTCATGTACGTTCAGAAATCGTTTTTGAAAGTAGTGAGCATTCGGAGCTCCGCGGTCGGGGCACAACTGAAAACAAAGAGAAAAAAACCAGACGCCTGAATCAGATAACAACCTCTTGTTCGCGGTTCACCAGCATCCAGAGATGATAACCTGAGACAATTACGAAATAAGAGATAAAATTGGAGGAATAAATAAACTCACCCAGTCCAAAGGTTTCTGGCCGACAGAGAAGGTTCTGGCGAGCCCCAGACCAGAGCGCACGAAGGCCTTCATTTTTCAAGCTCCGCACTGTCAAATACCTACCGCTACCAGACTGCAAAATGAGGAAAAACTATTTTAGAGTTGCGTTGATGAATGTTTTCCCAAGGTCATTCAGATTAATCCATTAGCGAACGTCAAAAATAAACAGCTTCTTCAGGCGAACACGTCATGACAACAAATTGTCTGCATAGGATAACTGATATTCCACTGATGGGTACCTACCCTCATCCGTACATCAGTCACGCCTACCTATTTCTTTTGGTTTCTATTTAGAAAAAGGTAGAATTACGTGCGTTTGGTAGATGTGTCAATTATTTGGTTTCTATTAATTATTACTTAGGAACGTCACGGTCACTGGAGGCAGTCTTACCTGTTCACTGAGGCAGTGCGACTTCGTATGATGTCACTGCAAACATGATTTCATCTGAGTTCTGCGAGAAACGTCGAAACGATTACCGTATCTATGAAATGCAAGATGACGCCAGGCAGACGCTTTTATTTTTGTTTTCAGATTAGCGGAGAAACGGGATAGAAACACCGGTGGTGCAGAGGAATGATGACGAGGTATGGACACGGACAATGGAATGACCACTGTGGAACATGGATCATGGATGTAGGATGTGGATGAAGGAACCGGAGGGGCGTGTAGATTTTGGATTTTTCCATCATTAAGAAGGAATTAACAAGTAGTGTCATGGAAGAAGAAATGTTATGTGATTTGCTCCCATTTTATCCAGTACAAGAAACATGTAAATATCCGAAAGGTCATATCCAAAACTCGATGCAGGTCCACAACGACCTGTGATGCAAACGTCCATAGTTCGTCAGTGCTGGAAAAGACACACAATTCAAGACGAGCACAACCGCCAGAATAACCGGTAACCGTGAATAGGTTTCACGATGTTTGTGGACGTTTTGTGAAATGCGGACGTCGTGAAAGTTGTGCATTTTTTGTTCCTGATGTTCTTGAAATCTTTACAGATCTGATCAACAGAAATTATTATTTCATCACCCATTATTTATTGAGTTCATCATTAAACCAATAGGTATTCCGATTGCATAAGTGCTATGTCAAATCCAGCTGTCCACGTAGATCGAGATTTGGACTTGTCCAATTCGTCCAGAGGAGTATGGCTGGTAAAGGTTGGTAAATGAGTTATTGTTAACTATTGCAAAGAATCCACGCTCAGGCTATCACATAGAGCCTGTGATTGTGTTTTTCCTTTCCTGCGCAACTTCGCAGTAGTAGGTAAATATTGTAGCTACGACTTAATTATCTGCTGTTAATTCGATTGGTAAGACAGTGAAAGGAGCTACTCTCTCTTATAACTACAGCATTCGCAAACTAACATCCCAAGTCTTTCTCAATGAGTTTTTATCCACCCTGCATCAAGCGTTGAAAATACAATACCAATATTAATACACTCGTATTAGTGACGCCCCACTTTATCATTCTCAGGTTCCTAAATACATATCGAACAAATGGGATAAAGCCCCTGGAAATATTGAAGTTGGAAAACTGAAAATAACCAAACCCAGTGGGCAAAAGGCTCAGGTTACTTTGACGCTCTCCGAGTCTGTCTTATGCTTGAAAGAACCAGGAGAACAGAATATTCCGAAAGAACACAGACTGGATGTCTCAATGGTGACAAGGCAAACATTGGGGGTATTTTCCCATTTTACTCGTAAGTCTCTTGCTCATTTTATACCTACATTCTTAAATTGATAGATACTAACCTACTTATTTATGTAAGAATACCTACCTAGTGTTGTTTCAATATTTGATTTGACCTGTTTGTAGGTAATAATAATGTGTTTCCTAATTGAAGACACTGAAATATTATGTACGCTGATGTATTAATAATTATGATAAATATATGGTATATGGTGTATTAATTCCTGATAAATTTTTTTATCCAACTGTTTATAGCTACTCCTAACTCAGATGCCATTGTTCCTGAAAGTGAGAAATTGTGCTTGGAGGGGAAAATAGTTCAAAAATTGGAATGTCGGCCTTATGGTTAGTATCAGTTTTTGTTAATTTAATTATAATTTTTTTTCAGTTTGATCATTATGTTTTGGTGTGTCTGAATACTGCTAAGACACTCACAACCACCCTGCTATCTAGGGGGTTTGGCTTTTGCACTTTTGACTTAATAGAATTTAGCAGCCTCGAAAATGTATGTCCCAATTTTCAGCACCTTGGTTCCTTCTGGCTTAGCCAAAATCGGTTGCTATGTATGGCTCCAACCACTACGCAGTAGGTGAAATTAATCAGTAGGTAGCTATGTGTAGGTTGGTAACTTGTTATGAAGACAATTTTTATGGAGCACCTATCCACAAAGGGAATTTTCAGTTTTTCTATTCGTTGTTTAGCCGACAACACCTACATGCAGCTTAAAGCAGAGTCTATTCGCAAAGCCTGCCAGCCATTGAGACAAGTGAAACAGTTGGACAGAATCGTACAAAACTTCAAACCTGTGTCAGATCACAAGCACAATGTAAGTAACGTACCTACTTAGCTACGTAGAGCGTAATATTATTTTTTCATCGGTGAGTGGGGTTCCTTATTTGTATTGCATTGTGGTTCCTATTGCCTTTATTTAAATGAATACGAAATACCGAAAAGATTCCATGACCAATTTTCAAAGGTTGGTTCAAAGTTAGCTTACCTTCAGAAAAACGTTGGTTAACGGAACCATTGTGGTGAATGGCTGGTAAGCCTGGGATAGGCGAGGGTATGAGGTAGTGGGAGATGTGCTCCGAAGGTTACCCCACCACACCGGTTATACCCGAAGGCTTCACCAGGCAGGTTACACCACTCTGCGAGATCTTTTGTGAAGGGGGTGCTCGGAAGGTTCCACCACGCCGGTTATACCATATAGGCCTCACCTAGGCAGGTTCCACCACTCACGAGGTCTTTTCGAGGGAAAGAAGGTAGGGAGAGAGAGAGAAGTCATTGACTTAGGTGAATGCATAGAATGAAAAAATCTGGTCGGTAGCACGGGTTATATAGGGCTTGTTCCACCCTCTTCCGGCCCTCCGACAGTCGTTAGAGACTGGTGGGAGTGCCGGCGGTTGGACGCCTCCCGTCTCACGTAGACCCCTTCCTTCCACTTGGTTTATTGAGTATAATCTGAACGTTACAGAGGTGAGTGGTATAGGGGAGTACCACGACAGACGCTTTTATAGCATCCTTATAATTAAGAAGAATATTGTTAAATATTGAGAACATGAAGGGATATCGAGGGTCAGTTCAGCATCCATAATCTTCTTCCCACTTTTCATCCCTTTTCTTCTTTTCCTTTCCAACCTTCTTAACTTACCTTCTCTCTTACCTCTTTTCTTTTTCCTCCAAGAGTCTGTCTTTCAAGCTGTTCCGAACCGTTCGACAAAGTAGTTCGTAACCATTCAGAACCAGTTCGAGAGGTTCTGGATTTTCTTCATTACTAATAGTTCGAGGCATGCACAGTAGACATTGTCACTCTTGTCACCTTATCTATTGTAGTGGAATCTGCTGTCGTTTCAAGATGAGTTGGTAGATACCTACGTAAAATCCAAAAATCGAATTGGAGGAAAAAAATACGTCAGTCCGCTGTTCTTCGCTTTTCTGCGGAACTATTAGACCAAAATTAATGAAATTTGGTGTAGAGATCCCACTTGGGGTCTAGTTGGTCCTCGAAGCTCGGCATTTCCTTGAGTCATCACTAAGGGGTGAAAAAAATGGGTTGTGAGGGTTTCTCACGGTGTATAACGTTCAGGTGACACCTATGTTGTAACTAATTAAAAAAGCTGCAAAGTCCTTGTCACTTGGGTTTATTGTTCTGCTGGACATACCTACAGAAATGTTGATGTTATTTATTGTTTCTTTCATGAACAATAATTGAAATAGTTATTTTAGGTGGTTTCCACCAATTTTGGCCCCCAAAAACACGACCTCGGCTCTTTTTTTTTTTCGTTTGTTCTTGTTTTATAGATTATCTTTGAACATTGATAGTGCCATTTAATCCTCTTGATACTGCCTGCTAATACTACTTCTAGTGTTACTGTACAAATTTATGGTGATTTCAGACCACTTCCCAGATTTTTGACGCATAAAAAATGAATTTCGGGGGCTTAACCTTCGTTACAACCTAATTCTTCACTCTTTGGTCAAAATCAACTTTATATTCGGTCTTCTCGCCCTAAAAAACATGGAAAACAATACATCACAAGCTCATGTTCACTAAAACATCAAAAACCCCTATTTTCACACCCGTGGGTGTATTCCGATCGGGCTGCCGAGCTTTGAAGCTCAGCTAGGGCCCAAATTTGTTCCCAAATGGGGACCCAAACTGTTTGCGGAAGAACGACGATTTTAGACCAAAATTTAGCGTAAATTTAAGGCTGAAACTTCTTTAGAACCTCAATTTTCCACTCTTTGGTCAAAATCGACTTCAGATTCGGTCTTCTCGTCCTAAAACACGGAAAACGATACCTCAAACCTCATGTTACTCAAACACAAAAAATACCTATTTTTATACTCATTTTTCACCCATAACACCCCTGGGTATATTCCGATCAGGCTGCAAAGTTCCGGGAAACAACTAGGTCCCAAATGGAGCCGGTGTGCGAAAGAACGAATTTTTTAGACCGAAATTAGAGTAGATACGCGTGATACGGCCGACGGCGGGCGGACATTGCATTTTTGGAATCTACGCATCTTGAAACTTGAAAGAAAAAAATTTTGAGGGGGTGTTATACAATTTTGTTGTTGTGATTACATAGGTGTATTATTCACAGAATAATAAACAAAAAATAGGTACATGCATAGGTGGTTTCGAAAAACCAATCAGTACTTGGCCCAACTCATCCTGCAATTATTTTTCTCTCCTAAAAATCACCAGTTAGACAGTTATAAGGTTATAACTGTCGGGCGTCGTTATTCTGGTTACCAGGTCTGAACTAGTTCGAAAAGCGTTCGAACATGCAGAGTTGGAACTGAAAATTCTTCTGAACGGTTCTTATTCCCCTTTGCCCCTTCAGTTCTATTCATAACTGGTTCGATTCCGAACTGATTCAGAACTGCTTGTCCGAACATACCTCCTAGTCCTTCTGGGGAATAGAATGTACATCAAAAACTAGATCAAATAAAAATACAGCCTCCATGAAAATACATAAATATGTGTTTTACTGGTATATCAGGTTTTCCTCGTCTGATTTCATTATCGTTCACTATTACCATAATAACTTTCAAGTGATTGAAGTAAATAATTAATACAAACTGTCGTTGATCCGGTGAATGGTATGAGAACTGGAACTGAAACAACCCCACCAGAACCTTCTCAAAATCACAAATTTTCGCGAACCTTGACGCTTCATGGGTCGGTGATCTTCTCTTATTGCCGCAAAAGAGATGAAGGAACTTATAAAGCACGATTTAGCATACGAGCCCTGCTGGTATTGAGAGGTATTTAACTCTCATCCGATCCATTAATTTCACTAATTTCTAACCTTAATCATGTTAGTGCAAAAAAAACAGAAAATATTTTTGAAAAAGAAGATAAATGATCTATGTGAGAATAGATGACCAGTCAAAGTAAGTTTTTTTCCACCCATACAAAAAAAATTATGTTTTGTTGATGATCCAATACCTATGTTTCTAATTATTGCTGAAGGTTGGTTAATAATATTCATTCCAATGTGTACAGAATTATCATGATTCTAACTTATAAATCTTGAAATAAAGAGTTTTTTTCTTTTTCATCTCTTCGGCTACCTGCATTTATACCAACTCGTAGTCTTCTTTTCGAATTTCGAGCTAAAGTTCTTCATCACAAAAGTTTAATCTCTTAGCAAAAGTTTAATGGCAACAATGTCATCAATGTCATAGGCAAATGACCTCATTCATCCAAAAAAGTTTTTCAAAAAAAAAAAAACAACCTAACTTTTGAAGACCTATGATGCCGGATTTGCCGGATTAAATGGGAATTTAATAAGACAGTAGGTAAAACCAGAAATGAACCCCATTTCTGGTCACTTTGTAGGCATTCGCAGTCCAAATTCGTGTTATACTCATTCGAAAACATATAACCGCTAACTTCGAAGTTTTTAGTGTAGTCTGTTTGGAAGAAAATAAAATTCTACCCTACCATGCGTCAAGCCCCATCGTACCCTAGTGCTATCTGGCGCATCAGTTCGAGCTGGTCTCTGGCGTATTTGGTTCTGGTCTGGGAATTTCGAGGACTCCGCTGTAGGCTGGAACATACGTTGTGGCACGTTCTCAGTTTGTCCAACAACCCTCCACTCAACTCCTTCTCTTTTAAATGTATTTACCTTATGTAATACCGGCCTAGTATTTACTTACGTGATTGCAGCAGGGCTTGTAACTTCTTTAAGGTAAATAACTACCTAGACAGTTGTTCTTTTTCTTTTCTTGTTTACCTTGGCAGTGGAAACATTATTATTTCTTGCTTCTGAAACTTGGTTGTTGAGTCACCGATTTCAGTAGATACCTTGTACTTCATGCTTCTGTATGTATTGTAATTTGATGGTTTCAGATTGAGTACGAAGAGAAGAAGAAAGCGGAAGGAAAGAAAGCTAGAGATGACAAAGATGTTGTGTTGGATATGATATTTGCAGCTTTCGAGAAACATCAGTACTACAATATCAAAGATCTCGTTACAAAAACTCGTCAGCCTGTGGTAGGTACCTGTTGTTATATACTACACGTATGAGTTGAAGAAAGACTTATATTCATTTTATTTTACTTGGGCTATTCTCAATATTCATTTTATTTTACTTGGGCTCTTCTCAATATTCATTTTATTTTACTTGGCCGGTTCTCAAAAATAATCCTATTTAGATGAGGTAACGTATTTATACGTTATCTCATCCTCAATCATCATCAGTAAGTTTCACGATTTTTCTTTCATGTGTCAGTCATGAAAACTTAGCAACCAAGTGTGAATGTCATCTGCCTACTTATGTGCAAATGTGCATACCCATATGTAGGTAGGTAAATCTTGTAGTTTTTCTACCTAATGGACAATTTTTCTGGGTTAAAAATGCTAATTTTTTTGCCAAATTCTGTTCAGTAACGGAAATTAACGGTTATAAGACAACGTAATGAAGTGTTTATGTCGGAATGTCTAGGCAGAAAACTAGTGTGAAATTTGACTATCTGAATTCCCGCTAGAAATTACGTGTCAGGTAATTTCGTGCCGAGCCTAGTTCAACTCAAATGCCCCTTAATGCATCACTTTAAACTATGTGCAGAACCACAATGGATGGATGGATGGAACCGCTAAGGTATAACTAATTGAAAAAACGTCCACAAAATTAAACCAAGGGGAGGTTCACGGAAGGTCACAGCAAAGGTTCTCAAAGGTTGCCAAGAAGGTTTGCCATTTATATTGTTGGGTTGTTGGCAGCATTGAGAACATCCACATCTGAACCTTCGATCCTCCTCCTTGGGCCAACCAATCTGATATCAATTACTAGACCTGATATGTCATTTCTTGCCGCATTTTTACTTTTAATGACCCTCATTTGAAAAATACAGGTCGTATTTGAAAACGGGCTACAAACTACCATTTTTCCAAGAATTATGAATATCATTTTAGGTATTCCAAAAAAATAAAATAAAAAAATTTTGACGAAAATTCCCTGTTCTTATAACTGCTATTAGTTATTCGTATTGTAAGCAGCTAATCTATTGATCCATGTTTACTGCTCTAGGTTTACCTAAAGGAGATACTGAAAGAAGTTTGCAACTACAATTTGAAGAATCCACACAAAAATATGTGGGAGTTGAAGCCCGAGTACAGACACTACAAGGAACCTGAAACCCAAGCTTCTGGATCGGACCAGAAATCTTGATGTTTAGGTAAACTGATGCTGTTTCTGTATATAAGTATTTTGACGAATTTCTATTTTCTGGACATTGGGCTTTCTTCTTGTACGTGTAATTTAATTGAATAAACGCCGTGTCGTACCTACCTAGCGTTTTTGTTCCATGACTTACTACCCCATGAATTACTACCCCTTTTGGATTCTACTTACAGCTTCATTTGCTGTCCGCTCAAAACGTTTTCGAAACCATTTGAATCCGTCAGATTGGGAGTTCTGTGTTTCCTGTGCACTTTTAGCCTAATCACAAATATTATGGCATCCATGATTCGCTGTGTCCCCCTCACGATTTGAAACTGATTTCTAACCTGTCATATAAGCAAGAAGAGTTTTCTCTGGTTGTTTCTGACTCTGCCCCCCCCCCCCCCCCACAAGACTTACCGTTCTTTTCAAACAATCATATTCTGTAGGTTTCACCATGGTTACAGTCGGAGTATCCGTTTGCTGTGCACTAAGAATTTCAAACGGTTTCAAACTATAGATAAAACAGACCGGAAAAGAGGAAACCAATTTCAAATCTCGAATCTTCAAATTTCGAACAAATAATAGTCTTGAATGTTTCGAGGCTACATAAATAGGAAAGGAATAATGAACACCTAACTGTCGAAGTACACGTTCTTTATTATATAAACTAGTATCACAATATATTTCATCATACAACGAATATAAATTTGAAAAATAAATGATAAATGCCTCACATACATCAAACATGTTTTGGCGAATTACTAAAGTAACTTTTCAAAATAAGTACGTAGATACATCACTTCATATTTCCAAAAGAAATATGCACCTTTGTTTAGGAGGTGTATGTCCCATAACCTTTCTATACTTGGGAACGAAATCGGTCATTTGAGTTATCGTCATGCATTTTCTATTCATAATAATTCTTGTTAGGTAAATACATATGCAATTTTATTTTGCTATTTTTGTATGAATAGGTAACTACGCTTCCTTTTAACTTGAATGGGTTGTGTAGAGTCACATCTCAGTGACATTGAGGATTATTTCAGCTTCAATCTCTAATTAATGAATGTTTATTATTAATATCAAGTTATCCAATACGAGTACAGATAATAACCTATCGCAAATTGCTGTAAAACTATTCAGACCTCTTCACTATTCAATACCTAGTATGAAGGAAAACGTCATACCGTTCATTGCTTTTGAACTGAGTTTTCGTATGTCCATCATTCTAACAAATGGCCCACTGCCGCATTAATTTTGGTCCGTCTGTTACAGACGAATGAATTATTTAAAATAACCGGATTATGTTAGAAACCTTTGTAAAACCGATATTCGAAGATATTCATTCTTATTATCCGACAATAATATTTATTACCTAAAACAAATTTTACAATTAAAACAGCACTATGCTAATTCCAAGTTAATCACGATTTGTGATGAGCTTTGATAAAATATCTTCTCATTAATACGTGTATAGCTAAGTAGGTTTATTTATTTATTTTCATTTGAAAACGAATAATTAACTGTGCTACGATTAGCGCCAGTGGCAGTATTCTGCCTGAACTCACAATTCGGGACCTCCTACTTTCCGTCATACTTCATTTATATTTGAATAACACCCAATATCCATTGGTTGAATATGGCAACACGCAAGGTACAGACGAAAACGTTTGACGGTTCCTAGGAGATACAATCGTCTCATTATGGCGTCCAGGACGAGGGCATAACAAGCTCTAGAACTGAAGAATGGGTTACGTTAGCCCTAATCTTGGAGATTTACAGCTGAATATACTTGAATATATAGAGACGATACTTGAATATATACCTAGATACGGTACTTTCGAATATTAGAGACGGTACTCCGTATCGACGCATCCTCCCAAACATATCTACCAGGAACTCTCAATCGTATTTTAGGTATCTAATCATACGTTTAATACTGCTCGTACACTCTTTCACGCTTAACACAGATTCATAATATTTCGTTGGTAGGTACGTATCGTATAAAAATGTCAAAAGTATTGAACGAAGGGTTCTTTATTGAATTTAGCTCTAATAAAAAATTAATTCAAATAAGGCTGGATTTAGCGGATGGGTTTCGAGGTACAGTCAGGGAATGATGCAACTTTATTCGAGGCCAAGGTTTCGGTTTATTTGTAAACCATCATCATGGCTACTAAGAACACTCAGAGGATATTAGACAGTAATTAGTAGGGTGCAGGCAATTAGACGAAATGGACGTAACTAGAATTAGAATTAGACGTAATTATATTAAAATTTATGGTTATTGTTTTACATGATTGTGATTGACAAGAACGATATGTGGAAAATCCATGGATACATCTGTGACATCTATTCTGGGGTATATGGGAACCTGTTGGGTAAGTATGTGGAAAGAGCATACCTGAAAGTTATTTTTGTCCTTGTTACCTACATGAAATATCCCAACAACTGACAACTTATCCCATGTAGGTAATAAGGACAAGAATAGCTTCTCAGGTATGCTGTTTCCACATATTTACCTAACAGTTATGCTCTTTCCACATACTTACCTAACAGGTATGCTCTTTCCACATACTTACCTAACTTTCCACATTCCCCAGAACAGATGTCACAGATGTATCCATGGTTTTTCCTCTGGGTGTCTAATATCCTCCGGCTTCTTTGTAGGCCTGATGATGGTTTACAGATAAACCGTAACGTTGGCCTCGAAGGAATTTGCATCATTCCCTGACTGAAACTCGAAACCCCCACACTTCGTATTCAAAAATTAGTTCTTCTAGGGAAATTGTGCTGTATATGCAAAAGTACATAATATGTACTTAAGGGAGGATAGTGGAGAGAGTAACAACACAACTTTTGGTAGTTGATTAGATACCAGTTTTGCCCGTATATAGTCAAAATATATAGTTAAAAAACCTCCCCTTGAACATTCTCGCCTGTTAACATTACTAGTATCCTATTACTGGATAGTTGACCCCTTCGATCTGTCACTCAACACGCCATAGAAACATGAACCCTATTCTTTTGTTTTCTCAATCCCTCAATTTAGTGCTCATTAGTTGGTACGACATGTAATTGTATGAAGTAGAATAGTTGGCTGGAAATCTAATTCAAGCATAGAATTACGTTTTATGCTATTGAGATCAGCGGTTTTGCCTAAAATCGAGTTTCCTGTCTTCGATTAATTTTAAATAGGCTCCCCATTACTGATTGTGAGCCACTGGGTTGACGATGGTTCCTGCCATCAATGTGACATCTGTTTCTTTATCCAGAACAAAGTAAACGAATGGGTGGTTGGCGACGAAATGCTGTTGAACTTCACTAGGCGTTGCTTCAAACCCTGTTGACATCAAAGATAGCAATGAGTTGTTAATATATTATGTTTATGCCACGACGATGTCATTGTTGAATTATTAGGTAGGTAGGTATCCATAATATAGTCAGTGGTGGATTTTGACTAGGCCGGGGCCTTGGGCAGCAGGCGTAAGGGGGCCAAAAGGAATCTGGCGAATAAACTGTATTATTAATAGATACCTGATCATTTCAAAATTTTTGCTAATAATATTTCATTCAACACATAAGACTTCTTGTGGAAAAGTTGATGATGTTTTTATTGCATTTTTTCAATATTGTTGATTTCATATATGAATTTAGCTCGATATGCTTATCATCAGTTATTTGCTTCCTTCTTCTTTTCCTTTAAGTAAAATAATAAATACAGAGTAAAAATATACGAATCAAACATACTTGAAGTATTGTTGTATTTGAATTTATAAGGAGAAACTGTTTTTAATCTTATTTTTATCATAGGAGTCATCATCATAGGAGCACGGGTCATTTTAAGTGCAACAACCCTACCTTTCGGAGAAACCACAATTTTTTTAAAACAAAAAATTGGTTTAATTACTATTTTTCATAAAATATTAATTGAACATAAAAAATTTGGTTAACTACACCCAAAAAGTTATGGGAAGCGGCCTAGGGCCGCACCAAACTTAAATCCGCCACTGAATATAGCCGCAGTATGTTCTCACTGCGCCCAAATAAATAGGTCGTGCCATGGTATGAATAATCGATTTGCTTGGTTTTCTTACAATTGCTACTGGCGTAGTACTTCCTCAGTGACACAGTTACCACTTGCTCTATTGTCCTAACAAAAAGATGTGGCTCGCTTGTCATCGGGCTCAGATCCGCCCGGAAAGGGTCGAAAACGCTATGTATTCCAAGCTGAAACAACAGTTCTTGTCAATTATCAACCCTCATTAATACGAGTAGGTACGTGCTGTATAGTAAATTCTACAAGTATTGTGTATTTACTAATAAATCGTCTAGAATAGGTACTTTTGCTAATGCTGGAACCAAGTTGACGTGCTTCACTATAGTGAATGCTGGCACAACGGCATAGACGGCAGTCATTTTGAGATGCGTCATAATGGCTCTGACTGGACACCATTGTAGTGAATAGAGCAATTGGCTAAGACCCAACCTCTCTTCTGGGAGCAGGATCAGTATGGAGTATCGTGGATCCTGTAATAAACCATAGGTAATGATTAATTTTTTGAATTCTCTCGGCATTGCACATTCAAACATTAAAATTTGAACGAAACTTCATGTAAGAATGATAGAGGATAAGTTTGGTTGAAGGCTTTGATTGATGAAGGCTTTACTGACGTCTAAAGGTAGTTGGAGAGCAAGGCTTGATAGCTCGGGAACGAATGCAAATGGCAGATACGCTGTGTAAGTATGTGCTTGAACGTTCTCTCCTCCTGTGTACGTGAAGAACCAGAATTCATTGGATGGATTGCGGCCCCACCTTTGGTCGTAGTAGTGAGGTACCCAGTTCGAGCCACTTTGTTGTTGCTCAGGAGCTGAAAATTATAGGGTTATTAATTTCCTCTCACTTGAAACTATTGAAGGGCAATTTATTGAGAATTTTTAGTTTATCAGAAGATGCTTACTTTTGTGAGTTGAGTATAGGGACCTTTGCTGCCTCCCCAGTGCAGCTACAAGTCTATTTTCACTTGCCGCACTGTCGATCATTTCTAAGGTAGTGGGTGTAGCTGGCGCAGTAGTTGTTTGTGGCGTGGTCTCTTGTGATGTTAATGTTGTTGGAGATGCAGCTTCTATAGTGGTAGGCTGTGGTGTAGTAATGGGTACCACAATCGCTCCATCTGCCACCAATGCTACCAGTGTGGTCGATGAGTTTGCCACGCTTTCGGTTGTCATTGTAGCAGATTCTTCTACAGTGCTGTCACTTCTTTCGCCATCGTCAGTAGGCTGAGTGGTAGCTTCAGTTTGTGCTACAGTTGTGGCTTCAGGTTCTGCTGTAGTTGTGGGTTCAGGTTCTGTCATAGTCGTGGCCTCAGGTTCTTGTATGGTTGTTGCCTGATCAATCATACTTTCTGAAGCCATTGCCGTGCTATCTTCACTCATAGAAGTTGCTGGAGGGGGTGTAGTGGTTTCAATAATCAATGTCACCCCTCCAGATTTCAGGGGAGTTGTGAAGTCCTCCTCTGGCAGTGTTGTTTGTTCACTCACTGCGAATGGAGTAGGGGTAGTGTTTGGACCTGCCATACTTACTGACTTAACAACAGTAGTTTCAGCCACACTAACTTCAACAGTTTCGATGGTTCCTAGAGTTGTTGTCTCTTTGGCTTGTGATATGGTTGTTGATGATGGCTTATATGTTGTACCACTGGTAGTCACTTCAGATTCCATCATAATCGTCGTTGCATCTCCCTTGTTTATTTGTTCAGTTATTTCTTGAGTTCTAGAAGTTGTAGCCACAAATGTAGTACTTCCTCCAGGGGTTTCTGTAGGTTTCTTAGTTACATCCATCATATCCATATCTCCTTCTCTCTCTTGCATGTCTGGTTTTGGTTCTGCTGTAGTTGTTAGTGCTGATATGTTGACTTGTGACATAATCTCAGGAGTATTCGGTTTTTTATCTGTCATGGTTACTACATCCATTGTAGTCCCTGCTTGTGTGGTTTCAACTGCTTTAATTGTTACCGGGGCCGTTGTTGTAGTGGTTGGACTTGATTTAGTTGTAGTTGGACTTGGTGTTATGGTAGTTGGTTTTGTTGTTGTGGATGTTGTTGTTGGTGCTTGAGTAGTGATTGGTATTGGTGTTGTCGTAGTGATTGGTATTGGGGTTGTCGTAGTGATTGGTATTGGGGTTGTCGTAGTGGATGGTTTTGTTGTAGTTTGTGTTTGCGTCTTAGTAGTCATAATAGTTGTTGGTAATTGTGCCTTAATAGTAGTGGTAGTTGGCGGGGAAGGCGTTGTTGTGGTAGGAGTAGTAGGTGGACTTGTCATTTTCGGAACTGCGGTTGTGGCAGTTGATCTTTCTAGAGTAGTTCTAGAGCTTGGAAGATTGGTCTGGGGTGAAACTGTTGTTCCTTGCTTATCATTTAGAGTGGTGAGCAATGTTGTCTGCTCTTTCGGGGTTTCTGTTGTTGTTGATCCGAATCTCGACGAAAATGTGAAGAGGGTAGTGTCTGGTGGGGGAGTTGTCGTTGTTCTTTCAGGTACAGTAGTGGTTTTCGGTGGTTTCGTAGTGGCGGGAGTCGGTGGAGTAGTTACAGGCCTCAACGTCGTTAACGTTGGTGGCCTCGGTGTTTGAGGAATGTGAGGCTGACTAGTTCTGACATCGAAGCCATAAAACTGCAGAAGGTCAGTGTAGTTTTTCCTGAGTCCTATGTTAGGCTTGCTTAGGACGAGACCTCGAAGGAAGCCGTCGTTCGAAAAATAGCTCTGCAAAAATAGAAAATTAGCAGATAATCATCGGTTGGTAATGAATTTCTAATTCGGCGATGTCTGATTTCTAATTCTCACCTTGAGATATCTGTGCATATCCCTAAAGCCAACCCTTGTGACTTCTCGGTCCCAAGGCAGCCTCAGGCTGTTGTGGATCTCAGCTGCCGAAGGGCCTGTAGAACCTTCGTAGAGGACAAGGGCCACCGAGACAAGTCCATAAGGCGAAAATGCTATGTTCTCTTTCTTTGACGATATTAACTGGAAAAAAGGAGAGAAAAAACTGTTATTCCTCGTAAAATATGTAGAACCCTCAAATTTGCCTGCTTGTCATTAGTTAGGTACCTGTGTCTTGTTGTTACCGACATAATATTACATGATCGTACATGGTTTGACTGTTTGGGGGAGTTTAATCCTCATTTGGCGAACTCGTATGCATGTATAATAATAATAATAATAATAATAATTTAAATATCTTATTATTAATATGCTATTAATTATCATTTGATGTATGGCGTCCAGCAGTAACTTGTGGGGATGTGTACAGGATTGATAGCCTAAGTATGCTTAGAGTTGATCGAATTGATCAATTGTAACGTTGACTGCAGATGACGGCTGTGTGGTTACGAGTATTATAGAGACAAGTTGTTGTAAGAAACGGCTCCGTGTTAAAGAAATCTGTTGGAGCTCGAGGCCTTGAGAATTACACCAGATCGTTCTGGCAATCCTAGCCAAACAAAGAACTTTTCCTAGTGGGTAAGAGGAAACGCGTATTTTCATACGGAGTAGTCCGGGGGCATGAAGTCAGGTGGAATGGTCAATTAGAATCCAGACGCGAAGCGCTACGATTCCTGCTTTTGTGGGAACGGGGAAGGTGACTGTCCTTCACGGAACGCTGGTTTTAGTCATCTTCGCTATCCCACGTGAAATGTTGGAGAAAAAAAAATCAGGTCTACTGTCGTGGTTTTTAAATGGACAGAATAACTAACCTGAGTAATTGATTTTTTCTTGAAATTCTTCAGGTGTTCATATTATGACTTCCTTCACTAGGTGCGATGAGATCGTGCAAAAAGTAAGATCAGTTAAGTTGATTTTCCAACTATGTATTTTATTTTTTCCAGTCTTCCGCTGATATGTTTTGGGTAGGTCGTCACCACCTGTATGAATCTCTATGTAGTACCTGGGTATCGAAAGAGACGAAAAGCTATATGGCCACCATCCTTCGCCGATCAACCACTCCAATGACCCAACGTTCATACTTTGGGAGTTGTAGGTACCTACTCCGGTAGACTCGATAAGTCGAACAGTTTCTCGGGTCCCGATTCATCCATATCTAATTCAGTGTATTTTCACACAATGAATCGAACACATTTGATGAAACGCCTCGCTGCAGTAAATTAGTCGAACTCCCGGAAGGCGCCTCTGTGAGTCGAACTGTTTGGTCCAATCTGGTGAATTTTTGTTATTGAATTCACTCGGAAGTTTTTATTGACGATAAACTTGTTGTACCTACTGTGCACTACATTTGATAAGTATGCAAGTTCACCTCAGAAGAAGTTATCATATTTTCTGAGTACAATTTGGAGATATCCGAATGACGAAACACGATTTCTGCCGGCTCCCCCGAAATTCGTGTGTATGGCAGCTGAGACAATAACGAATCGGTGTTGAAGATTGACTGTACGGTGGCGGGTTATACATCAACCCTTGGGGCGTAACGACCGCAGCTTTCCTCTCAATGGTTCCCTCCTCTAATTCAGCTCCTACTCTATTCATCCGTATACACGCTAACCCAGTTAGAGAACCAGATATCAGATTCGACGTACAAGAAAATTCATTTATGGTGGTATGGGAGGCTGAAATTGAGTTTCCAAGAATTATTGGTCGTGTTAGGTTCGCTCATCTTGCAGCAATATCAAATTTACTTTTGTGGTTTTCATGATTCAGTTGGTAAATTCAGTTTGTTACTCCTCAATCTTCTTTTCCTGATGAAGCACCAAGAATCGTAATATAACCATGTTCTGCAGCATGGGCGCACGTGTGGTTGATAACACCGAGAAAACTTGAATTCAATGAATAGAGCCCTCTCTGAAATTTCCTGAAATTCTTCTGACTCCCAGTTGAGGTTATAATAATATTGAAAAATATAATAAGTCATTGTAAATGCCATTTTAGGTATTAGAAACCATTCATTTTTAGAAAAGTGAAGAGATATTATTACATGTTGCGGATCAGTCGATTATCGTTGATCATCAACATGCATGCACACATCACCAAATTCATTGAACAGCCAACTACACTTTGGTTTATTATTTTCAATAATGAGCATGAAAAAAACATTTTTAACCCCCTCCCCTTCCCTAAAAATTTAGTTTGCGTTTCAAGGTAGGTGAGTGGAATCCGAAAATTGAATTTAAAAAAATGTCTGTCCTCCGCCGCACTGTCCTTAGTTACCATGAACCAACATTGATAATATTTGGTTTGTAGGTTCCATTTGGGGTCTAGTTGATATCATAGGTACACCTAGGTATCTACTGTACCGTTCGCACTTGTGTTGTAGTGTCAGACTCAAGAGTTCACGAGGTCGAAGGTTTCGCCGACTCATAATTTGATTTCTCATAGGTAGTAGTGTTCTCGCACAAGACTCGAACTGAATTGAGGACGCGTCGCGCTTCCGCTTTGCGGGATCAATCATTATAAAGATATCTATTGTTTGAACATGAGGAAACAGAAGCGGGCCAGTACGACGACGGGTGCACTGCCGAATCTATTGAACTGGTCGGAAACGAACGTCAATCACCCAGATTGAAGATGCCCCAATGGGGATTTAACCCACTAACCTAGCCGACGAAATCGTATTCACTTTAAAGGCTCGTTCCAAAGGTGTATTCAGGACGATTGGCAACTCATTTATCAACTCTTCGCAGTTGCTTTTGGAACGTAACTAGGTGGATATTTTCCAGAGCAACGACCTCCTATCAGTCTCCACCTCATACAAAGTATGAATGTATACCTATTTGAATCGCGGAAATTCTTTGCCTTCTTTTGGTTTATTATTCTCTGAATAATACACCTATGTATTCGCTCAGCAAAAACTTTTTATAACACCCCCTCAAAATTTTTTCTTTTACGTTTCAAGGTGTGTAGATTCCAAAAACGCTGCAAAGTCCTTGTCACATGGGTTTATTATTCTATTGGACTGGAAGCTATTTCTGATGGTTTCCATTAATTTTGGCCCCTAAAACACAAATTAGGTAGGTACCTACCTACGCTTTTTTTTTTTTTTTAACTATCTTTGATCATTGGTAGCGCCATTTAATCGTCTTGATCCACGTGTTGATACTACTTCCAGTGTTATTATACAAATTGATGGTGATTTCAGACGATTTCCCTGGTTTTTCACTCATAAAAAATAAATTTTGGGAGCTGAACATTTGGTAGAACTCAATTTTCCACTCTTTGGTCAAAATCGACTTCATATTCGGTCTTCTCGTCCCCAAAAACATGGAAAAAGATATCTCAGAAGCTCATGTTACCAACATGTTGCTAAACCGCAAAAAGTACCTATTTTTACACACACTTTCACTCATAACACCCCTGGGTATATTCCGATCGGGTTGAAAAGTTTCGGGACACAACTAGGGCCCAAATGGAGCATGTGTGCGAAAGAACGATTTTTTTAGACCAAAAATGAAGCCTGTACACGTGATACGGCGTACGGCGGACGGACATTGCATTTTGGTTTATTATTCTGTGAATAATACCCCCTCAAACTTTTTTCTTTTCCGTTTCAAGGTGCGTAGATTCAAAAAATGCAATGTCCGTCCGCCGTACGCCGTATCACGTACAGAACGTACGTAATTTGTAGAATAGCTCTAGGAAAAGTTTCAACACGTGGATCAAGACGATTTAATGGCACTACCAATGATCAAAGATAATTTGAAAAAAAAAGGAGCGTAGGTACCTAATTCAAGTTTTAGGGGCCAAAATTGGTGGTAACCCCCAGAAATAGCTATTTCAATTATTTTACATGAAAGTAACAATAAATGAACAGCCAGCATTTCTGTAGGTATGTCCAATAGAATAATAAACCCATGTGACAAGGACTTTGCAGCGTTTTCGTATCTACGTTGGTATCGTAGGTAGGTAATCTATGGAAGAAAGTTTGTTGCATTAGTACACGTTATGCAGTACTTTTAGCTTGATACTACGTCCCTACAACCTAGGTACCTACGTACGTAATCTTTCTGAAGTGTCTTTTTTAAAAGCTTTCAGAATCCAACATGGATTGATAGGAAGTTGGGTACTGACCTAATTTGTGTAGATATTGCGATATCTATAAAACGTGGAAAATAATTATGCCTGGAACTGTTCAGCTTGGAACTGGAGGTCATCATAACCGTAAATATTGAACCGGTTCACTGGCCACTCCACTTATAATAACAATTGTACGGAAGAGGTGTTGGTAGGAAAACAGCCCAATTGTAATAAAATAGCTTGATACCTACTTACGTGGATAGCCCGACTAGGCCGTATGGTGGAAGGAATACTTAGGATGTATCTATGTCATATATTTCTTGGGTAATAGGAAATTAGAGGTCATCGGAACTACTATGAAAATCGGACCAAGCTGTTTTATTGACGAGGGATTGGAGGAAACGGTATGGGTATGCGTAAGACTCGATGATCACAAAAGTTAATGATAAATAGGTATGTCGATGACAGAAATTTGAACGTGCCACAATATTGCAAGCGCCTAATACCTGTACGTCTAGGTGATTTGATTCGGGTGAAAATACGAGGGTACAGGTTCCAAGAATGGAAGGTAGGTACGTACACATTTGTTTTGGACAACTAGCATTTCGACACCGTACAAATGTTATTATAAGTGGAGTGGCCAGTGAACCTATTTATAATTAGCTTGTTGTGTTCGGTTGTCATCCAAAATCCGTGCGTAGTATGTTTTTGATTTGTTATTATTACGGAGTAGGTGAATGCCGTGCATTTCCTCCCCGACAGGAGATGTTTGGCTGTTAACAATAGGTGCATATAACGTAAATTCCATGCAGTGCAATATACTGGAGTATAAATTTCTGGGTTTTAATTCATTATCTATACCATAATCTATACATAAATTCATTATCTATACATGTATAAGGATGTCAGGTCCTCGCAGATGTAACTAGGATGCCTACCAGTATTATATTGCATATACACCAGTATTATATTGCATAAACACCATTATTATATTGTTGTGATTTCCATCCATTCTGTAGAGCTACAGTTTTGCGACACCTTCACTTATCATGTTGGTGTTCATCTGAACCGAATAATTTTCTAAAGAGAAACCCGCGGAAGTTGTGACCCGTAACAAAAGGAATCAAAGTGAATTTCTCAAAAGGATATTCTCATCAAGCTAATTTTACATGCGAGCTCTTCATTACCCCTCACGCACTCAAAGCCTTTGTAAAGGCTTCGTTTAACCGATATTGTGCCGTCGGCTTCCGATTGTTACTCAACGTTCGATACTTTCGTTGTTCTATGGTTTTCCCACTGATCATTGCACAATGAGGGCTTTGATGCCGAAATTGCGCTGCGTTGGTTATGCTATGGCGTGGCCTCATCAGACACGATCTGATTTATAATATCACAGACCGAAAATTGAAGAGGTCAAGATTTATAGCAGGGAAGTGTATCATAGTAGTAGCAAATTCTTGTAGCAAATTCTGTTGTGATATTGTTTGTTAGAATTCATGTACCCATGCTGTCCATCAGCGTTTGTTCTGGCTCTGGGTTATGATAAGAGTGAGTTTACACTAACGTTGAATATAACAATTAGATATATACATGAACTTTACTTCATAAGGCGCTGCGCTGGCACGATGTAAAAAAATCCTACTTATGTTCAGCGACCATAAAATTTAAAGTTCCAGTCATGCTGCATGGCTATAAGAGCGAATTTTCAAAGAAATATTTGTGCTATAGTGTGAAAAGATGATATAGCGAGAAACCATACCACGTTCATAAAATTATATCATTTTTTTCGAGATTTTAGCCATTTTTACCGATTTTTGACCCCCAAAAATCCAAATCTGAACCCTATTCTGTGTGAAAATGAAATGGTATTTTCTGTCTTTACTCACCCTTCCATACCACTTTATATAAATTGTTCGCAATTTTAGCAGTTTTTACCGATTTCTGACTCCTAAAAACTCAAATTTGACCCCTAAGAATTGGTGAAAATTGCTCTTCTTCGAACTCATCCTTTTGCTTAGCAATACGAACGTTTTGGGGAAATTTGGAAATTATATATACATATATACATATATTAAATCTAGGGATGAATTCAGGATGCTCTGAAACGGATTTACCTGTAAAAATGTTTTAGAAGTTCATGTTCTGAAAATTTGGAGAATTGCAATAGCTTCATTTTCTTTGAAATTTTGCTATTTTGCTAGTTTTCTGTATTTGGCCAAGCTAGTAGATTGAAGCCACGAAGGCCTAGCTAAAGGGTCCTGTTGACCTGAGTTTGGTACCAGTTTAATTTTAAACAGAGTTTACTTTATCCCTGCTTTATTCCTAGATGAAATTCCCGTTTCTTTGCTCTTCGAAACAAGGAATGGAGATGTTGAAATTACAAGCGTCGACTTTCTCTATGCCATTTATTGTTCCGATCAGATCATTTCAAGAAGTAGCAAGACGACTGTTTCAATCAATAAAGGTACGAGTATGGGTAGTTGTAGAGGCCTCTGTAGTATGCTGGGGCAGCATAGCTGGTGTAGGGGTATGCATAGCTCAGGAGTACGTCCTTCTTGGTCCTTTCGCTTTGTTCAACTGCGAAAACGCAAGCGACCAGGAGACAGGCGAAGAACTTGAAAAAATAAATACGACGAGTCGATATTAAATAGGTATCTTTACATTAATTAATAGGTGTAGGTAGGTACCAGCTAAAATATTATGTAGTCATTAGTGCACTATAGGTAGGTACTCTTAACATTACGGATTATCGGAGGGGCAATGGAATAGTATGAAAAAGTCAAAGGAAGTCGTAATAAATGGAATCAAGCAGTCAATAAAGGCAGGTCAGGGTTCTACTTTGTAAATAATCATCCGCATACAATACGTACGTATTGGACAAAATTAACTGTGTACGTCGAGCTGTTGCTTGAGCTTAAATACCTAACTGCACATTGTTGGCTTGTTAACCTGGGACTTCCCTTACCTAATAATTTTTAATTTGAATTTAGTATTCTTACATTATCCTCTTTGATGTTGCAAATGGTTATTCCTAACTCGCGCTGTAAATTATTATTATTATTTTATTTATTTATGTGACTCAGTTGAGCTCCAACAATGCAGTGCTGGATATCCCACCTACCTTGTTGGCAGATTGTATTTTGGTAGGTAGCTTTGTAGCTTGGTTTATCCAAAAATTATAATAGCCGCTTTCTCATTAAAGTCATCAAATGTGTCTTAAGATGGATTTTTGAAAAGTATATTTTCATCATGCACTATTCATGCTGTGCTCAAATAGTGGAAGAATAAATTAATGACATCATAGACTGGTTTATACGAATTCAATTTCAAATATCTGAATATGAAACAGTAGATATACTTACGAAAAACTTGAGTGAAGCCATTTGGATTGTTTACTTGTGAAGTTTCCAGCACAATGTGTAATATGGGGTTGGTTGGTCCTTTTATAGTCCGCCGATCCTATAATCACCTCTGTTCTACTATCCCTACCTTTCAACTCCGGCAGTGTACGAAATGATGGGTAATTAGTTTATCTAAATCATTTGTGATGCCCATTATTGTTTTTGATAGTAAGTACAATTGACTAACCACTTGAAATCGCTCAGTGCGGAAATTGATTGGGTGCATTGGACAGAAGATGAGCTTCACAGTAGGGATGGGACATCGAAATCGATATGATCAAAACATCGATGTTTTACTTCGATATTCCGATTTTTTGCCATCGATGCCTCACATTCGATAACGTCGATATATCTTTTCATTTTCAGAAATATTTGAGTAAAAAAAAAGAAACAGAAACATTTTATTCCGAATTCAGTCATTTACAAAATAAAAATAAGAAACATTCCAACTCTGAATTATATTATGTACTTGATTAGAAAAATAACTTTTGAGTGAGTGGAGGAAAACAAGTTTCTTCAGATTTTCTGCTTTCAGCCTATTGCGCTGGGGCGTCAAAATGTTGCCAGTTTCAGAAAACACTGAAAACTTCAGAACTTCAGGTTCTGAAGGTACACTCGTAGAAACGCGTAGAAGAGGGATATCGATATCGATATAGAAAATATCGATGTTTTGGCTTGATTTTCATCAAGCTGTCTACAAAATATCGACATCGATATCGATATTTTCTTTCGATGTCCCATCCCTACTTCAGTACGTCACAGTTCTATTCGGAGACGAGTCCGTTCGTCGTGAGCTTTTCCACTATAGGTAGGTGCGGTCTTTCGAATCAGCTGTCAATTCAATTCTTATTTCTTACCTCTTCGTAGCAAGTACCTACCTAAACAACCGGAATTCTCTCTTGGAAAAAAACTGTGGTGCGAGAACGCCGTTATCATTATTTGAGGCCCAGCCAGTTGGAAGAGATAGTGATTAAAATATTAGATCCACCGGGGTGGTGCTGTCGTTTACACCCAGGACCTTCGTGTCTAGGTACTACGTCACATCCACTACATTTAACGCGGGAAGGGTTTAAATCTCTTTACGGATCGCAAAATCGACTCCCATAAACGTCTAGGACAGCTAGAAGCCATTACACGCGAAAATAAAGGAGGCCATATAATTGTTATCTAATTATTATTTATTTTATGTTATTCTAATGTGATTTTTTCATTGCAGAGTTGGTACAAGCATTTTCCACATTCGGTGGCTGCGTGCAGGTTGTGTCGATATTCTTGCCTATTTACTTAGGTACGTAATTGTACTCTAGGTAAATAATTATAAATGTCGAACCGATAGATTTGTGGAATTGGTAGACAGTAGAAATTGTAGATACGAGAGAAAGCCCGAGAGAACCGGATCGTGCTGACCTAAGCATTTGCCCTGTGCTTGATTGTAATAGCACTTCGTCGACTAATTCTCGTATTGTTACTTGAACGGAGTTTCAAATCTGCTCTTGTGAAGCTAAGGGGAGCAGTTGTTGAATAATTGCAAAGGTGTTACTCGCGATAGAAACGAACAGTAGGGAGGACAGTATAGTGGTAAAAAAAAATAAAAAAATAAAAATTTCAGTGTTGCAGCATGGCTGTAAGAGCGAATTTTCAAAGAAATATTCGTGCTATTGTGTAAAAAGATGATAATATAGCGAGAAACCATACCGCTTTTCGTAAAATAATATCTTTTTTTCGTGATTATAGCAATTTTTAGATTTTGACCCTTATAATGTCAAATTCGACCCACTCTTTTTTGAGAAAAATATTTTTATCATCGAAATAGAACCTCCGTCGTGATTCACCATCCAACGTCAGGTGAATTGATATTTTTAGCCCTTATTACGAATTTTTGCCCCCCCCCCCCCCCCCCCCCCAAAATACAAATTTGAACCCTTTTCTGTACGAAAAACAGTGAAATGGTATATTTCTGTCTTTATCCTTCCGTACCACTTTCACTGATTTTCTATCAGTTGTTCGCGGTTTTAGCCGCTTTCTCGCTAACCGCTAAGTCAAATTTGACCCCTTAGAATTTTTGAAAATTGCTCTTCTTTGATCTCATCCTTTGTTTGGTAGTAGGGACATTTGGGGAAATTTAGAAAGTTTATCGTTTATCCAAGGTCTTGAGTGACACGTTAAAAATAAAAAAAAAATAATAAAAAATATATACATTTTTGTTAACATCTAGGGATGAATTCAGGATGCTGTGAAACGGATTTGCCTATACAAAAATTTCAAAAATTCATGTCCTGAAAATTTTGGACCCATTACAATAGCTTCATTTTCTTTGAAAATTCGCTAATACAAACAATCAAAGGCAGTAGGAATTTCGCGATCCAAGATCCTTTCCCCACTATTAGAATGGCTGCTGAGGTCGTCGGTTCGAATCCCAGCGACTATTCGTTCCCAACCTAAGGCGGTGAGGCAATAAGGCCTTGAGCAAAATAATCGGAACAAATTCTGGGGAAGTGATGATCCGAACTGGAGCGGCAGCATACGTACTTCCCTTTTATTGGAGCCCAAGTTGGGACTTTCACACTTAAAGACATTCTGCAAGTTTTATCATTTATTAATATTATTTATTGATATTAATTATAGACTTATCGGGGCTAGGATCTATTAAGTATGAAGAAGAGCGGCTTCATAACATAACAGTCGGAAGACTTGAATCGGAAGTACGATATTTATTTTTAGTAAATACCTGTACGGTATTTACTGCACTAGAACCTTTCACATTTTATATAGGTGTTACCAACTATGTTTGTCCATGCTGCATGCTCCATGCTCGATAATTTGAAGGATGATAAGATTCACCATAGTGTTTCTGATTACTCGGACTCGTTTGATCATCCAGATCCTACGTGTAATAAATGCGTACCAGATTCGAGTTTTTTTCCGACCACTTTCAACCTGTTATAAATGCGAACCTAAACTAAAATTAAATGAATAACTAGGTACACATACATGACTTTAAAAAAAGCCCAGACGCTTAGTAAGTTGTTGAGTGGGTAGGTGTAAGCGAGTCAAGTGATCAGTATTTTAAGATTTCTCTAGAATTTGATTTCGCGATTTCTTGCCTGTGAGAAAATCAGCTATGATTCTTCTTGCGGTGAAATTAACTTGTATAGTGTAAAATTAAATTTGTTCAACATGTTTGATGATGTGCAACGTAATACGTAGTATATTTTTGAATATGGCCGTATTAGGTCCATATTTTCTTCATTTAGGTAGCAAAATGAAGATAGGCCCTCGAACTCAATACAGTTCATGAGCAACAGACGACTCGCCTCTCTCAAGAAGGCATAGTAGGGAAGTGGTCGTTGACCCAAGCCCCCAAAGAGTGTTTGTATTACTCAGAACCTCAGTAGGCCTAATGGCAGTAGAGACAGACCACGTTGCGGCGAGGGGATTTCACGGGCACAAGGGAATTATTGAACCAACTTCCCCAGTGGCATATCAATAACATGGAGGCCCCTTCACTCTGGTCTTGAGCTCGCATCAGTCCCCATTCTTCGGTATTTGTTGAACAAAGGTTGGAAAAGTCTAAAAAAGAAGTTCGATATTGGAAGTACGCGCGGTAAAAAAAAAGACCTTCGCATGGTCCTCCATCATTAATAACGGAAATGCCAGCTTTCCGCTCCCCTACCAGGATCACTTTTCTGAAACATTAAAAGACAACCTATATCGTCTCTCCATATATTATATCGATGAAACTTTTCTGCGCGATGTGTCAGGTTGATTCTTCGGCAGTTGGACCTTTCTGGGCATGGAAGGAGAGTGCTGTGAGGATAAGACAGAATAGCAGAAAAGGAAAGTGGCAGAGCAAGAATTAAGAACTAAATGTACGTAATATGTAGGGATATTATTTAGTTTGTCATGCATAAGTACAAGTTGCACCGAATTTGGGTTTGTAATCGGTGCTCGGTTTCTGAACGAGATCCCTGTGATTTGACCTTGGTAATGGCCCACAAAGAACCACAAGTCAACAAAGAGAGACCCTTGAGAACCCTCAAATAACATTGTTTCGGTCTAATCGCTCAGACGGTCAATCGGGTTCGTTCTGAACGATTAACTCTGTTACGAATCTAGAGAACGAACGACGCCATGTCAATGGAAATCAAATGATCGGAGGAGGACTGTGTAAGGGTGCATGAAGTGTTCTTTCCATCACAACTCAACAAACGGAATGGTTACACCTATTACCGTGTCAGTCATGATGTTGAATCACCGTAAAAATGGAGGAACCAAATAGGTTTTGATGGAGCCATTACCTAGCGAGGTTACCTATTAGTATTTAGTAATTGTAGTTTTGTTGCATCTGTATGATTTTATGAACGAAGAATAATTCCGTATATGAACCTAACATAAAGACAAGCGCGAATAGGTCAACACTACGAGTAGGTAAGTTCCCACAATAAATAATAACGTGGTGCTCACAAAACTAGTCCATCCTACAACTTTCCCCAAGATTTAGAATCAATTCATCGAAATTTAGAATGATGAATGGGGAATGAGGGACTGCTTAATAAATCATCGGGTGCTCTTAATTTGTTTTTATATTAATCTCGATTGTAATAAGTTCTTTAATACCGTTCTGGGATTGTTTTACTCGTAGTTGGAATTTGCCACTATTGATAGATTCCATGAGAATTTTCAGAGCGTTTATCTCATTTTATGGTAATAGCAGGATTAACAGATTTATGAAAGCTCAGCCGTAGGTTTGGTAAAACGGTTGCAGCAGTAGCACCGCTATAATTGAATAGGCAGGAATCAGCATAAATATTAAGCTTCGATCAGTATAGAATAGCAAAGCCTGTATAACGCTTGGCCATAAGCTAGCTGAGTGTTGAACTCATTCATCATTAGATAATGAGGGTTCGGCGATTAGGGATTCAAGTTGGTGGGTTTACCGGATTTACTCGCAGTTTCTGCCTACCGACGTAATTTGGTGTGCAATGCCTCCTCGTTCGAAAATCGGTTTCACGGGGCGGTAAATCCGGCGGATCTATCCAGTAATAGCGGTAGATTTCTTAATTGAAATCAAAGTTTTCCGAATAGAATATTCACGTCTTCCTAATCAAAGTCAGTATATTGCCTACATTTCAAATAGATTTTCTATCTAATACCCTTCTGTTACAGATCACAGCTCTCTGTATAGATAACCCGTCTATATAATATAATAGGTACCTACTACTCTGTAGATATTATGTGGATCGCAGATCCTCCGTAAGTTAGTACCTAACCCCGTACTCGTTACTAGGTACCTACCTAAATCACGAGTTAAATGTTGCTAAAATAATACAGCCGATGACAAACAGTAACTAAAACGGCGAAAAGAAACGCAAATAATGAAGTTCTAAAGGAAAATTGTTGATGTGGAGTGAAATAGATGCCCCTTCTGCGTAGATCACCGTTTTCTGTGGTCAATACCTATAATGAACCGTTGTGTAATAACTTGCCCATCAATAATACTTCAACGGTTGTTCAAATTGCAAAAGTAACGATCAACAAAATCCATCCCCTTCTTGGTAGATGAACCGTTGTGTAATAATTTGCCCTTGTGTAATAATTTACCGTTGTGTAATAATTATGTGAATCGCAGACCCTCAGTAGGTTAGTACCTAACCCCGTACTCGTTACTAGGTACCTATCTAAATCACGAGTTGATTGTTGCTAAAATAATGGCCGATGACAAACAGTAACTAAAACGGCAAAAAGAAACGCAAATAATGAAGTTCTAAAGGAAAATTGTTGATGTGGAGTGAAATAGATGCCCCTTCTGCTTAGATCACTGTTTTCTGTGGTCAATACCTATAATGAACCGTTGTGTAATAACTTGCCCATCAATAATACTTCAACGGTTGTTCAAGTTGCAAAAGTAACGATCAACAAAATCCATCCCCTTTTTGGTACATGAACCGTCGTGTAATACATAATTTGCCGTTGTGTAATAATTTACCGTCATGTAATAATTTGCCGTTGTGTCATAATTTGTAATAATTTTATTTCGAAGATTCGAAAATAGTAAAATACATTTTTCCTCTTCAGGAGTTCAATCGCTGTGTATACTTCCTCGTAATTTGCCCATTCGCGAATACTTGCAGTAAGAAACAAGAATACGTTTTCGACTCCGATTTAAATTTGGTAATTTCTTCTTTCTTTTTTTTTGCCCAGTAGTTGCCTTTAAATTAAATCTTGTAGATGTTAATCTAATTGCAGATAGACCTGAATGAATTGTAAAAGGCGGAGCAATCGGTAAATTCCCTAGATCAATACTTACACATTTACAGAGGTAGCTCTCACTATGTGAACTAAATACTGTGGTTGTAGATACATAACTGTACATTAGAGCGAATATCAAACACTGGAACAAAGTTAGGTAATGTTGTATTTAATGTCACTGCACTAGACAGTTAATTCTAGCACGGTGTTCACCAGTATTATGGTATTCCATTCCCTTTTTGTCGGGCTGATGAATCATGCCCGTATTCAAACGAAGAGCCCATAACTGCACCGCACTAGCCCGGATGGAGGAGACGCTGGACGATGACAACAACTGATATTACGGAAATAGGCGAGCAACAATACCGTTAATGGCATGTTGAGTTGCGACCTTCGTCCTCGGAATTTCAGTGTTCCTCTTCCATTGTATTAATCGCAGGCTCTCAGGAAGGTATGGTTAGAATGGGGGCATTGATTAGACCTCTAAGTGGTCGTGAATCGCCATTTCAGCGACGATTTTTATGTAAACGGTAAACGAAGGTTCGAAAAACGGTAGATCGAAACTTACAGTATGCTGTATCTGTATTGGTAAGTATTTCTATTTTATTTTAATAGCCACATAAATACACAGGTAAGACAATAGTCGAAAGCTTCTTGGAAGGATTATTTAATTAAAATAGCTCCAAACTACTGTCATGTATAGTCAGCATATTAACACGCCTTGTGAGGGTTAAGTACGATAAGCAGAATGTGATTATCTACTACCTAATTATCATTTACGAATTTGACTGACAACGATTAGTAATAACAGCCATGATTGTCATCGATGGGTAAGCCGTATTAAGGTATAATGGTTGATGCGTGACCGGTAAAGCTTTACCACGGAATGGGGAAGAATCCAGTAAAAGAAACAACGAACTACAATGGAGGATGAGGAATGGGGCTGGAAAGGTGGGTTCTTCTAGAGATATTGGCACGAATTACACCTCCTATTACTTCTTCCAGACCAAAACTCTGAGCCGGGAAATGAAACCGGTTTGACCTACTTGGTCCTTCGTTCTTATTTCGGTTGAGTTCAACAGGGCACTCAGAAGCTTCAGGAAAACCCAAAGAAAGAGCAAAATTAGGGACGACAAGTTTAATAAATTTAATGGAAGCAGCGGCATTCTTTATTTTGGCACGGTTGAGTGCGATAAATAATTGAATATAGTTCTAAAGATCTGATTTTAAAACTTATATCATCCGATTGCAGTTAGTGAGTAAAAGTTTATCCACAACCTGGATCCTGGATCCTGTCTGTCGTAGGTGGTGGTAGGTTATGAGTAGCCCTCGTATGTATCTACCTACATCGGTAATCTACGGTATATCTACGTCGGTGCATACTCACCGACGTAAAAACCTTTAAGTATATGTGGTCTTTGGTAATGCAAGGTGTCAGGCTATGAGGTCCAAATCAAAAACGCTGCAAAGTCCTTGTCACATGGGTTCATTATTCTATTGGACATACCCACAGAAATGTTGGCTGTTTATTTATTGTTTCTTTCATATAAAATAATTGAAATAGCCATCTCTGGTGGTTTCCACCAATTTTGGCCTCCAAAACGCGAATTAGGTAGGTACGCTCCTTTTTTTTTTCTTCAAATTATCTTTGATATCATTGATAGTACCATTTAATCGTCTTGATCCACGTGTTGACACTTTTTCTAGTGTTATTCTACAAATTGATGGTGATTTCAAACGATTTCCCAGGTTTTTGACTCATAAAAAATCAATTTCGGGAGCTGAACATGTGGTAGAACCTCAATTTTCCACTCTTTGGTCAAAATCGACTTCATATTCGGTCTTCTCGTCCCCAAAAACATGAAAAACGATACCTCAAAAGTTCATTTTACTAACATGTTACTAAAACACAAAAAGTACCTATTTTTATACACATTTTCACTCATAACACCCCTGGGTATATTCCGATCGGGCTGAAAAGTTTCGGGACACAACTAGGGCCAAAATGGAGCATGTGTGCGAAAGAGCGAATTTTTTAGACCGAAAATGAAGCCTGTACACGTGATACGGCGGACGGCGTACGGCGGACGGACATTGCATTTTTGGAATCTACGCACCTTGAAACGGAAAAGAAAAAATTTTGAGGGGGTGTTATAAAAATTTTTTGCTGAGCGAATACATAGGTGTATTATTCACAGAATAATAAACCAAAAACCAGAATAAGACGATCAGTCCCATTTGTCTGGGTGATTGTATTATTCTATTATTGTATTATTCGACTGTATTATTGAATTTTTTGTTAATTTAAAATGGATGCGTATTTTACTAACCTAAATACTAGATAGGTATCTGAGTTTGGTAGACCTAAGTCATGAAATCCAAAAACTAATTGATGTATATTGCAAAATCTATACTAGGTAGCTAAGTTAGGATTAGGAGGATGCCCCAGCAATGATGGTGTCCGTACTTGAGTTCTGGCGTTGGCATAGAAAATTGTAGGTAGGTACCTAATAAAAAAACCATTTTATTTGAAAAAAAAAACTCTACTTCGAAAAACGCACTGAAAAGTATAAAGTAACTCATAAACACCTTTTCAACAAAAATGAAAACCGACTTCAAAAAAAGATGTATGAAACTAGAAAGTAAAAAAAAAATTTTCATGCTCAACAAACGTGATTTATTCAAAGCCGATACCTACAACAAATTTTTTGATGACAGCGCCAAATGTCAACCTAAAACCTCACACATTCTTCATATAATTTTACCCCTTGGCTTTTTGGTTTTCATACATTTTAATTGGCATTAGGCGCTGTCTTCAAAAATTTTACTGCATCGGCTTTGAATAAATTAGGTACGTTTGTTGAACATAACGATTATTGATTTTATTTATTTATTTATTAATTATATAACCACATAGTTAACAAGCCTACCGAGTGTGGAGTAATCCACACAACATTAATAACAATAACATTAATATGTATATTAATTGTTTGTCTATTTGTTTTGGACTGGAAACACGTTTAGTTGTCAAAATTAATTTATTGATATCGAATCGGGATCAAGTTCTCAAAGAGCATCCTTAATTGTGGTTTGGTAGTATGCGCTGAGCACTTCACCATACTCCATCCACTTTTTGTGGGCTTACCAGAAGGATAAGCCCAAAGGTTTCCTAGAAGGATTCCTTTACTAACAACCTGTCCGTTTGATAATACATACATTGGCGCTCCCCCCCCCCCCCCAGAGTGTCAGTATAATTAAAATACACCGAGCTCATTAGAAGGCGATTGATGCCATGTCCCAGTTGACAAGTCCCAATAGTTGTTCCATCCTAACGATGGAAGTTGATCACCTAGAGGTTGCCCAGATGAGCACAGTTCACAGGACAACAACCTCTGACAACATTATCCGCCAATACTCGTATGTAGGAGCTTTGTTCTCCACCAGTAAAATATTATTGAGGTAGTACCATTACGATGGAGGTTAGTCACCTTGAAGTTGTTCAGATGTCTTTTCCTGAACCAGAACTTCGTACTACTTTTCATTCCCCTTTTCCCTCTCATACTTCTGCTACCCAGAAGCATGTCATGTGGGGAGGAGTGTAACAGTGTGGGCTGTTCTCGATACATTTTTTCTTCCGGTGGAGACGGGATCGGTTTGGGGAAGCCTAACCGATATCCCTTCTTAACCGGTGATAATCTTGCTGGTCTAGGAGGGGGAATCTCGAGGGTCCACCCCCACTGTTACACTCTGTCACAAGTGTTTAAATGAACAAAACACAGTTGAGCGCAGGAAAATACCAGGTGTAAATGTTAGGGTTTGAACACGATGCAGCAGCGTTGAGATGACGCACAGCTGTCAAACCCGCTAACGACACCCGAGGTTGGTTTCGCAATTACACGGAGACCAAGTTCCCTACTTACGGTACATTAGGTGACAGCTCCTTGAAGTCCTACTGGGATACCGCACGACCGACCCGCCCACATCCGGGCGGTCAATCCGCGGTCATTACCTGCCATCCGCGCCCTCTCACCTTCATCTCGACGTTACCACTTATCATCGCCGAATCCAACTGTCATCAGCCTTTAACGATATTATTACGAGATCATTAGCTGGACGTAATTAACCCTTTCGGACGTGCTTGGATATATCACATGAGTGCGCCATGACGAGTGTTATTATTTACGATACCTGCTAATTAAAACAGAGCTGAGAATTTCTAAAATTATCAATATACTACAGTAGAACCCCGGTTAGCCAGGTATCTGGGGTAAGCAAAGCCGAAAACGCTGCAAAGTCCTTGTCACATGAGTTTATTATTCTACTGGACTTACCTACAGAAATGTTGGCTGTTCAGTTATTGTTTATTTCATGTGAAATAATTGAAATAGCTATTTCTGATGGTTTCAACCAATTCTTGGCCCCAAAACACAAATTAGGTACGCTCCTTTTTTTTAAAATTATCTTTGATCATTGGTAGTGCGTGCAGTTTAATCGTCTTGATCCACGTGTTCACATTTTTTCTCGTGTTATTATACAAATTAATGGTGATTTCAGACGATTTCCAAGGTTTTTGACTGATAAAAAATCAATTTTGGGAGCTGAACATTTGGTAGAACCTCAATTTTCCAGGCTTTGGTTGAAATCGACTTTATATTCGGTCTTCTCGTCCACAAAAACATGGAAAACGATACCTCAAAAGCTCATGTTACTAAAATGTTACTAAAACACAAAAAGTACCTATTTGTATACACATTTGCACTCATAACACCCCTGGGTATAATCCGATCGGGCTGCAAGGTTTCGGGACACTACTAGGGCCCAAATGGAGCATGTGTGCGAAAGAACTAATTCTTTAGACCAAAAATGAAGCCGGTACACGTGATAAGGTGGACGGCGGACGGATATTGCATTTTTGGAATCTACGCACCTTGAAACGGAAAAGAAAAAATTTTGAGGGGGGGGGGGGGTATAAAAATTGTTTGCTGAGCGAATACATAGGTGTATTATTCACAGAATAATAAACCAAAAGTGACTAACCGGTTTTCCGGTGTTGAGATTGAAAAACAAGGTCCTATTCAGTGGGCTATGGTGAAAGGAGAACCTCTCTTAATACATCCTCTCATTATAATTTTTGCAATGTTGAACTTATTCCGATCATTAGATGAAAATAAAAATACGAATGGAAAATGGGGTTTAAATGTGTTGACGAAGTTAATGAAAATCAACGTGTCATCAAGATTATAAAACGACGATTTATAAGACACCTCTCGAAAGGTTTTTTTCTCTCACATGAAAATGAGTAGGTACTTATTTCATTAATATTAATTTGTTAATTAATTTGATTTTTCGGTCCAGGACTTCAGTCAGGTGAACGACACTTGGTTTGATATTCATGTAATCAAACCCATAGGTAGATATACCGGAACCCGTTTGAATTCCGGATGAAATGCGGATGTCGCTAGTTGGGGCCAGTTTGTTTCGTAAATGTTTCCGCCGTTCCTCATTGCTCCTAGGGTTTCACCGTAGAAAAGAAAAAAATAGTAAATCCCAGAATCGCCATACATGATTTAATATTGGATAACGCTGAAAAAGAGCGGGCATTTCTTCAGGATTATCAATGGAGTATCATATTTTTTTATGCGTGGCATTCCATAATTATGTTTCTGGAAGAAACTCGATATTCATTTTCAATTTTCAGGTAAAGCGCAAGCTGACATCTAAATTACTATAAATACTTCTATCCTGTCTTATATACCTTTTTATCTTACCCACTCCTTACACAGCCAATAAAGTTAGGAATCAACCGTATTATTCCGTCTTTTACTGGTACATTTCGGGAATTTATGCATATACAAATAGATACGAGTAGGGCCTATAATGTTGCTGTCGGAATGTAACTAAATTAGTTCATGTGTGAAACCGAACCAGTAACATTTACCCGCCTATACCAACAATCACTAGATCGTACGGTACAGTTTAATAGCTGTGTAACTTAGGAAATCATCAGCAATTGTCACAGTCCGGCGTACCGAAAACGGCCGGGTAGCTGGGTAGTGATCGTCTATTCGATAGGCTGATGGAGAGGCGTAGTGGAGGTCACGTTCAACCGCAGTCACGATTGGCATAGCGGCGATTTTAAACAGACCACGTTTCACGAAAATCACTGTACACGATTGTTGAAAAGTGCTCGGAGAGCCTGAGCTGCATTAGTTATTGGCCAACCACCGCAGCTTGCAAAAGAGATTTCTTGTAGGTACACATCAGAACTTGATGAGCAACCAGAAATTCGATTGGAGAAATGAGAGTGGCCTGAAACGACTGGAGAATGGAAGTATGCGCAAACGCATATTACAATCAAGGTCCCACAGCAATTTCTTTTTTGACGATTCGCAGTTTCGTGTGGAATCATATCCTGACCAGTATTTTCCAAATGAGGAGGAGTTACGATCTGACCAAGTGGCATATATAGTAGAATATCGTTCTTTATCTGAGAGTAACTTCATTCTTTTGAGATTCTAATCCCGACTGTTACATGCAGATCACCAGATCACCCTCCTACGGATTCACTTTAGTCTCAAGGATTCATGAACTAACATAAACTAGACAGCAAAAAAACCGGCGCACCTCGTATTTGTGTAGAAATACACGTCCAACGTGAATTACCTAGTTAATGTTTTTTGGGTGTGCCAAGTTGAGTTCATATCCCATGAGTGAACAGCAGGGCGCAGATTAAAAAAAAAAACAAAAAATACCCTTTGAAAAAATAAATTTTATTTACTTCAGCCTGAATATTGTGAAAAATTAATTTGATTCTTCTTGTTAAAAAAAATTGTGTAAATTATCGATACATTTTGAGTTTTTTCTTTTTTCTGCTCATGCTGCATTTTCCAAAGGTTCATTGTTGAAATAATAAACAAAAAAGAAAGAAAATACATCAAAGCGTCTATTTTGAAGTGAGAAAAACAGGAACCAGAAAAAATGCTGCAAAGTCCTTGTCACGTGGGTTTACTATTCTCGACTGAATACTGCACGATTGGGACCTCAGTGAAGAGACCCGCAAAGCTATATTTGACGGTGTTAAACTCGAATATCAGGTTGCTATTTCTGACAAATTTTGTCGATCAGCTAAATTGTCAGTGAATAGCGTTGATTCACCTGTTAATACTGCCTCCTGTGTTATTAAACAAATTTTTGGTGATTACAACCATTTTCCCAGGTTTTTGACCCATAAATATTAACTTTTGAGAGGAAGTTTTAACTCAATACTTCACTCAGTGGTCAAAATCAACTTCATATTTTTTGGTCTCCTCACCCTAAAAAACATGGAAAACGATACTTCACAAGCCCAAGTTCACGAAAATCTCAAAAATACCTAAATTCGCACCCATTTTCACCCATAACACCCCCGGGTGTTTTCCGATCGGGCTGTCGAGATGGGGGACACAACTAGGGTCCAAATGGAGCTGTGTAAGAAAGAACCAGTTTTTTTAGACGGAGAATTAAGGTAGATATCGATGACACGGCTGACGGACATCGCATTTTTGAAATCTACACAACTTGAAACGTAAAAGAAAACGCTGCAAATCCCTGCACAACGGTTTATTATTTTGTATAGAATACCCTCCTGTTACAGATCACAGCTCTATGTATAGATAACCCTTCTATATAATATGATATGTACTATTCTATTATATACATATTATGTAGATCGCAGACCCTCCGTAGGTTAGTACCTAACTCCGTACTCGTTACTAGGTACCTACCTAAATCACGAGTTAAATGTTGCTAAAATAATTCTGCCGATGACAAACAGTACCTAACAAAAAGAAACACACATAATGAAGTTCTGAAAAGAAATTGTTGATGAGGAGTGAAAAAAGTTGCAAAAGTACCTACCAACAAACTCCAGCCCCTGCTACGTAGATGGTATAATGAACCGTTGTGTAATAATTTACCGTTGAGTAATGATTTACCGTAGTAATAATTTACCCATCAATAATACTTCAACGTTTGTTCAAGTTTCACTACCTACCAACAAACTCCAAAAGAGCCATCATTTTTCAAATGAAATAATATCACAGAACAACCAACTCGACTTCATACTCCGCCAATATAATCAGGTGATCCCTACCAATGATTGGCCGTATTCACAAATTCCTATTGTGGGCGCGTCTCTGGTTACGAGATTTGGTTTGAATTGTATACAATTTCATTCACACTGGAGTCGAAAATGCCTGTCGGTGCAAACTTTGGGGCCTTACTGTGAACGAACGGCTGGACGTACGATGCTCCGGATGGTCTTAAAAAACTCGCAAGTTCAAGAACTATTTAAAACCGTAAAACTATTCACGTAAAAAAATGGTATAGGCGTTTTGAAAATTTCAACCCCTATTTTGAACCCCTTAGAGATGACTCACAGTAACGTCGAGCTTCGAGGACCAACTAGACGCCGAACGGAACCTATAACCCGAATTTCATCAATTTTTTTTCATGGTAACTAAGAAAAGTGGCCCGTACGGCGTACGGCGGACAGACAGAAATATTTTTATTGCAGTTTTGGATTCTACATACCTTGAAACGTAAACCATCAAATTTTGAGGGGGGGTAAGAATTTTTTTTTTCATGCTCGATTCCAATGGTTCATTATTGAAAATAATAAACCAAAAATTTTTGAGGAAGTGTTCCAAAAAATGTTTCCGAACCGAATACATAGGTAGGTGTTTTTAAGAGAATATTGAACCAAAATAAAGACTAATGTGCAGGTAGCCACAAACTTGAACTGCTCACCTGCGCACATGATATTACTATGACTGTACTAAAGATGTCATAAAGATGTGTTCCGGAAGATATATTTGGCTGATATTAATCCATATTCCAAGTTAATAACTCAATGTAAATTATGCTCTTCTCAGAAAAGAAGGCTATTATTATTCGCTCGAATTCAGGGAGGCATTTACCTGAAGCGGAAGCGCCGATTTTCGCATGTCACCCACAGACTTATTAGCCCTATCATTCAAGCGCATTTTCTCAAGCTGCTGCTAGACTTTTGCACCCCAGGGTGAGAAGTCGGAGTCATTTACCCCTCGTGTCGATTTTTTTTCGTATTGATACAACCAGATAGAACGATAGCACTGGAGCTCAATGCGCTACTCTTGCTATTATCAATCAGTGCGGCCTATTGAATCCATCGGACAGCAAATACGAAAGGGAATGTCATTTCATCATCGATCTCCCGGCAAACGTCATGTCGCCTTTCATATTCAGCCTCTAAATTCTTTTTTCCTCAAATCATTCTCGGTAAGAATGATCCATTCGTTTACCAAAACGAAGGTTAACCCCAATGGTGATTTTACAGGGCGATGGTACCTACCATAAGTTAGGTTTCCATCCTGTCGGTGTACAGGCAGGCCAAGGGGGCGTCCAGACTAAAAATAGGCCAACCAATGAAACTGCATGAATTTCTTCAGTGTCGTTTTCATCATAAATCTCATTTTATAGCAACACTCACAACCAAAAATGGCCTTTATTATAATATTACGCCCTTGCTCCCTGTTTTTTCAACGCCAATAAACGCCTATTCTTCACCTACAGTTAACAGGAAAATGCGTCAATTTGTTCCTTTAATCAAATTTATATTTAATTATTTATCTGACGCAAAGAGTGGTAAATAGCATAGTTCAGTAGATATTAGCGTTTAAACATTCAACAAGGAGCTGCGCGGAGATTCACTGTAATTAATGCAGTGGGGATACTTCCCATATCACTTTGGTAGTGTAGATAGTACAAAAAACCTGTTCATAACCAACTACGTGTAGCTCATCTCTTCGAGGAGTGGAAATGAAATTTTAAATACCTATTTATATTATGTAGAAAGCATGATAATATAGTAAGCATAATGAGTTGAAAAGAAGGTCCTCCTGTAAACTAATTACCTGGTTCAGCACCATGAATAATGCAAAAAAAGGGAGCTAAATGGGGATTAGGGGTTAAACAAATATCCACAGTTACGTTATGAAACCTATCCATTGTTGTAGGGTTTTACGCAAAAAAGTCGGGGAAAGGCAGCAATTCAGGGTTGACGCCAGCTACCAACCCAATTACTGCGGTATAATCTTAATGAGGATCTTTTTTGATGAAAGAGGTCTTTTTTCAAACTAAGTTTGGAAAAAAACAGGAGAGGATTTTTCCGAGATTTGTGTGTACCGCGGGGGTCCTACGTTAGACACGCTGTATACCTACATTGTTTCGAATAATTTTCTTTTATTAACCTACTTACTTACCTATTGTCTCATGTAATGTGCCTCATCGCCTGTGCTATAGGTACCTATATTATCGAGAGAAGGATTTAATAAATTCAGTTTAATAAGCTTTATAAATCTAGAGTAGGTACCTACCAAACATTTATCGCTTTCTTGAAACTATTTCTTGAGATCTGCCTCAATTTGAGAGTGAAGAATTGTTCTTAAAATTGGCTCTTTGACTGGATTAATAGACAAATCTCGCGATGAAAACCAATAAGTAAGGCCCCCCAGTTGACCTCTAATTTTTAAATATTTATTTTAATAATTTAAAAAAATAAATCCCCCAAAATTGGAAAATGGTTTGATCGGGACCTGTAGGTAATTTGCCTCATCCCCCTCCCCCCCTCGCTACAGTTATCATGTTTGCAATTTTTTCAGTCGTATTGGTGGTATTCAGTGCGAATATGTAGCTCATTCAAACAGCTCAATTTCTGAACTCTTGAACCGGAATTCCCTTGTAGTACGGGAATTCTGGTAAACGAAATTCTTCTGGGCTCATTCCCTTTTGTCAGGATTGTGGCGGCGAAATCCTCACTGAGCCATGACAAAACGGATAAAGAAAACGGAATCTCAGAACTATTGATTCACCAAGGTTGTGCGTCGAGTTGACATGTATTTACGAACTAAAGCCGAGTTGCGTGCCCTTGTGGGTCAGGATTCTTCCTCTTGAAGTAAAATCCTACCGCCCCGCAATAAACAGCGGGCTCACTTGAGCCCGCATGAAGCGCCGTCATCTCCCTAATAAGGCCTCTGCGGAATTCCTGTCACAGTGCGCTGTGCTTTAAAAGCAAATATGACAAGAGGTAAGAGAGCAATAAATTCCAACTACGTGTGTTCAACGTCTACGTACATATTTCAGCTATGATAGAGTTTGGGGATCAAGTTTCCTGTTTTTGGATAGGCGTACGTAGACGCTTCCGTCCATGAAATGAAGTAACCATAATAAGAAGATACACTGCCAAGGTGATGGCACAGGAGCTTCCTCGTCACAATCAGAGTGACCCATTATAAAATAGAACAGACTCGGAAGCAAAATAACATAACATTACATTACATTACATAACATAACATTACATTACATAACATTACATTACATTACATTACCTTACATTACATTACATAACATAACATTACATAACATAACATTACATAACATAACATTACATAACATAACATTACATAACATAACATTACATAACGTGAAATATACATATTACATAACATAACATTACATGAAATATACATATTACATAACATTACGTCCATAATACATTACGTCCATTATACATAATTGCGAAAGTTATGCGTGTTTGAAGAATTTCACGTTAGCGCATGCGCAGGGCGAACCGCTGGCTCTATCATGTTGAAATTTATATGGGACTTCAATGGGCCCTACCCGCTTAATCCCTGAGAATTGCATTGAAATTGGGTGAAATCTTTGGTTACTACGGCTGTAACAAGGAAATTGAATCTATTTCACGCCAGCGCATGCGCAGAGCGCACCGAGGGTTCGATCATACTGAAATTCATACTGGAACTCACTAGGCCTTGTCCAAACAACCCTTGAAAATTTGAGCGAAATTGAATCAAAATTGTGAAAGTTATGCGTGTTTGTTGAATTTAACGTTAGCGCATGCGCAGGGCGTACCGCTGGATCAATCATGTTGAAATTTGTATGGGACCTCAAGGGGCCTTATCCGCACCATCCCTCAAAATTTGAGCTGAATCAATTCAAAATCGTGGAAGTTAAGGGTGTAACAAGGAAATGCGGACGGACTCACAGACTCACAGACCCACAGACCGACAGACACGGAACCAAATTTGTTCAGTAGGCTTTGAAACGCAAAATGCAAGTGGAAATTTTGATTTCTGATGACAAAAATTTTTTGGCTCACGAAAGTGAACACAAGGCTTCCGCTGCTTCGCAGACTCGGAAGCAATAACGTAACTGGGTCCTCATCTACAGTGAAGGCAAGGTAACTATAGAAATTTTTAAAAATAAACATCAATCACCACTCTTACTTGACGTGTAGAGTGTCAAGCAAGTAATCTAGGTTGAAAGGTTCCAGCTCTCAATGTAAATAAATAGAAAGAAATATTAACAAAATATAATAGTGTGAGAACTTGCATAGTTTCTTCTTCATTAAAATAGGTATAAGATTAAGTGAGTTCGCATAACGGATTTTTTTGTTTAGATAAGGCACCTACGTTTCGGTCATTGATAGTTTTAGGTGAACATCTTGTGTTATTAACATGGATATGTTTTTGCCCTGGGGGGTCATTCTAAAATTTGCGACCGAAAAAAATGCAACGCTGCAACCGATAAACAATTTGGAGATGTGCGTGTGTAGTTACCGACAATACCCAGCGAAACAATAATGAAATGAGCACAAACCATTTTATTGAACGAATTGGAAGGTAGCGATCTCACATTGATCATCTCGAAACGAAACTATATAATTTCTTACTTTAGTTATCATCGTCCGTTATTGTCTATTACTGACCCAATTTCTGTACAATAAATTTTACCAATTGCACTTTTGGTTTATTATTTTCAATAATGAACCATTGGAATCGAGCATGAAAAAAAAATTCTTACCCCCCCTCAAAATTTGATGGTTTACGTTTCAAGGTATGTAGAATCCAAAACTGCAATAAAAATATTTCTGTCTGTCCGCCGTACGCCGTACGCCGTACACCGTACGCCGTACGCCGTACGCCGTACGCCGTACGCCGTACGGGCCACTTTTCTTAGTTACCATGAAAAAAAATTGATGAAATTCGGGTTATAGGTTCCGTTCGGCGTCTAGTTGGTCCTCGAAGCTCGACGTTACTGTGAGTCATCTCTAAGGGGTTCAAAATAGGGGTTGAAATTTTCAAAACGCCTATACAATTTTTTTACGTAAATATTTTTACGGTTTTAAATAGTTCTTGAACTTGCGAGTTTTTTAAGACCATCCGGAGCATCGTACGTCCAGCCGTTCGTTCACAGTAAGGCCCCGAAGTTTGCAGCGACAGGCATTTTCGACTCCAGTGTGAATGAAATTGTATACAATTCAAACCAAATCTCGTAACCAGAGACGCGCCCACAATAGGAAATTTGGCGGAGATAAAATCATTGGTAGGGATCACCTGATTATATTGGCGGAGTATGAAGTCGAGTTGGTTGTTCTGTGATATTATTTAATTTGAAAAATGATGGCTCTTTTGGAGTTTGTTGGTAGGTAGTGAAACTTGAACAAACGTTGAAGTATTATTGATGGGTAAATTATTACTACGGTAAATCATTACTCAACGGTAAATTATTACACAACGGTTCATTATACCATCTACGTAGAAGGGGCTGGAGTTTGTTGGTAGGTACTTTTGCAACTTTTTTCACTCCTCATCAACAATTTCTTTTCAGAACTTCATTATGTGTGTTTCTTTTTGTTAGGTACTGTTTGTCATCGGCAGAACTATTTTAGCAACATTTAACTCGTGATTTAGGTAGGTACCTAGTAACGAGTACGGGGTTAGGTACTAACCTACGGAGGGTCTGCGATCTACATAATATGTATAGAATAGTACATATCATATTATATAGACGGGTTATCTATACATAGAGCTGTGATCTGTAACAGGAGGGTATTCTATACAAAATAATAAACCGTTGTGCAGGGATTTGCAGCGTTTTTCATTATCAATCAATTCAAAAATTTATATCATTTTTCCACTTCATGGAAAAACATTGAAAAGTGGATGTGAAAATACAGCGCCCAAAAACATATCCATGATTCAATGTTTTTCCATGAAGTGGAAAAATTTTCACATAAAGAACGTTCATATAATTTCTTTGAATCAGTTACTCCCTAGTACTGATATCTGGGCCGGATTTATACCGTTTGTAACTTAAATCACTTGCGGCGGAGTAGTGGAAATCCATAGCAAAATTTTTCCACTTCATGGAAAAACATTGAATCATGGATATGTTTTTGGGCGCTGTATTTTCACATCCACTTTTCAATGTTATTCCATGAAGTGGAAAAATGATATTTTTTTAGCTTAAAAGCGGTTATCGATAGAGTCGAGGGATCGACTTAATAGGCAGATTATAGAGTCAAGATTTTTTATTATAGATTTTAGATAGATTCAACGGTAGATAGTTTAAACATCCCGTCGTCTCGTGGTTTGAACCGATGTAGGCTTCTCTCAACCGGAGAGTTCCTCCAACTCTCTTCAGGAATTTGAATCCATCCCCCAGGCCATGGAATTCCTAACTTAGCATACCAAACTGCCCCCCATCAAAATCAGGCTAGAGGTTTTGTATAAGTATTGCCCTTCTCCAAGGTTCAATAACAACAGTATTCAACAATGAGTGGGAGAATAGAGGTTCCATAGAAAATAGGGGTTTTGATACTTACTCACTGCTTAAATCGTGTAGGTACGAGTAATAATTCATCTATATAATTTATTACGAAGAACGGAAGAAATGCGTAAATGAATATGAAAGAAATTAGGATTTTTATCAAGTAGGACTGTAGCCGAAATACCCACTGTTGAATAAAGAGGAATAAATTGTCTTTGTGGCATCTGTAAAGCGTTATTGAATGCTATTGTTTGGTTATAGCTGCTGATAATCGCATGGTGATAGGGGTTTAAGCTCTGTAAATGTTTACTGGCCCCTTCAGTCAATAGATGGGCTGTGAGCTTCGGTGGAATGGATTCGTTGACTGGACGGCTCTCGCCTCTCTCAGTTGATTCTTCCGATCGGATGCAATATATGGGAGTTGCAACAGATAATCGCTTTCAATTTCCTGTATAGATATTCCTACGTAATGTTAGGTATATTCACCCTTGATGTTCGGGTGATCATTACACTGGTAGTTAGTTGACTGCTGATGGATCCGAAGGCCAAGTGCCGAACCTCTTTGCCAACACGTTACTGTAAATGTTGAGGGATTTGGCTCAAACTTTAAGGATATACTTAGTAAGCCCTTTCTTTAACCCTATAAAAATATGATTGTGGTGATCGGTAGGGTTGGTTTGGATAGATGAAGGATAGAAAGGAGGTGCTCCTCAGGAGTCTTTTGCTAATGCCCCAGGGTTATCACCACAGCAGGTGTTAGTTGGAAGAGGAGGCTAGCCCCCCGCGGATATCACCACAGCGAGTGCTAGAGGAGAGAAAGGCGACCCGCGGTTATCACCACAGCAGACGCTTGGAAGAAGAAGAAGAAGGCGAATACCCCATGGTTATCACCACAGAGAGTAGGGCGGTCGAGAGAGAAGTCGCAAGAGGAGAGTGGTTGGCCAAAATGAGGAGCTGGGGCGCTGGGCGTCATCATAAGGACCTCCCTCCTCCCACCACCCGTCTTACAACGGCCGTTACGACCGTTGAGGATCGTTGGGGAGCTCCACGGTGGGGACCCTTCTAGTCCCTTTCCCGAGGCGTTACCCCAGCTCGTCCTTCTCCTCGTTTATGTGGTTAAATCTTATATTACATTGGAGTGTCGTACTTGAGGGGTACCAGGACAGTGATTATAATATGCCTTTCTTCGTAGAAGTGAAAATGTGATAGTCTGGATCTGATAGCATTACAATAATTGCTGGTTATACTGCCATAGGTCAGGTACTAAAGCTTGAACGGAAAACAGTTTCCTCAACATCCGCTCAAGCCTTTTCGCACCTTGGCTCACTACCCCGAACCGATAACCCCAACTCAGCGGCCTCTTCATTTGCCCTTAATGATCTTTATCTCCTTGAAGTAGGTCCATAGTTTCAGCGTTGAGGTATCAGTACCGTAATTTAGAATCACGATGGGATTTTACCATTGAAGACTGCAGCAATTTTGAGTCGATTCGCAGAAATGACCATCGGACTGTTTTACATTCTTCCCGCTTCGACTAATAATGGAATCCCATGGGACATAATCGTTATACGAACGAAGAAGTAACGCAAGAGTCTGCTTTACCACCCACTTTCTTCCATAATCTCCCACGAACTTATAACCACACTGCTGAAACGAGTGCACCGAGTAGAGTCGCCCACACGTTCTGTTTCACACAGTATCCAACGTTGACAAAATGACTAAAGGTTTCCAAGTTTACATTTGGAAGTAAGACTTGAATTTATTGAACGGTCGAAGTTTCACCGCTCCTGGATGGGACCGAGTGAGGTAGCTAACTCAGTTTATTCTTGTGAGTCTGGGGGAGGATTCACAACTTTTCTCCTGTGATTCATTCGGACAATCTACATTCAGAGAAGTTAGGGTAAAAGATGTATTCAACATACTAAATCACTGTAAACTTTTTCCCTAAGCTGGTTGGATGAAAGAAAGATTAAAGAAAAGAATCTGCCGTAGGTGATAATAGTACCTAAACCCCCATGCGTTTCCCTATTGAAATGCTTTTTGCCTTGAAATTTGCATGAAAAGCAAGGGTAAATTAATTATATCAAATAATAGATATTTAAAAAATTAGCCATATGTTTTTTTTTCTTGCAGAATCAGCCCCCCTCCCCCGCTTCCACCAGTGAATCCAAACTAATAGTCGTAACCTAATCTATAATCATGTAGATTAAGTTTCTGTAACATAACTAGATATGATTCAATAATTTAGCCCCCCTTCCGCTTAAAAATCTCCTTCACTTTGGCGTAAGTTTTTGTCATCTAGAGCAACTGCGGCTGCTGCTCCTCCGAACCATTTTTGCGGTTTAGCGTAACCGTTTCGCCTGAGTTGCAAATGTCGAACAGAACTAATTGTGATTAAGAAGGCAAGGACCGAGTAAAAAAAAGGCTCCGAACTCCGAGGTGTTTGAACATGTGAAATCCTCATACATTACACGCTGCTCTGCCCCTTCAGACCGGAAGTTTTGCAACGTCAGCCTCCCAAGCGATCGCGCCTGTTTTTCTTCCAAGCTCACTCAGATGGGAGACAATGCTTTTCCCACCCCGTCTACCACTCGGGTGGATGCTCTGTTGACGTACATCTGCCTCACCTGGGTCGACAATTTGCGCGAAATCGCCGCCTTCCTGATCCTCTGCCGGCAGTAAAGTGCAAACGGCAGAAAACCAGCCGTTTCTAGGACAAGGTCGAGGATAAGTATACATCCACTACATTACACTTTTCCTTCCTAAAGTTAACTTTGTGTGAAGCGAACAATACGCTGTGTGGTAGTAATTTGAATACGAGCTACTCACAATCAAGTACCCGTGTGTTTTTTATTTGTTTAATTTTTTTACAGAGGTTTGTTCACTAAGAGAAAAAGCACTTGCCCCAGGGTGGTTTATAATAATTTTTTGTATAAGCACATCATCTTGCTTTTTATAGATCGCTAGTCTCTTCACAGTAGGTATCCTTGAAATACCAATAACTATACGAGGCAACAATCCTTGTGAGGTGAAATGTTTGTGAAGTTGCGGGTTTATCCCTAAATAATCTTGTATTAATCGAAATCGTCAAATATCGGGAACAGCGTCAAAACTGAAAACGCACCTCTACCGCCGAGCTTTCGGAAAATATATTTCCGTCATCGGGGCCTACAAACAAAAGCAAAATATATCTTAGGTACTGTAACATTACAAAACGTTACACAAGCCACCCACCACAACCAATCTTCACCACAAAGACAGACACTCCAAACTTTCAAACCTATTTATTTAAGCTAGCTACTACTTACTTGAAGGCTGCTATCTGCACAGAGAGTGCACCGAGCACGTCCCCAACAGAACTAACAATCCTTACCATTAGTATACAAGTTGTCTTACCACAAAGCCTGTTCCTTCCAACTTTTGAAATTTTAATATTGTTGAAGTCTGACTCATTAGTGTTGACCGCCTGATGCTACGTGGTTTATTTCATATCACAAGGTAGGTGCAGTATTTACAACAAATCTTCTCTTAACTAGTTCTGACTGTGATAGGTACCTACATTGTTGTAGATTGCTTTTATTTTCTGTTGATTTTACATGTTTATTGAAATTATGTTACATGTTTATTGTTGAAATTATGTTACGTTGAAATCATGTTACATGTTTATTGAAATTATTATAGCTCTAATTCTTTTCTTCTTTTCCGATAGTTTTGGATCCTTTCCTTCTTCTTATTCCTGTCTTATTTCTGATGGGGATGTGCTTGGTGCACTGCCTATGCAGGTAGCAGCCTTCAAGTAAGTTGTGCCTAGCTTAAATAAAACATTGAATGGTTTGAATGTTTGGAATTTCTGTCTTTGTGGTGAAGACTGGTTGTGGTGTAATGTTACAGTGCCTTAGATATGTTTTTGTTTTTATTGTAGGCCCTGATGATGGAAACATATTTTCCGAAAGCTCGGCCGTAGAGGTATATTTCCAGTTTTGACCCAGTTCCCGATATTAGACATATTACCAACATTTGCGGGTCGGTCAGTACAACTTATATTAATTGAAATCAGACTTTATATAAGTTTCGTCGGCACGTCTGTAAATATTTCCTGTGGAACTATAATTTATGCCCGAGTATGAAGGGTAACTGGGGGTGGAAACTAGCACACTGATGGTTCATGGAACTCCCAACTATATTTCAATATCGACCTATTTGAATAGGAAATCGAATAGTGTGAGGTATTACTAAGGAAAGTGATGTAAAGAAGTATACTTGAATAAGGTATAGGTGTAAAATTAAGTACATAGTTATAAATATGAATTATTTTAAAATATCAATAAAATTATTGAACAAAATGAATTCCCGAAGTACAGGCTGTATTTGAGCGTCTACAGTCTACCATACGTTATTTTTGTGTCATCGATCCCGTCTGGCCTGAATGACAACAGTTGCAGAAGCTTTGTTGCCTACAGATGGGACACAGATAAACTGCTAGGTCATTGCTACCTTTTTTTCTCCACCACCCAGCGGAGTACGATAAATATCATAATATACGCTGGAGCCCAAAGTTGTATTTTACTGCGAAAACATTTTGTACCAGTAACTTGCTACGGTTAAAAATATAGAGTTGTTCGCTACACTATTAGGCATAATATCTAAACTATTGCAGGGCTTCAATTATAAATATGATTTGATGGGTGAGTAATAATTTCGATCTTATAACCCTTGCAGTAATAAAATCTGGATGAAGGTCAGGGGAAGGAGCTATTGTACCGTCAAAATACGCGATAAAAACTCTATAAAATGACTCGAGAAGATATTTATCAGGTGATCAGGTAATCGACTGCATTTTACGTAGGTATCTCAAATAAATATGTATTGTACGGCGAAAGCTTTCAATATTGTATTGTGAGTTTTCACACGTTATGAAGCCTGAAAATAAAGAAAGAATTAGTGAAGTAATAGAGTATGATGCTAATCATATGTACCTACTCATGTTGTAGCCCTGTATAGGTAGGCATTTAAATGTAAATATCTACGGTATGTAAATGAAAATGAAATACGGTAGCTATAAAACATAGCTACCCAGTTATCCTCTGGTCTGCAATGGAATAAAATCTGTAGGTTGTACACTATTATTTTTAGATTTTTATTTTACAACTAAGTCAAAATCCTTTGATTCTTGAGGAAATATCAGATCTGATATCATTTAACGCGGGATTTCCCTGTTACAAGTATACAAACCGAGGAACCTTGAAAAGTGTTTCGAATGACCCACATCAGTGGATGATAGGACAGGACGGGCCTCGCACGATCTCATAAGATGTTACATCGTGTTAGCGTGCCAGCCCAACTGCCTGTAGAGCTCTTACTTTTGTAGGTGGAGATGCCCGTGCCTTTCGTTTCGAGCACGAATCGCTATTTATTCACTTTCCGCAAAACCGTCCAAGACACAGACAGGTTTTCCATGTATGCCAACCCATCATACAAATATGAGAACGGCAAAATGTTGATGTATTCACGTGATGTAAATTCTTAATTTCTGACAGAAAGAAAATAATAAGAATGATTTATTACAGGTACTTTCGTTTTTTTTAAACCAGAGAGGAAGAATATTTTACAATTTTCACAGGTAATCTATAACACCTACTCAAATGAGCGACCTCCAATGTCACTAGTACGCGGGCAGCACATCGATATAAAACCCACTATACTAGTGGCCCATGTAAGTTTGATGTAGTCCAACTTTTGAAAGTAGGACCTACCTATTTGAATGGATAAATTTCAAGTCATAAGACCTTGTTAGACATTGTACCAAGTCTGATGGTCTTACACCTATCAAAATTTCAAGTCTATTGCGAGGGTGTGACAAAGGCTGGCCGAGTCCTAAGAACCTCGCTAACGTTGGACAATAACGTTTGTAATCATTGTAGTTTCTATGCCCATGGAGCATCAAAAAAATTCCTCTTCTTGTTTTCAAAGAGGCTGGAACGAAATCTAAAATTGTTCCACCTTTATAGAAAAACGTATACTTAACAAAGAAAATATTGACTACCTATTTACTGTCTCTCACACTAGTACCTATCTGATCGGACAATTAATTCCATTACTCCTTGCAGGTCTCCACCTCCGTGCCTTCAATTCCATGGATCACGTCTATGCATTTGACAAGTCCCCATTTCCCAATTCCATTTCCAACGAACCAATTCAACTCTAAACTCTCATTAAATAGTTACACTTCCAGTTAGTTGAATCACCAAGCCCACTATTGACGGTTTCTGGTAGCAAGAAGTCCTTACCAAGAGAAGACGAACAACTTTGAGCCCTACAATGTAGAACTTCACTCCGAGTGTTCTCAGACCAACTTTCATCACAATAGGTCGATAAACTTGAATAAAACTTTCTGACAAAGCTGAGGGGCAGGAAGGATGTGAAATGGTGTCCTGATGGTTTTCCCAATCAAAAACTGCAAAATAGGGAGGCTTTTTCTCCAGGGGATAAAAAACTTATTTTTGACAAGAAAGAATTGAAAATAAATTGGCGTCGGCAGAAAGTTAGGGTTGATATTGTTCAAGAACTTAGAAAATGTTTTAGATTTCCAAATGAAGATAGATTCGTTGTGATTCACGTAAATTTATTTTGTACAGCTTCACCTATTGGGGCTGTATAAATGTTGAAGCATGTAGAGGTCACCTTTATTGTGGAAAGTCGAGTTTATTCTTAGGATCACGTATATTTGCCAAAACGTCAGAGAGATAGGTACCCATTTTTTTGGATGAATGTAAATTCTCAAAAATAATACTATCTTAAATAATATTACACAATCTTTATGACCCACTATCGAGGTGAGAAGTAACAAAAAGGTAGACGGCTCTGTAGACGGCTTTGCAGTTAGTTTTAAACGGTTTCATGAGCATAATACCTTTATAAATCATCTTACGAAATTAATAAACTCGCCAACTGGTAGGACGTCTAGCACTAGAGAGCAACAGAATCAAGGACCAAGCGGCTAGCGATGGAAGTAGGAAGGGGCGAGGGGGACTGAGTGAGTGAGTTAGTTCTTGAGTTCGATGATTGAAAGTTGAACGATGTATACTACATGAGGAGTATCACAGAACTATTATAGTTCGAAGGAACTAGCTGGAGTTGTGCACCATTCGTCCGGTCGTTCCCCTATCCATGCCAGAACAAAGAAAGATATTGATAGTTCTATTTCAGTGTTTTGTTGTGTTGTGTGATAAGATTGCCGCGCAAGCCTTACGAAAGTAGCCAGTCTGAAAATCATGGTAAGTTTAATGGTAAGTGAAAAGGGACTAGAATGAGCTACTGAACTAACTCAAAAAACTACTCCTTTCAAGGACTGAACTGTTAACTGAACTTGAGTCCCACAAATGAACTCTTACTCATATAAAAAATATGAGGTCACTAAACGTTTCCTGATTCCTGCAAGGAGTTTTTAGTTTTTAAACCTCTACTCACGTAGGTAAGTATAAATAACTCGACTCGTTAGATAGCTACCTAAGAAAATAATGGTATTCGTCATCTTTAAATCTTGATATTCTAAAACCACTAGGTAATTCAATTCGCGGAACCAACTTGTTACATACCTAGTATATATTTACCAAAGTACATCTAAGGATCTTGATGAAATTCATATTAGTTGCACTTCAAGTTACTCATTTGATTTTTCAATCACTAATAAGTAGGTATACCTATCTACAGGGTGGGGAGAAACGGATAACCACTTTTGGTTTATTATTCTGTGACCCCCTCAAAATTTTTTCTTTTCCGTTTCAAGGTACGTAGATTCCAAAAATGCAATGTCCGTCCGCCGTCCGCCGTCCGCCGTATCACGTGTACAGGCTTCATTTTCGGTCTAAAAAATTCGTTCTTTCGCACACATGCTCCATTTGGGCCCTAGTTGTGTCCCGAAACTTTTCAGCCCGATCGGAATATACCCAGAGGTGTTATGAGTGAAAATGTGTATAAAAATAGGTACTTTTTGCGTTTTAGCAACATGTTGGTAACATGAGCTTTTAAGGTATCGTTTTTCATGTTTTTGGGGACGAGAAGACCGAATATGAAGTCGATTTTGACCAAAGAATAGAAAATTGAGGTTCTACCAGATGTTCAGCTCCCGAAATTGATTTTTTATGAGTCAAAAACCTGGGAAATCGTTTGAAATCACCATCAATCTGTATAATAACACTGGAAAAAGTGTCAACAGGTGGATCAAGACGATTAAATGGTACTATCAATGATCAGAGAAAATTTATTTTTAAAAAAAGGAGCGTAGTTTATTCGAGTTTTGGGGGCCAAAATTGGTGGAAACCACCAGAGATAGCTATTTCAATTATTTTATATGAAAGAAACAATAAATGAACAGCCATTATTTCTGTAGGTATGTCCAATGGAATAATAAACCCATGTGACAAGGACTTTGCAGCGTTTTTAAAATGACACCACATTTTTAATATTGGAGATATATGAGGTTGGAAAAAATTGTAAAATGTTCTTTAGGATGGGAAGTTTACTTTTCAGTGAGAAAAAATGAGTTATGGAATATCGTGTTACGATGATGGCGCCCTTGCTGACTAATGCATTCTTCGAGCCTTTCGGAGAAGTTGGTCATGACTGTCTCCAACATTTCCATCGGGATGGCGGCAGTTTCACGTCTGATTGCATCCTTGAGGTCTTGGAGAGTTCGGGATTTATCCACATAAACCATTGACTTCAGGTAACCCAATATAAAGAAGTCGCAGGTAGTGAGATCGGGCGAGCTCGGAGGCCATGGAAGGTCACCATATCGGGAAATCAACTTCCCGGGATCTCACTCCCTGGGACTTCTTTTTATGGGGAGTCAAAGGTTTATGTGGATAAACCCCGAACTCTCCAAGACCTCAAGGATTTAGTCAGACGTGACTCTGTCACAGCCCGATGGAAATGTTGGAGACAGTGATGACAAACCTCGCAGAAAGGCTCGAAGACTGCATTAATCAGCAAGGGCGCCATCTTCATAACACAATATTCCAAAACTGATTTTTTCTCACTGAACAATAAACTTCCCATCCTAACGAACATTTTACAATTTTTTTCAACCTCATATCTCCAATATTAAAAATTTGGTGTCATTTTAAAAAGTGGTCATTTTCTCCCCACCCTGTATGTTGAAACGATGATATTCAACACATAAAAATATTGCAAAAGCCTAAAAAAGATGAATAGAACTCACCCACAATAAACATTTTTCAGTTTCTTCATATATCAACTGACTGCGTACGCGAAAAAAGTGCGATGCCACTTAGTCTCGATGTTTTGCCATTACGTATCTACCTACTATATGGGGACATCAACAATACGATTGAAATCGCACCTAATTCTGGTTGGTGCTACCTATAGTTTATAATCAGTTCCCTTGGATTTGATGGTGATGAGATAGGCATGAGTTCAGTACAAGGCATGTAACTAGCTTAATTAAGAGCTGCTATTTTACAATCTCAAGTCGCTACACAACAGGATTCAATTACTCAAGACATCGAACCCCGACTTGATCTCACGGAATCATCCTCGACGCCCTGAGCAAACAATATATGTGAGAACTGAGAAGCATAAAATTGTGAACTTCACCTTGGCGCGATGGAACAGTTCCGTTTTACGACTGTTGTGGGAATTGTCGTCTATTCGAAATCTGCGTGTCGTTTTGACGAGCAAGCCCCATACTCCGATAGCCATCGAAAAGCGACTACACCGCAGCCAACGGGCTAATTGCAGGTGGGATCGTCTCGCCGGCCTCTGCGACGCTGTTTTAGCATTTACGGGCCGAATTCCGCTACAATTACTCCAACCTGGCAGTTTTTTCGCGGCGATGGCAAGTTGTGATATGAGTTAGTTCTTCGCCCGTTTTGGCGGTCACCGTCCTCTAAAATGAGCCATTCATATTATGTCAAGTCCTATTATATATAATACCTGTAATATATGGTAATACCATAATTAGGTATGCCAGTCATTCAAGTAGTAAATTGATTGCAGGTTACTATCTAGGATTCATACATAATAATAACCAGTGATTAGCTATGTAGTAATCCTGTATGTTATGTATGTAGTTAGGGGAAGGTATCTGCACAGGACATCGGGGCACATCTAGAACTCTCCCGTAAATTAAGTTCACCGTAGTATTCGATAGTAGTATAATCCGATGGTTAAGTCTGAATGAGCGTTACGCACGCGTTAATTTTTTAATAATATATTTTGCTTCCTCACTACCGAAGGTAGGGAAGCCTTGGACTCCTCCAAGAGTCGAAAAAAATGGTGATCTCCAAAATGAAAATTTCCACTACCATTTTACGTTTCAGACATCAAGGAACATTTTTGGTTCCGTGTCTGTCAGTCTGTCCACCAGTATGTCTGTGGTCAATGCCTCGTAACGCCCGTAACTACGAAATAATGGTCGAAATGGGCTGCAATTTGGAGGGTAGGTGCGGGTTGAGTCACAGATGATACCATACCGAAATCATTGAAAAGTACTGTAACTGTCGTCTGCGCATGCGCAAACGTGAAATACTTGAAACGCCCATAACTACCTTAAATGTCTTTGAAATGAGTTCAAAATTGGAGGGTCGATCAAGAATAGTACGTTGATGCTTCCACATGAATTTCATTGTAGTCGTAACGTAATTTCCGTCTGCGCATGCGTGAACATGAAGTGGACCATTTCCTTGTAACTACGCGAAAAATAGTCGTAGAAAGCTGACATTTTGAGGGTACACGCGGGTTGGATCGCAGATGGTCCCACGCCAAAAATTGAAATCGTACCGTGACTATCGCCTGCGGATGCGCAAGCGTCAGATCCTCGTAGCGCCCATAACTGCCCTGAAAATCATCGTAAAGGGGAGAAATTTGGAAGATGGATGGAGGTGAGGTGTTGGATGGTCTCAAATGCATTCAACCCAGGCATGGCTACGCCACCTGTCCACTGAATGAACCTCCCCAACTATATATTATACTTCCCTGTGATTCAAATGAGGAAGCTATACTGCCTAGTCAAATCGGCAGACGTTTTTTCTTCTTAGAAAGTAGATTCCATCCTGAGAATGTTGACACCAACCGACCTCTCTACGATAATAGTTTTTATTCAGTGATTTTGTACAATTTCATACACCAGTGGCATTGCACCACCTTGCCAAGTGTTACAATATCTACAATCATAGAATAAAAACTACCTGCCATAGGATTGTGTGGTTGGTGTTAATTCTCAGGATTAAACTCTACTTTTGTTTAAATAAAATGAAAGTACATTTTTCAGACCCCTGGGCTCATTAGGCCTAGTTTTTTTCATTTTAAAATTTTGAATCTCAAGTACACTAAGTGGGACACATTTGAAAGCACTGTCTCAAATTGAAACATAGCAAAATGGAAGTACATATCAGCAAGAAGTTCATAATTGTACAAACGGAGCTGTTAATTACCCTACCTATTTAATTATTAATCATATTTCATTATTTTTCCTCTGTGAATAATTTATCATAATTTGAGTGTTAATATTATTAATCATAAAGTTTTCCATTTGAGAATTATGATTCATCGATGTCTGAAGTTTCCCAACACTTAGGTCTATTGTCACTTACAAACTCATTTTGCCTCGCAGTCGAATGTGCCCGACTCCCCCTTACACAGTACTTGACTAATTAACTTCAAACCAAGTGCAATGAAGATGCTCATCCCCATTCAAATTTATTTGATTATCCGGGACAGTTTCCTTCCCGAGAATTTGGGCGCTACCAAAGATGAAATAGGTAGGCACACTTCGACTGACAAACGCGTTTTTTGTCGTATATTACGTTTGTGTAGGTAATCAATGTGTTCTCCTAAACGGTTGTACGAACGATCATAATAACACTTGATTCATTCTTAACCTGTGAGCTTAAATACTTAAATACTAGGTTTCATTAGTAAATTATTATTACAGTACCTATTTATTGCAAATAACAATAGATTTTTCAAATAATAAAATTTATTTTTTAATTTTTTAATTATTCATTTATTCAATCATTTTCTATGTTTTTACTACCAATATTCTTTCTCGGTATTTACCTACCTGCCCTCTGCTATGTGAATCACAGAAAAAACTAACTTTGTTTGATGGTTTGAAGGTTCGACGGTTTGACACTCCCACATACGATCAAACTTGCTTTTCAAACCTTCGGTTTGCCAAGACATTTTCTAGCACAGCCAGAAAACCTTCAAACCTTCCAACATGAACCCACAAACCATCAAATTTGCATGACAAACACGTTTGACAAACCAGGGGTTTGTGTTTGGTGATATTGTACGGGGGCGTTGTAGTGTGATTATTGGTGGTTTCAGAACAGATAAAGAGTGGGATTTGTGGGATCCACAGTTGGCGGGTAAGAGCAACGTACGAGCAAGCCCTCAAATTTAAGAATAGGAATGGATTAGGTGGAATACAAGTTCGATGGTTACAAGAAAAACTAATTGCAGTTGTAGTTGGAAAACAAGGCCTAAAAGACGTGTCCATACAACTACGCTTGTGAACCTTCCCCTCTCGCTCAACCCAAAAACCCTTCTAATTGGGCGATTTTCTGACCTCATGAGGCAAAATACTACCTGACTTTTTTTGTCCCTCGGATGTTCCTAGGAATCTCAGGTCCGAGAAAACTCTGCTGATGGGTGAGGTGTGTTTTGTGATTAGCTATACCAAGAAATGAAGACAAACGAATCTCGACCCCACCAAAATAACCAAAGGCTCCCCCTCAACTCCAAAAACCTATCACCTACCTACCACTCCTGACAGAAAGACCAACAAAAACTCGTTACCTACACTTAAAATAGTTTCTGACAAAATTTCAGCCAGAATGCCAAAAGTTCAGCATTTAGCCTCAACCTCACTCCTTCACCTTCCGATAGTCCAACAAACACAACTGTGGTGGTCTAAATAAGTCGGCTCCATAGTTTTGGGATTGAATAAGGCGAATTTACCTCCTACTTACCAATTCCCATCGAAACCTAAATATTTGTTCCATTACCTGCGACTGGCCCGGATTTCAGGTAGCTAATCTCCTTTTCATTTTCCCCAAACATTATAAAATTTAAAAAATTCAAGCTTATTTTCTATTATTAGTTTTTAAAACAGCATTTATGCAACTAAATACTAAGGTATTTTTAAGACACAGGCTGTTTGTCTTCTTTTTCTTATTTAATAAATGGTTGTTGCATTTTGACCCGGCTGTTATAACTACCGTTAATAAAACATGAGTTATATTATAGGTACTGTACATTAAACGAGTTTTAAATCTATTTCTAAAGTACATATTATATTTTGGTTTTAGGCCTAATATTTTTAAGCGCTATGCAGTAGTTAGTACGCTTATAAACTAACATCTTTTCCCCTCCTTGATTTTTTTCTTAGCAAACTCATTTTTGCAATGTCTGCAAAGAGGTTTTCAAAGTTTCATCTTTTCAAGTCACATTACAACTAAAGAGCTCAACATTTAGAGAGCCTCTCAGCATTTTTGACTCTGCTTAAAACTGAAAAAGTCTTTCTGCAGTACACTTTTTTACCGGTTATGTCAAAAATATCCCAATTGTAATTTCAAATAGAGTAATGTGCTTGATAAACTGTTTTCTTTAGTATGAGAGTACATTTTAGGTAAGTCTTTGAACCTTTTCAAGTTCTCCATACCTACCTTTGATTTACACATTCCTTTAAAAAGTCTCAACTGATTTATAATGCAGAGTACAGCGAACGAAGTTTCAAAGCAGCGTTCTTGACTTCTGATGATTCGGATGTACAAGAAGTCAATAAACGTGAGTTTTGTAGGATTTGACATGTATTTTGGTTTATTATTCTGTGAATAATACACCTATGTAATCGCTCAGCAAAAAATTTTTATAACACCCCCTCAAAATTTTTTCTTTTCCGTTTCAAGGTACGTAGATTCAAAAAATGCAATGTCCGTCCGCCGTACGCCGCGCCGTCCGCCGTCCGCCGTACGCCGTCCGCCGTATCACGTGTACAGGCTTCATTTTCGGTCTAAAAAAATCGTTCTTTCGCACACATGCTCCATTTGGGCCCTAGTTGTGTCCCGAAACTTTTCAGCCCGATCGGAATATACCCAGGGGTGTTATGAGTGAAAATGTGTATAAAAATAGGTACTTTTTGCGTTTTAGCAACATGTTGGTAACATGAGCTTTTAAGGTATCGTTTTTCATGTTTTTGGGGACGAGAAGACCGAATATGAAGTCGATTTTGACCAAAGAATAGAAAATTGAGGTTCTACCAGATGTTCAGCTCCCGAAATTGATTTTTTATGAGTCAAAAACCTGGGAAATCGTTTGAAATCACCATCAATTTGTATAATAACACTGGAAGAAGTGTCAACAGGTGGATCAAGACGATTAAATGGTACTATCAATGATCAGAGATAATTTATTAAAAAAAAAAGGAGCGTACCTACTTTATTCGAGTTTTGGGGGCCAAAATTGGTGGAAACCACCAGAGATAGCCATTTCAATTATTTTGTATGAAAGAAACAATAAATAAACAGCTAACATCTCTGTAGGTAGGTATGTCCAATGGAATAATAAACCCTTGTGACAAGGACTTTGCAGCGTTTTTGAAAATCAAATCACTGCCGTCAAAAAACTTATTTTTCCCTCAAATTTTTTTGGTTCTATTTTTTCGTATCTCAAATTTGTCAGCCCCTCGAAAACTGTCGCTCTGAGCAGATGCTCTCACTTGGCCCGTTTGTAAATCGGTGCCTGCGTACGAGTATAATACGAACTGAAGAGAAGAATCACTATGGCCCATCGAGCTGTTTCAGGCTGAGCAAGAAGAAGAAAAAAAAAAAAAGACAAAAAGAAGAAAGAAAAAAAAAACATTAACGGCGTAAACTTATGTTCGGGGAACATGAGAACGGCGGAAAAAACGTCTGCCAATTCGAGTTGGCAGTATACCTAGCTTCCTCATTTGAACGTACAGAATAGTTGGGTAGGGTCATTAAGTGGACAGTTGGAGTATTCATGCATGGGTTAATGACTTAACGACTCTGGTCACATGGGCTAACAGAATTAGTAGGGTAGGTTCAGCTCTCTACGACTATTTTTCGCGTAGTTAGAAGCTGATAATTTTGATATGTAGGTAAGTGTGCGTTACAATTTATGCTCTACAAACTTATCGCCTATTCCCGACTCTTAGTTTTTTTAAAATTTTCTGATTATATCTAAATGTTCTGAACGTATTCCAACGAAAACAAGCCTAACTTGAAGTTTTTGAGGTATATTTTGGGGTTTCCGGATATTATCTCATTAGCAGTCGTTCCTATCTAATCGAGGATGGTCTTGATCGAGTCAGCGTGAAAAATTACATATGTAGTATTCAACATTGAAAACACCAATTTACTTGAAAACACCAGTCGTCACGGTTGTCCTTGCATCATCCCAGACATTATATTGACTGTCTATTTATATTTGGATCAGTTATGATAATGAATAATGCAATCAATTTAATACAATTTGAGGGTATGAAAGAGTCGTAAAAAGAACTAGCTTTTTCACTTTACGATGCCATAAGGGAGGGTTCAATCTGGATTGAGAAGTTGAACCAAACTTTTCCGAGCTGGCAGCCACAGACCTTGTTCCACTGCCAGGATCAAAGTAGTTACGACTTGAGGGAGGATTAGGCGGCGCAGTGAAACCGAAATGTGGCATCACAACCAATCACTTCAGCCTGTGAGTCGGAGTTCCGCTTTTATACCGCCCCCAACCTGCGTATACCGATTAGGTCTTGTAGCCGACCCAATCTAACAATTTCAGCGAGTTTGTTTGTTATCAATGGTTGCCACTTGCCTCGAAATTCGCAGGAAGGTCCGATTTTAAGGTGTTTTTTTTCTGACGCGTATTTTCCCCTTAATATCGGCCCATCCCAGATCTAGAGACCTACAAATTGCACTGAGAACACAGTTGGTGTTCCTAACACTTAATATTACCCAACTTATTCAATAACCCTTTTAGCGAATTTTCGAAGAAAAGGGAGCTATTGTTCTCGGTCCAAAATTTTTAAAACTCGAATTTCCGAAAGATTTTTATACCAAAATCCGTTTCAGACCATCCTGAATTCACTGCCAAAAGACACCAAAAATTATATATATAATATATGGTGTGTGTGTGTGTGTGTGTGTGTGTGTGTGTGTGTGTGTGTGTGTGTGTGTGTGTGTGTGTGTGTGTGTGTGTGTGTGTGTGTGTGTGTGTGTGTGTGTGTGTGTGTGTGTGTGTGTGTGTGTGTGTGTGTGTGTGTGTGTGTGTGTGTGTGTGCGTGTGTGTGTGTGTGTGTGTGTGTGTGTGTGTGTGTGTGTGATTCCAGACGATAACTCTCGAAAGAATTGAGATAAAAAGTTCAAATTTGCACGAAAAATCTGTCTTGGCAATCGACAGGCTAAGGTTCGTAGATGGGCAGAATTGGGTCACTCTAAGGGGGAGTTTTGGGGAGTTTTAGGGGGGAAAAATTACCCATAAATTCCCAAAATGAAACAGTCTGACAAGTGACACCTCATTTTAAAGGTTTTTGTACGCTGAACACGATGGTGAAATCAGAATTGCGATATCTCATTCCGTTCTCAAACTGGAGCACTTTGAAGATGATGGAACGTGGTTATTTCTTGAGATGTTCATCCTGGTTCGTCTGCTCTAATCTGATAACGGAATGGGATATCGCAATTCTGACTTCACCATCGTGTTCAGCGTTGGAAAATCTACAAACCGAGGTGTTACTCGGCAAAATATGGAACAAAAAATTTGTTACCTACGTATCCAATACCTAGGTACTCTTCTGGTATTCAAAACATTTTTGATTTCCCCCTCCTCCCCTTTCCACCCAAAATTTTACTTTGCGTAAAACTACTCCTGTTTTAATTTTGCACGGTATCAAGTTGGGAAAACATTGGCCGAAAATTAATTTTCAGAAAGTTTTAGGCGGAGGAGGAAGATGCCGAAAACTTCGAAAATTCGCTCTTATAGCCATGCTGCATGACTGTGGTTTTTTTTAAAACTTGATTTACATACATGGTAAGTACCTGATGGGTACCAGCGAAATATTACAATGGATAGTTTCTTGTTTGTTACTTCGACAACGCTAAAAAAATAGCAAGAACAGAATTACCTTCCTGCTGTTTTCGTTACCATTCAAGAAACCTGAAAATGATTATTGAGCTACATGTACAAGCAGTTTGTAGTGACAGGCCTTATTGATATCGATCTGTCTATGACTTAGTTGAGTACCTACGAAAAATCACCACCTTCCTCAAAATGTCACCATATAACCTGTGTTCAACTTCAAAAACGCTGCAAATCCCTGCACAACGGTTTATTATTTTGTACGGAATACCGTTCTGTTACACATCACAGCTCTCTGTATAGATAACCCGTATATATAATATAATATGTACTACTCTATACATATTATGTGAATCGCAATAGTAGTAGCGGTTAGTACCTAACCCCGTACTCGTTATTAGGTACCTACCTAAATCACGAGTTAAATGTTACTAAAATAATACAGCCGATGACAAACAGTAACTAAAACGGCAAAAAGAAACGCAAATAATGAAGTTCTAAAGGAAAATTGTTGATGTGGAGTGAAATAGATGCCCCTTCTGCGTAGATCACTGTTTTCTGTGGTCAATACATATGATGAACCGCTGTGTAATAACTTGCCCACCAATAATACTTCAACGGTTGTTCAAGTTGCAGAAGTACCGATCAGCAAAATCCAGCCCCTTCTTGGTAGATGAACCGTTGTGTAATAATTTAACGTTGCGTAATAATTTACCCATCAAATATACTTCAACGTTTGTTCAAGTTTCAGAAGTACCTACCAACAAAATCCAATAGTTCATCACTTATCAAATGAAATAATATCGCAGAACAACCAACTCGACTTCTGATTATAATCAGGTGCTTCCTAGTGATGATTATCTGGGCCGGATTTATACCGTTTGATTCACGATCGTGTTGACGAAGCTTTTTGGTGCACACGAACGGCTGGACGTACAATGCTCCGGGTGGTCTCAAAAATTGTTTAGCTCAAGACAAATTTAATAAAGTAAAAAAAAAACCATACCCTTCTAACGAAAGTTTTCGAGATACGGCGTTCTGAAAATTTCAGCCCCTATTTTGAACTCCTTAGAGATGACTGACAGTAACGTCGAGCTTCGAGGACCAACTAGACCCCGGACGGAACCTATGTATAATCCGAATTTCATCAATTTCGTTTCATGGTAACTAAGAAAAGTGGCCAGTACGGTGTACGGCGGACAGACAGAAATATTTGTATTGCATTTTCGGATTCTACATAGGTACCTTGAAACGTGAACCATCAAAATTGGTGGGGGGGGGGGGGTTAGAATTTTTTATTTTTTTTTTTCATGATCGATTCCAATGGTTCATTATTGAAAATAATATACCAAAAATTTTAAAAAACTACCCGGAAGAAGTCTCTTTAACCTCAAGTACAAACCTAGTTTTTTTATTGGTAAGGTATACAGGTATGGGAATATGCCGACTTTCTCTCTTCATGGGCTCAGAAAGGGTTTGAGTTTCGGGGGGCGGACAGGATTCGGGGTTGGGTTCTAGAAAGGGCATGTTCGAAATTTGACTCCATTCCGACATGCAATTATGGCGCGGTGGAGGGAAAAAATACCGTAACTGGCCACTAAGCGATGAGCATAAGAAGAAGAGAAGAAGAAGAAAGAAGCATAAGAAGAAGACTCAACTCGACATTTATTGCAATAAAAATAATCGAAAACATTACAATAAACCCGAATAACATAGTACGGAGCTTTAGTAGTGGTAGAATCTTGAATGAAGGTGGTAAAAACCAAACACAACACACAACCATTGAACGAGTTGATAGGTAGGAACGAAATTTTCCGTTTTATTTGACCTGAATTGTCATAGTATTTTCCTGTTCATCTTCGTACCATTTCCAAATAATCATGAAAATTAACAGTTTGGAACTGGCTGTGCCACCAAAGTCGGATCTCCTGACTTGGATTCTCCAGTTTCACCTCCACATCCTACCATTTGCTGTAGTTTAATTACACCTAGGAGAAAGTGCGTATCTCATCGTCAAGGGACTCATCACTTTGCAACAAGATAATAAATTAATACCTATTTAGTTCTGAAAAAATGCACCTACCCCCAATGTTGCTATGAGTAGTTTTACTACCTAATATGGTTCATAATTACCTGTATGTTTAATGATGATTACCCTCGACTTTGTAGTTATTTAAGGAAATATTACTTACAATAAATCAAAATAGCAAAGTTGCACGTACCTTTAGTAGTGTGTACAACCGAGAATGAAGATAGAATCCAGTTCGTAGCACAAACCGCATACACAACCACTGATCAACGCGGGCCAATCAGTGCACACACGTTATTCATCGGATTGCACATATCACTTCACGCGGTTAATCGGCGGATCACTCCGAGGCGATTCGAGAAAACACACAAAAATATATAATCTAGTCCAGGAATTATTGTTTAGAGATGAATTTTGACGAAAAACTACCACAAACCTACCATCCGTCGCGGGTGATCGAGGGACTGACGTGAGGGGTGGCAGGGTGGGGAAGGTGGCGGTGAGGGGAAAGTAGGCACTTAGGTACTTGTAACTTTAATTATTTTCCCCTTTATTTTACCCGACTTATTGTCTTTACCTGTTTTTACACTTTTCCAAAAAAATCCACGAAATGATTGAAGTTACCGATCTACCTGGCACTGGGTCTGCCCGCCAGAGCTTAAACTCTCCAGATTTAGGTTAATACTTGGAATTTTCCATCTATTTTATTGGAATTGGTCATTAATACGATCTTGAATTTCCATAAACCACCAATGGTTGTATAGTTGGTGTTTTAATCGTTCCAAGTAACTACATCATGTTGTGAACTGATGCCCTCGTGGCACAACCAGTGCCACATAGATAAGTAACTTGTATATTATTTCTTCGATTGTTTGAAGCAGTTAGGAAAAGAAAAACACAATGAAAATTCAGGTAAATGTAAGAAAAGAAAATAAATAAATAACTAAATAAATTTTTAAAAATCGAGTGAATACCTACCTACCCCACCACGCCCAGCCACATCACCTTCCCCACCCTGCCGCCGCTCTCGATTAGTCAGTCTGGCACTATCAACCGCGACGGATGGTAGGTAAGTGGTAGTTTTTATTCCAAATTCATCATAGAAGAATAATTCCTGGACTAAATTGTACTGTGTTATTGTGAGTTTTCTCCTCGAATCGCCTCGGTATCCGCCGATTTAATCGGGAGAAGTGATATGGGCAATTCGAAAACCAACGTGGGTGCATCGTCGGCCCGCGCCGATGATGATTGTGTTCAGTGCTGCGATTTGGATTCCACCACCTTCATTCACCGACCATCCAGTACTAAAGGTACCGTAAAATTTTGCTCTTTAGGTTTATTGTAAATAATATTTTCTTTATAATTTATGAAGTCGAGGATCCTCTGGTGGCACACCCCATGCCACGTAGACATACCTACCTACCTTACCTACACATTTCTTTAATTGTGTGGATAAGTTACGAAACGAAAAATACAATGAGAATTCAGGCAAATGAAAGGGAAAATATTAAGTAAAAACCTACCAAGGCCCACCCTGTTGATACTTTCTTGTAAGTCCGCTATTGGTTGGTAAGTACGGTAGTTTTTCGTCAAAATTGATCTTTAAACAATAATTCCTGGACTAGATTATACATTTTTGTGTGTTTTCTCCTGGAATCGCCTCAGTATTATCCGCCGAATAACCCGAGAAGTGATATGGGTGATCCGATACCTCACGTGAGTGCACTAAAATAGACAGTGGAAAGAGATTATCTATTTTGAAAATCTCCCGCGAGAGAGTCTCCCCCGGGAAGACAGTCTCTTCCAATGTCTCCGGGTTCGTCTATTTTACAGAATAGCTCCAGAGACCTTGAGAAAGAGATATGGATCCTAATACACGAAAATTCCATAGTATCCATGAAGTGCGAGATGTTTGTGCCCCCGGGAGTTCAATTCCTTAATAATGAACGCATTTCTTAGTAATACCTATTCAATGGGTACCTACCTACCTCAATCCATACTTGGACGTTTTTACTCACGAATCGGATAACAGTTTAAATGAAATTGAAAAAATCTCAATTATAAACAGAAAAAACCACAGTCATGCAGCATGGCTATAAGAGCGAATTTTCGAAGTTTTCGGCATCTTCCTCCTCCGCCTAAAATTTTCTGAAAATTAATTTTCGGCCAATGTTTTCCCAACTTGATACCATACAAAATTAAAACAGGTGTAGTTTTACGCAAAGTAATATTTGGGGTGGAAGGAGGGGGAGGGGGAAATCAAAAATGTTTTGAATACCAGAAGAGTAGGTATTGGGTACGTAACAAATTTTTTGTTCCATTTTTTGCCGAGTAACACCTCGGTTCGTAGATTTTCCAACGCTGAACACGATGGTGAAGTCAGAATTGCGATATCCCATTCCGTTATCAGATTAGAGCAGACGAACCAGGAAGAACATCTCAAGAAATAACCATGTTCCTTCATCTTCAAAGTGCTCCAGTTTGAGAATGGAATGAGATATCGCAATTCTGATTTCACCATCGTGTTCAGCGTACAAAAACCTTTAAAATGAGGTATCACTTGTCAGACTTTTTCATTTTGGGAATTTATTGGTAATTTTCCCCCCCTAAAACTTCCCAAAACTCCCCCTTAGGGTGACCCGATTCTAACCATCTTCGAACTTAGCCTGTCGATTGCCAAGACAGATTTTTCGTGCAAATTTGAACTTTTTATCTCAATTCTTTCGAGAGTTATCGTCTGGAATGACACATACATATATAAATATATAAATATATATATAAATATATAAATATATATATAAATATATATATATATATATATACATATAATTTTTGGTGTCTTTCGGCAGGGAATTCAGGATGGTCTGAAACGGATTTTGGTATACAAATCTGTCGGAAATTCGAGTTTTAAAAATTTTGGACCGAGAACAATAGCTTCCTTTTCTTCGAAAACTCGCTAAAAGTCGAATTAGGGGGCTTTTAATGCTTGTGTTATATCTACACCTAATGAACCTCTTAGGTAGGTAGGTACCTACCTCAACCCGTACTTGGACGTTTTTACTCATGAATCAATATGTATATATTTTTAATTTAAATTGACTTACCTTTATGAAATGAAAGATCACACGATCAAAAGTACCGATGTGGTTGCGGATGAAGGAGGATATTACACGATCACTGTGAAACAAACGAGAAATAGACTCTCTCTTTGAAAAGTTACTGAATAACCCTGTCATGGATACTATAAAAATCTATTTGGCCCAAAGAGAGAGTCGGACCTGAAAGAGATGTCTCTTTGGCTTAGTGAATAGGCCCCTGTATTGACCAGTGATTGTGGTTTTGATTATTAGTGCTGCGATTTGGGTTCTACTAAAGGTAAGTACAACTCTTGTTATTTCCCTTTATTGTAAGCAATATTTCCTTATTATTTCCTTTCACGTGAGTGTAGCAAAATCACGAATTTAGGTATCTACTTGGGAGTTTCTGCATATTTGATTGAACTTTGTGATTAGCACGATCTGGAATTTCCAAAAACTACTGATAAGGGACACCTATACGGTGTTCTCATCGTTCCGAGTACCTGTCTGAATCAGGAGAATCCTTGCTCTGGTGGCACACCCCATGCCACGTAGACATACCTACCTACCTTACCTACACATTTATTTAATTGTTTTGAGCAGTTATGAACCGAAAAATACAATGAGAATTCAGGCAAATAAAAGGGGAAAATATTAATTAAATACCTACAAGGCACACCCTGCTGATACTTTCCGGTAAGTCCCTCGATCGCCCGCTGCTGGTTGGTATGCGGTAGTTTTTCGTCAAAATTCATCTTTAAACAATAATTCCTTGACTAGATTATAAAGTTTTGTGTGTTTTCTCCCTGATTTGCGTCGGTATTTCCCGCCGAATAACCGCACAGGTGATATGGACACTCCGATACGTCACGTGAGTGCAGGTTGGCCTGTATTATCAGTGATTGTGGTTTTTATTATTAGTGCTGCGATTTGGGTTCTACCACCTTCATTCCCGGATCATCCGGTACTAAAGGTAAGTACAACTTTTGTTATTTCCCTTTATTGTAAGCAATATTTCCTTATAACGATACACGTGAGTGTAGCAAAATCACGAATTTAGGTATCTACTTGGGAGTTTCTGCATATTAGATTGAACTTCGTGGTTAACACGATCTGGAATTTCCAAAAACTACTGATAAGGGACCTACACTGTGTTCCCATCGTTCCGAGTACCTGTCTGAATCAGGAGAATCGTTGCTCTGGTGGCACACCCCATGCCACGTAGACATACCTACCTACCTTACCTACACATTTCTTTAATTGTTTTGAGCAGTTATGAACCGAAAAATACAATGAGAATTCAGGCAAATGAAAGGGGAAAATATTAATTAAATACCTACAAGGCCCACCCTGCTGATACTTTCCGGTAAGTCCCTCGATCGCCCGCTGCTGGTTGGTATGCGGTAGTTTTTCGTCAAAATTCATCTTTAAACAATAATTCCTTGACTAGATTATAAAGTTTTGTGTGTTTTCTCCCTGATTTGCGTCGGTATTTCCCGCCGAATAACCGCACAGGTGATATGGACACTCCGATACCTCACGTGAGTGCAGATTGGCCTGTATTATCAGTGATTGTGGTTTTTATTATTAGTGCTGCGATTTGGGTTCTACCACCTTCATTCCCGGATCATCCGGTACTAAAGGTAAGTACAACTTTTGTTATTTCCCTTTATTGTAAGCAATATTTCCTTATAACGATACACGTGAGTGTAGCAAAATCACGAATTTAGGTATCTACTTGGGAGTTTCTGCATATTTGATTGAACTTCGTGGTTAACACCATCTGGAATTTCCAAAAACTACTGATAAGGGACACCTATACGGTGTTCTCATCGTTCCGAGTACCTGTCTGAATCAGGAGAATCCTTGCTCTGGTGGCACACCCCATGCCACGTAGACATACCTACCTACCTTACCTACACTTTTCTTTAATTGTTTGGATAAGTTACGAAACGAAAAACGCTGCAAAGTCCTTGTCACATGGGTTTATTATTCTACTGGAAATACCCACAGAAATGTTGGCTGTTAATTTATTGTTTATTTCATGTGAAATAATCGAAATAGCTATTTCTGATGGTTTCCACAATTTTTGGCCCCTAAAACACGAATTAGGTAGGTACGCTCCTTTTTTTTCAATTTATCTTTGATCATTGGTAGTGCCATTTAACCTTCATGATCCACGTGTTGATACTACTTCCAGTGTTATTATACAAATTGATGGTGATTTCAGACGATTTTCCAGGTTTTTGACTCATAAAAAGTCAATTTTGGGAGCTGAACATTTGGTAGAACCTCGATTTTCCACTCTTTGGTCAAAATGGACTTCACATTCGGTCTTCTCGTCCCCAAAAACATGGAAAACGATACCTCAAAAGCTCATGTTACTAACATGTTACTAAAACACAAAAAGTACCTACCTATTTTTTTGCACATTTTCACTCATAACATCCCTGGGCATATTCCGATCGGGCTGAAAAGTTTCGGGACACAACTAGGGCCCAAATGGAGCATGTGTGCGAATGAACGACTTTTTTAGACCGAAAATGAAGCCGGTACACGTGATACGGCGGACGGCGTACGGCGTGCGGCGGACGGACATTTTTGGAATCTACGCACCTTGAAACGGAAAAGAAAAAATGTTGAGGGGGTGTTATAAAAATTTTTTGCTGACCGAATACATAGGTGTATTATTCACAGAATAATGAACCAAAATGAGGACAATGATGAAAACCAAACCATACAACCACGTAGAATTACCAAATCATACACATTTAACCAGCTTTTCAATATTGTCTCTCGACGAAATAAACCAAGTTTTGTACTCCTTCTAAAGTGGTGGGAAAGGTACCCCATCAAAGCTCTTAAAGATTTAAATAATGTCGTCACATCGAAATACCTACGATGCCGATATAGCAGTTGATTAAGAATTGAGGTGAATGCTGTAATTTTAAGGAAGCATGAGTTCCAACTTTCTGAAACTGTATTTTTGCCAACCTCAACCCGCCTCTCTCCATATTCCGAACGAGAATCGGCTGAAAGGATTTTCAACATCGAAAATGGAATATTATTCTAGAAATGTTTGAATAGAGTCACTGAATGGTTTTATAAATGATCCGTGAATCAATACTATCTACCAATAGGTATCTTTAAATAAACAACAACCATTATCTTCTTGTGAATCCGTAAGAATTAGACAATTTCAACTGCAGTGAATGCTGTACTGCTGAATTCTCGACTACAAAACTGTAAAGATATAATAATAATAATCGGAATAATAGTATACGTAATATTTTAATTTGTTGTGAGCTCTGGTTGGTGGGAGAGGGCTGCACCCTAAACATTTGTACCCATCGTTACCTACTGCTAGTGTAGCACCATTGTCGCTCATTCGTTTCCTGTCCGAGCTATAATTATGTGAAGTATGAACCTACTTCTCGGTTATTATTTTTACTCATAGGCTGCGCTATTCACTTCCACATAACGGTACAGTCTTATTATAGCACAACCGCTACTGTCATTTTATTATTGTGGTAAACCATCATTCATGTTCGTAACTCTATTTATTTTACTGAGAGAAATCACGAATCATCTCGTTTCCTAATGGAATGTTAGAAAAATCTGCTATAGCTTGCAGTTTTTCACTTACTGGCCAAGACAGGTAAGTTGGACATAGGCAGATATTGCGTTAGCGTAAACTGTAATTAGATCAGGAGGTGAATGGGAATGTCTGTCAATTAATCAGTTTTGATCACTTCTAATGAGCCAGATGATTTCAAGTCTTGTGTGGGACCGTGGATCCATTCAATTTACCGATAATTCTAATGGAGTTGAAAACAGTTTACATAATTGAAAAAGAGGCAGATATAGGTATGTACGAAGTAAATTATATCTACCACTGCTCCAACTATATGTAGAACAAAACAACTCTTATTGAAATAACACTTCGCTTGCGACGGATACAAAATTCCATAATGGTCAGTAACACGCATATGAATGTGCTATAGCAGTAGGTAAGAGTTTAGAAAAAAATGGCTATCATCTTGTTTTGACCTCTCCTTAGTTACGAATTTTGAATTTTAAAAAATCTGGGACCCCTCCCCTCGTTCTCAATGTGTACTTATTCCAGTGATCTCAACATTTATTCGCTCAACGTTTTCGTGTTATATCTTCACAAGCACCAGAAACTTTGCCTCCTCGTCATACTCATGGACTACCTACCAGTTTCCTCCTGCCACGGCCATACCCTTACTCACATGGGCACAAAAAGACATCAGTGGATTGTAGGAATAATTTGCCGACGGGCGCATTGGAACAAAGGAAGGCTAGCAAAGTGCCGATACTGGATGTACCTACTAGTGGTGCGAGGAAAACCAATTTAATATTATTATTTATGGGTTGCTGGTAGGTAAGTACTCTACAAAACGCTCTTAAATTTGATACTGAGAAGTATCTACGTAATGAATACTATCACTTGAATCAACAGTTTTTCCAAAATGTTGAAAGTTGAACGTACCCAGTTACGTACAACAGATAGAAGTGAAGAAATGCACATTTGACATACACGTATAATATGTCGTCGGTGAAGAGTCCTAATTCGGGGGACCGACGTGCTACTTATTAATCATCACCTGTTATCGACCAAATTGTTAAATCATCTTGATTATGAACTTAATTGAAATGGGATAGTTTTAAGATTAGATGAAGCTCAGCTCCGAAGGCAAACCTTTGGTGACGCCTATGAACACTCATGAATACCCCAGGAAGTAGGTACCGACCTAACGAAGTGTATTTTAAAATCAAAGTGGTGGGGCACCCCAGAAACCCCCTCATAGGCTCTGGGCGCTCTCCGAGTGAAGCAGTTGAGTTCTGTCCTTAGTAGTTTTGTACTGATGGTTACACACCTACGTATGTTCCCTAGAGTAATTCGAGTGTCTTTGAAGGGGGGGGGGGGGGGGAGTGTTCCGGTCTGATGAGCTGATTTATTCGAATCTTCTTAATATCTGCATAATCAAAGCCTCATAATCATTATCCTGAGGAAGTCTATCAATACAGCCTGCAGTTTGTTTAAAGACTTTCGTTCCTTTCAAATCCCTAAATCACTATGGGTGATAATCCTGAAGCTGAAGAAGGAGAGATTAGGGAGGATCAACCTTATTTTATTTATTTATTTCATAGGCGAGCCCAATTACATTACAACATTCAAGAGGAGTGAAAAATATACTAAAATAAGTAAATAATACAAATAAAGAACTGAAAAAAAACCAAAATATTTCATGAATAACTGATGGGGAGGAAGATAACATGGGTATTTTGTACAGAATACCCTTCTGTTACAGACGCAGCTCGCTGTATAGATAACCCGTCTGTTACATAGTATGTACTATTCCATACATGTTATCTAGATCGCAGACCCTCCGTAGGTTAGTAGGTACCTAATCCCGTACTCGTTACTAGGTACCTACCTTAATCACGAGTTAAATGTTGCTAAAATAATACAGCCGATGACAAACAGTAACTAAAACGGCAAAAAGAAACGCAAATAATGAAGTTCTGAAGGAAAATTGTTGATGTGGAGTGAAATAGATGCCCCTTCTGCGTAGATCACTGTTTTCTATGGTCACTACCTACCCTCTGGTCAAGTATAATGAACCGTTGTGTAATAACTTGCCCATCAATAATACTTCAACGGTTGGTCAAGTTGCAAAAGTACCGATCTTCTTGGTAGATGAACCGTTGTGTAATAATATACCATTGTGTATTAATTTACCCATCAATAATACTTCAAAGTTTGTTCAAGTTTCAGAAGTACCTACCAACAAAATCCAATAGTCCATCACTTATCAAATGACATAATATCGCAGAACAACCAACTCGACTTCATACAGCCGTCCTCGATTATAATCAGGTGCTCCCTAGTGATGATATCCGGGCCGGATTTATACCGTTTGATTCACGATCGTGTTGACGAAGCTTTTTGGTGCACACGAACGGCTGGACGTACAATGCTCCAGGTGGCCTCAAAAAATTGTTTAGCTCAAGACAAATTTAATAACGTAAAAAAAATCATACCCTTCTATCGAAAGTTTTCGAGCTACGGCGTTCTGAAAATTTCAACCCCTATTTTGAACCCCTTAGAGATGACTGACAGTAACGCCGAGCTTCGAGGACCAGCTAGACCCCGAACGGAACCTATAACCCGAATTTCATCAATTTTTTTTCATGGTAACTAAGAAAAGTGGCCAGTACAGCGTACGGCGTACGGCGGACAGACAGAAATATTTTTATTGCATTTTCGGATTCTACATACCTTGAATCGTAAACCATCAAAATTTGAGGGGTTGTTAGAATTTTTTTTTCATGCTCGATTCCAGTTCATTATTGAAATTATAAACCAAAAATAACTGAAAAAAATATTTCACGAATAACTGATGGAGGAGGAAGATAACAAAGTCTTTACGGAAGAGAGTGAGGAATGGAAGAAGTCGAATTCGGGGTGAGAAATAAATTGGCAGTCCAAGGGAGCCTACGAACGGGTTGGCTCTTCACATAGTTGATTGGGGAGAAAGGGATGTGTAACAACACTGGTGAGCGTGAGGCGATGCGAGGAGCAGAAATAATAAAACTTCGAGAGAAGCGGCGGCAGTCAATGGTGTTGTTCAAGATCCTGCGGGGCAGTGCGAGATCTGCCGAACATCTCCTCCTTTCGAGGGCGATGATTCTATCTTACGAAATATATTTCACCTGTTAGATATACGAGTAGGCATTATCCCTAAGATCAGACCCGTCCAGATCGTCGTTTAAAATGTTATTTATAACATGTTTGTACAAGCTATTGTTTCATACTGATATCTGTTTTCATATGTTCCTAAAAATAATATTAAAAAACACATGCGTATATATTAGGTAGGTAATGGATCTTATCAGAACTATAATCTAACGATAACTAATAAAACGAAGTTAATAAAAGCCAAATACTCTAAGATATTCCATGTAAAGATCATGAGTAGGTACCTAAAGATCGTTTAAGTTCGACTGTAAATTTTTATTATATGATCTCGAGCTAGTAGAACTGGTTTTAATCACCCCAGGTACTGCTGAACTCAATTGTGGGATTAGCCATGAGGATTTCCTAGTAAAAAAAATCGTTAGTAGGGCGTGGTATTGCGATTAAGTTTTGTGAAGTAGTTCTTGTTATGTTCCTATAGGTGTATTAAAGCAAGTTGCTCCATATAATACTCTATTTTAGCCGATACTTGTCCAAGTATTGATACCGATAATTAGGTTGTTGTACATAGCTGAAAATACTTAAGCGGGCTTCACACTGAGGAAGCAAGCGACGCGTCCCACGCGTTTTGAAAACATGCTTTTTCAAAACCAACACACTAACGAGATCGACACTTGCTTCTAGCCTCCTGGGAGGCACGTGTCGCTTGAGAACCGGCATGTTGGTATTTTTGGCTCTTGCAGTTCCCTTGCTTCTGCAGTTAGTATATTTTTTACTCAGTGGTATAAAAGTCAACAACTTGTTGAAAGTTGATATTTCCATTTTATAATATGATTGAAATTTTCTTTGAGGAGCTACTATCTCACCCAAGAAAACTTCAGTCATAATTTTCTTGGGTGAGACAGTAGCTCCTCCAAGAAAATTTCAACCATATTATTACAAAGTGGAAATATCAATGTTCAACGAGTTGCTGAATCTGGTGGAAAGAATAATTTTCTTGGGTGAGACAGCAGCTCCTCCGACACCACGAAAGGGCTGTGTTGTCAGCATTGGGCCAATAGAAATGGGTCCACATGCGACATTGCTGACGCATTTTTCTCCTTCTAATGAGCTGACCACAGCAATTAATTCTCCATCCGATGAGTCTGATGAATACATAACAAACACCAAAACACAAGCTTCATCAACACTTGGCAGATCTGAGATGAACAACGGAAGACAAGCAGCATCGCCTCTCCTGTCGCTTGTCGCCTGTCGCCTTGCTTCCTCAATGTGAAGCCATATTGTTGAAATATTCGACACTTCACTGATACTGATATCACTGGACGTTCCTACCCATGAGCGCCCACACACAGAACAAGTTTTCAACGATATCGTCTGGTATGCGACTACCGAGAGATATCCTATAAATGCCTCATATTTGGATCTTTTGGCCTGCTTGGTTGATAGCTTTCCTCACCCGCTCAAATCTGCCCCCTTGTAAATCATTCTATTATCGTGATGTGGTGCGAGTTGGCGATATCACGGAAAATGAATCATTCCGACCAACTCACACAATGATTGCAGACGCAAGCCCGTTTCCGTTTGAAGATGAGCTTCTTTGCAGCGTTATTGTAACGTCTGGAACACGGAGGCGTTAACGATGGGGTGCACGTACTGTTTCCACTAATGGCCCTTAGCGGCTGCCTATTTCTTCACTGTCCCATTCTTGTTAAGCTTCATTTACCGTTGTATTTTCTACTGTAACCCTCTGATACAAACCTTTTTACATGGCGTATTTGCCGAGAATATATTTGCAGGTAAATAAATCAATTTTTCTTAACTTTAAAAAAAAAATAGGGGATCAATTTGCTTCATATTACAGCCCATATCAGCTTCATATTACTTCAGTTCTTTAGTTCATTTAAAAATCCTGTTCTACGTATAATTTTGACTGCCCATCTTGGTAATATACCTACCCAGTTGCCGATTTGAACATGCTTAGACGAAATATTATACCAAAGTACATAATGTGCTCAGCCCTACAGTGAACCCACGTCCTACAGTGAAAATATTCACGTGTTTGTTCTGCATGTGGTAGGCGTCGGTTGGACCACCAATACTGGGGAGTGGTTATTATGTAACTACCCATGTTACCAATGTACGGAACCATATTATTTGGCTTATTGTACGGCGAGTGTTATAAATTTTTCGAGATATCAATCGGAACAAAAGCGGTGAATAGAAAAATAGTTGTTACCTGCCAGCCTTTTTCTCATCACCAAACTTCTTGCCTCCATTTGCTGCATAAATTGTTCCCACTAATGCATTTTGCATAGCATTGACTAGCTAAGTAACTTTCAACAGTGTTCTTAAGGAAACGCTTCATACCGCTGGACAAAGTCTAACAAAATAACGATTTAACTTGTCCAAGTTTTGCGAACGGTAAGAGTAGAGAATATGGACATTTTCAATGGCGCCCTGAATTCACTATTATAGCGGTAAAGTTCCCCATGTGTAATATTATATCGAACTTTTCGTAAACTATATTTAGGAGACAGTTATTAGGTACTGTAGCACATCGATTAGTAGAAGAATAGCGTTAAGGTATATTTGCATCATACTAGTTTTCAATACAAATAATTTAATTCTACCAGGGAATTTTACACTCTTGATAAGTCTCATCTTGGCTAGATCACAGGACATTCCAATTCTTACGTAGGTAGTTTCAAAAACGCTGCAAATCCCTGCTCAACGGTTTATTATTTTGTATAGAATACCCTTCCGTTACAGATCACAGCTCTATGTATAGATAACCCGTCTATATAATATGATATGTACTATTCTATACATATTACCTAGATCGCAGACCCTCCGTAGGTTAGTACCTAACCCCGTACTCGTTACTAGGTACCTACCTAAATCACGAGTTAAATGTTGCTAAAATAATTCTGCCGATGACAAATAGTACCTAACAAAAAGAAACACACATAATGAAGTTCTGAAAAGAAATTGATGAGGAGTGAAAAAAGTTGCGAAAGTACCTACCAACAAACTCCAGCCCCTTCTACGTAGATGGTATAATGAACCGTTGTGTAATAATTTACCGTTGAGTAATGATTTACCGTAGTAATAATTTACCCATCAATAATACTTCAACGTTTGTTCAAGTTTCACTACCTACCAACAAACTCCAACAGAGCCATCATTTTTCAAATGAAATAATATCACAGAACAACCAACTCGACTTCATACTCCGCCAATATAATCAGGTGATCCCTACCAATGATTGGCCGTATTCACAAATTCCTATTGTGGGCGCGTCTCTGGTTACGAGATTTGGTTTGAATTGTATACAATTTCATTCACACTGGAGTCGAAAATGCCTGTCGGTGCAAACTTCGGGGCCTTACTGTGAACGAACGGCTGGACGTACGACGCTCCGGATGGTCTTAAAAAACTCGCAAGTTCAAGAACTATTTAAAACCGTAAAAATATTCACGTAAAAAAATGGTATAGGCGTTTTGAAAATTTCAACCCCTATTTTGAACCCCCTTAGAGATGACTCACAAGTAACGTCGAGCTTCGAGGACCAACTAGACAGCGAACGGAACTATAACCCGAATTTCATCAATTTTCTTTCATGGTAACTAAGAAAAGTGGCCCGTACGGCCGTACGGCGTACGGCGGACAGACAGAAATATTTTTATTGCAGTTTTGGATTCTACATACCTTGAAACGTAAACCATCAAATTTTGAGGGGGGGTAAGAATTTTTTTTTTCATGCTCGATTCCAATGGTTCATTATTGAAAATAATAAACCAAAACTGTATGAGTTCGAAGAGCAGCTATTTTGGAAAGGTATGAAAAAATGCGTCAAGTTTGAGTTCTCTGAATAAAAAAATCAATAAAAAATTGAACAAATTTAACAAATAGGAAGTAAAGCTTCAGGCTTGGAAACAACATTTTTTTTCCAACATTTGAAGCGTGTTCACTCCCTTAATTATGTAACCCTCAATAGATTTATTTTGCCTGATTGGTACATAGATGAAGGAACTGTAGCTTATATAGGCAGTTCAAACTAAAGCCGTTTCTCGAAATTTGAGATGCTTATCAAGAAAACTGGCGAGAGCAGAAGGTTTACATTAATTTTGAAACATTATAGTAGACTACACTGCAGTACCTATGAGCGGTAGGAGCTACGGCTACCGCGAATCTGACATAGAACACTTATAATAACGAATTATACACCTACTCTGTATTCCCCTCTTAACCAAGTTAGCAAACATGAATACTAAACGCGGAATCCAAATTATACGAGACGACCGCATTCCCGTCAAATTTGTGACTGTAGGCAGAATTTTCATACTGGACTCATTAAGATCTTGGAGGGGCGCTAATACGGCAGGTGATGAGCGGAAGGCCTCCATTAGTATTCATTAGGAAAGTTCGTTTATTTTGCTGGAGCTTCTGTTGAGTTGGGTGGGGGCCTTGGCAGGGAGGAAGCTCTCCTATAAGCCAATGCATCACTCTTGCATGACAATGGGCCCGCTCTGGGCAATTAGATCAATGGTGGGAGCCATCGGGGTTTTAAAAATTACGAGAGAAAACTTTCGGTCTCGCAAATCCTTCTGAAGCGGCAGGCATCTGTAGGACTCCCGACGAAACGGGAGGAAATGCAAATAAAACTGGAGGTAGCAGTATTTTCCTTTCCAAGTGATGTTTACGTTTCTCTCGACATTTAATGAGCAGTGGAACTCAAATAAGCTTTGAACAATCCATTGTATTCGTTTGGTCAATGCAACTTACACATTCAGTTGTGTTCAATCACTTGATGGGGCGCTGGAAATCACAGAGAAGTGAGATAGGGAAAAGAACCTGAATCGGAGAGTTTCGTTCGATATAGAGGAAATATGGGAACTGAATTACGGTTGCGTACTAAGAAACATATGACAGTTGAGCATTAGCTTCCTCACGTTCGTAAAATTCGTTGTTTCACGTTTCGAGGTATGTACGTAGAATCGAAAATGAGCCCTGAAGTTTGAACCGAAAAAACATCATCAACATGAGCGTAAATTCTTTGTTAATTCCTTATATTGGCCGCGTGCAACATCTTAGTTTTGAGCACCAAAAAAAATTAAATTCACAATTAACAATTCGACTTAGAGTTAACTATGAAATAGCGTTCAAATTTCATTCAACAGGTTCAGCAATAATATTAATTAAGTCTGTCGAATATTTCTTTAAAATGAGCGAATCATTCCCGGGGATTTTGTGTAACGTTTGGGGGTAGTACCTGACTGCCAGATTAGGAATTAGGATTCACGGCACGTTCAACCAGACGCGTCATCAGCCTTGGATATGATTAGTTCAACGGGTAACTCCATCCCAGTTACCAGTGATAGGGAAAAGATGATGATTTGTATCGTAAGGTGACAACGAGTCAGTTCACAGTTGTTCTGGGATATGCATCGAGTCCAAGGAAAGAAGGTTGGAGTAAAAATTATTGGATCTGGTATGATCCGGCACTTACTGGCACAGACGGGTCTTACAATGAGTTTTTGATAAATTCAATATGGGAAAACCCTTAAAATTTCTCCTCATCAGCGCCTTCGTATTGACGAGCGAAAGTACAGCATTTAAATACAAATCTGATTACGATCCCTGTGCAACAAAACATTCCTTTCCAGCTAGGAGAACCACCGATAAACAAAATATTATTTCAACCCCACGAAATAAATTTCGATCGATTTGGCTGAACATTTAAGGTTTCTACAGGGTGTAACATGAGTGATGCAAACCTCTCTCCCACGTGTTCTACATCTAATTTCCGACCAAAAGTGTCCTATAACATTTTTTTTTTAACTTCGCTTAAAACCCCACTTTTTGCACTTTTAAGATTTGTTTCGAGTTTCCGACCTCGTCTCACTAAAGCAGCTATAATTTCCTTAATTCAAAGAGTAAATTCAAATTTGAAGATACCGTTGGAAAGAGCGTTAAATTTCCTGTCTCTCTAATCTCTAATGCCTAACAAAAATTTTTTAGGAGGATTTGAGGAGTGAAAATGGAGTTTGAAGAGTGAATTTGGTCAAAATCTTAAAATCGTCTGTTTTTTCAAACGCTTGGTGATCCTATTAATTCTTGTAGCAGAATGGTGAAGGTAAGCTAAAAAATGCGCCAAAACGTCAGCTTTCCAAGGACTAATCAAAACTTTTTTGGAATTGATTTCAAGAGAGAAAATGAGGTTTGAATACGAAAAACGTGTTGTTTCCGGCTAAATCGTGGGTTTTTCATGAAAAATGTACCTATTGTGAAGTAGTGAGTCAACTATGGGGTAATTTTCAAATCGAATGGTGACACCCTCACATCATCTCCCAGTAAGGTATTTCGTCGTTATTTTCATTTTAGTCCAAGGGTGTTGGCATTACAAAGAATGGAACTATGGAAGTTAAGCGAAGAGGATTGAAAGATCCGTGAGACGACTGTTGTTTGTGTACCTCTAAGAATGATTGGGATGAGTTCTTATCTTTTTCCCTGCCACCTATGGACCCTTCACAAACGAACTGTATTTGCCAAAACGGAGGGCATTTTGAGGAAATAAAGGATTGAACAGAGTTCCGCTTAACTTCCACAGTTACATTCTTTGTAATGCCAACACCCTTGGACTAAAATGAAAATAACGACCAAATACTTACTGGGAGATGATGTGAGGGTGTCACCATTCGATTTGAAAATTACCCCATAGTTGAATCACTACTTCACAAAAGGTAGGTACATTTTTCATGAAAAACCCACATTTAGCCGGAAACAACACGTTTTTAAGTATTCAAACCTCATTTTTAGCGAATTTTCAAAGAAAATGAAGCTATTGCAATGGCTTCGAAATTTAACTAATATAAATTTTTGGAAATTTTCTTCATAGAAATCCGTTTCAGACCATTCTAAAACGATTCCTGAAATTTAACACTTTTTTATATGTATATATATATATATGTGTCACTCCAGACGATAACTCTCGATAGAATTGAGATAAACAGCTCAAATTTGCACAAAAAATCTATCTTGGCAATCGAAAGGCTAAGTTCGAAGATGGGCGAAATTGGCCTACTCTAAGGAGGGTTTTGGCGCATTTAAAGTGCGCAAAAATTACCCAAAAATCCCCAAAATGTTATTTTCCAACAAGTGACCCCTCATTTTAAAGGTTTTTGCACGCTGAACACGATGGTGGAATCGGATTTTAGATATCTTGATCCGTTCTCAAATTAGAGCATTTAAAGTGCGCAAAAATTACCCAAAACTAGGATAATCTTTAAACTCTTACCCCCCCCCCCCCCCCAACCCCCTTAGAGTGGTCAGATTGAAAATAAACAAACGGTAGAATCAGGATGGACAAAACGTACAAATTAAAATAAATACGAAGAGAATATACATAGAAAACCAAATTTTAGACCGAAGTTTTCCTTTATTCAAAACCATAGCCATTAATTCGAATATTTCTTTGAAAATTCGCTCATTAAGTCATGCTGCATGACTGGTTTTTTCTCTCTTGAAATCAATTCCAAAAAACGTTGTTTAGTCCCTTGGAAAGCTGACGTTTTGGCGCATTTTTTAGCTTACCCTCACCATTCTGCTACAAGAATTAATAGGATCACCAAGCGTTTGAAAAAAACAGACGATTTTAAGATTTTGATCAAATTCACTTTTCAAACTCCATTTTCACTCCTCAAATCCTCCTAAAATTTTTTTGTTAGCATTAGAGAGAAAGGAAATATAACGCTCTTTCCAGCGGTATCTCTAAATTTGAATTTACTTTTTAAATTAAGGAAATTATAGCTGCTTTAGTGTGACGAGGTCGGAAACTCGAAAAAAATTTTAAAATTGAAAAAAGTGGGGTAGGTAAGTGGAGTAAAAAAAAAGTTATAGGACACTTTTGGTCGGAAATTAGGTGTAGAACATGTGGGAGAGAGGTTTTGCATCACTCATGTTACACCCTGTATAATCGGTCCTCGCCCCCTATCGTGATCAGTACATAGTTCATGAAGCTAGTGTCGAGCTTATTGAAAAAGAGTAAAACTGAATTCATAAGGCCTCAATCGATTTTGGAGAATCGGGCCTGAAAAAAATGCGTCCTGTACTGGCTTGGTATACGGACGTGAGAAAATCTGAGTGTGAACCCCATCATAAGTTCATGGCATGAGAAACGGCTCGTTAGCCCGGGAATTTTACTAATTGCCAGTCACCGTTGCTCACATTGTGATGAAAACCTTTCCAATGTAAAAAAAAAACAAAAAAAAAAACGGAAGTTCTCAAGACAAGTGTGCAGATAATATTTTTTATGCAGTATGTGAAAGAGCCTTACCGATGATGTAGGTACTCGTTACTCAATTAAAAATAACTACGTAATAAACTGCTATCGATCGGGCCGAAGTGGGACAATTAATCAGAACAGCACCCACTCAGTTATTCGGTACCACACAGAACCAACCATTTTCTCGGATATAAAAAAACTTAAGTTTATATCCACTAATACACAAAAATATACTGTTATACCGGTTTGGTAGGCAAACCATCGTCAGTTACGAACAGGTTTGATCGCCAAAACCGGTATACTTAACAGTGTATTTTCGTGTATTAGTGGAAGTAGGCAACTTTTTCATTTTGCAATGGCTTTCCACGATTTCATTGCGAGTGGATTTAGTTCGTCCCAAAAACTAAAATTTGACATTAGGACTTACTTGCAGGACGCAAACTCCGAAGTCGTTGGTCACATCCACCATCACGTGCTGCGGTGAATAGAAGCCCAAGACAGCTGTCGTTCCGAGAATCCATATTCCGAACAGTCCTGCAATAAAGACGGGATATTATGGTACAGAGGGGTCAGAGAATGGGACATGTATACAAGCGTTTTCTTTTAGAAACGACTACTTTCCCCACCACTACATGCCTAGGTATATTAGGTTTTGTGATGGACGTTTACGAAAATTTATTTATTCATTCTGCTAGTTTATTCGTATGAAAATAAACTCAATCGTAATTAATCCAAGATTTTCCTTTGTTTTTAAAACAAAGTAAGCGCGGTTTGCACCAAATTAAGGGAGGCCTTTTAATCCTACCAGCATATACCTACCGCTTAATAGAAACATTCAATCAATCTTCCGGAAAACTTTACTGTTGGATAGATTGGCGTTTGAAGTTTTTAAAACCCGTTGCTGGGAATCATTTTTAATTAACTACCTACTGGGTTTCGTTTGAATTGAAAGTTCTGCAAATTATTACACAACGTTTTATTATTTTCCTTCGTAATAGTAGATCGCTGGTCACCCCTTTCGCGTAGATCACTGTTTTCAGTGGTCAGCATTTTCCCACCACGACCATCTCCTGCAAGGGTCATACACATAATTATTATTTACGTAACGCACTTAAGCGGGGGGGGGGGGGGGGGGTACGGCGTAGCATTATGCTGCGTTATTTGGGGGAAGGGGGTTCTGTGTCAGCGTTACATAACTCACTTCAATATACCTACTGTTAGCTTTTAACTTAGATATTTTATAGGGCTGTTTGGTTCTTAAAAATCTAACTTCTCATATTTAGGTATCGGAAGACTTCTGTTGTGTGACCTCACATTATAATTTTTTTTATTATTTATTATGAATTTATTTGGTTTTATTGATCCAAATGAATGTTATCTACCCTAAACTTGTTTAGTATTTATATTAGTTGGGTACAACTTCAATCTGTTAGTTTGTCTGGGATAGCTTATTTTCTTGTTTGTATCAGGTGGTAAGTTTCTTGGTTATTTTAGAACAAATAAAAACAATATCTCAAAATACAATTTTATTGACATCCGTGCAACATTACGTATTAAAAAAAGAATGTTTAAAAGAGTTAAGTTTTTTAAAAAGTTTACTATGATTGAGTTAGGTGACGGGGGGGGGGGGGGGGGGGTGCTCGAGCGTTTCGGTGTGTTGCATGGGGGAGAGAAGTTGAAAATTATGAAAAAACGCTGCAAAGTCCTGCAGGGTTTATTATTCTATTGGACATACCTACAGAAATGTGGGCTGTTTATTTATTGTTTCTTTCATATAAAATAATTGAAATAGCTATTTCTGGTGGTTTCCACCAATTTTGGCCCCCAAAACACGAATTAGGTATACGCTCCTTTTCTTTTTTTTTCAAATTATCTTTGATCATCGATAGTACCATTTAATCGTCTTGATCCACCTGTTGACACTTTTTCCAGTGTTATTCTACAAATTGATGGTGATTTCAGACGATTTCCCAGGTTTTTCACTCATAAAAAATCAATTTCGGGAGCTGAACATCTGGTAGAACCTCAATTTTCTATTCTTTGGTCAAAATCGACTTCATATTCGGTCTTCTCGTCCCAAAAACATGGAAAACGATACCTCAAAAGCTCATGTTACTAACATGCTACTAAAACACAAAAAGTACCATTTTTATATACATTTTCACTCACAACACCCCCTGGGTATATTCCGATCGGCCTGCAAAGTTTCGGGACACAACTGGGGCCGAAATGGAGCGAAAGAACGAATTTTTTAGACCCACAATGAAGCCGGTAGACGTGATACGGCGGACGGCGGGCGGACATTGCATTTTTGGAATCTACGCACCTTGAAACGGAAAAGAACAAAATTTTGAGGGGAGGGGGGGGGGGGTTATGAAAAATTTTTGCTGAGCGAATACATAGGTTTATTTTTCACAGAATAATAAACCTCAAAAGCTCATGTTACTAACATGTTACTAAAACGCAAAAAGTACCTATTTTTACACACATTTTCACTCATAACACCCCTGGGTATATTCCGATCGGGCTGAAAAGTTTCGGGACACAACTAGGGCTCAAGTGGAGCATGTGTGCGAAAGAACGATTTTTTTAGACCGAAAATGAAGCCTGTACACGTGATACGGCGTACGGCATACGGCGGACGGACATAGCATTTTTGTAATCTACGCACCTTGAAACGGAAAAGAAAAAATTTTGAGGGGGTGTTATAAAAATTTTTTGCTGAGCGAATACATAGGTGTATTATTCACAGAATAATAAACGAAAAATGCGTTAGGTAATAAGTCCATGGTCCCCAATGCGTCATTTCACTTGTATCTATCTATATCAACAAATGGTTAAAAAAGTTCATATCCACAACACCCAAAATAACCATCTTACCTCAAATTTAAATATCGCGGAACAAAAACTCGATTTCTTAAATCCATTCGTGGTTATAATCTGTTCCCCAGCAATGATATTTATCTGGGCAGGCCTTATGTATACCGTGTGGTTCACACTCATGTTGAAGAAGATTTTTTGTTCAAACTTCAGGGCTTTACTATGAAAGAATGGCTGGACGTGCAATGCTCCGTGTGGTCTCAAAAAATCCCGAAGTTCAGAACCAATTTAAAAACTTAAAACAGGTACCCTTCTATTGGGAGGTTTTGAGCTACGGCGTTAAGAACGTTTCAGCCCCTATTTCTAAGCTGAAAGCAAGTTAGACCTTCAACAATCTACTGCAAACAACGTGACTCCAAAAGATTTAAACGATTAAAAAAAAAAACCAATTGTCACATTGCAAATCATGTGAATATAATAGTAATTATATGTTAATTATATTCACAATGATTTGTAATGTGACGCAATTGATTTAAAAAAACCCCGAACTGACTCGTAGAAACGGAAATTTCGGCTGTCACTTTCCGAACAAATCAGACACACGCTTTTGTTAATTTTGGGCTGTAAAACATCAGGAACTTCAAAACTCAATAAATAACTGTAGCATCCGCTACAAGCTAACAGTATTTCTTATGGAGGTATCCCGTGTACCTGTATGCATAAGACTTGACAGGTAGACATAGAAGACCTTCTAGGCCTATGGAAAGTTAATTATATTCAATTTAATAAAGTTGAAAATAATTATTATATTTATTTATTTTTTGTGCGCGCGAATAGTGGCTGGCATTTATGCTAACCCACTGGATTTCTGTCCTCGTCTGTTGTCCCAGGGTCAATTATCGTTTGAGAGATACCTACCTGTACATTATATCTCGGTGCCTACTCAATGAAATTGTAGGAGTTCGTTGAACATGTTAGTAGGTAAAACTAGTTAAAAGGTTAAAAAATCATATGGGAATAGCTCAATGATTTATAAATATATTATCATTGCGTATAATATCGTGGGTAAGTTTTGGGTGATACAGTTCCGGGATGGCACCTGTCTTATAAAGTATTATATTTATAATGTTATTACGGTGGTTGAGGCAGTTTTAATCCCAGTCTAATGTTTGTTTTGTCAAGTTCCGAACAGTAGTGTTCTTGATTATTTGAGTTGATTAGAGGGATCAAGATGGGAAATTCCACTCTATTGCCATTTATTGCTCTGTGCCTACCATAGATATATGTATAAGTACATAGGTATATATATCTATGGTGCCTACTTGAATCTCGTAGAAAAATAAGAGAAACAATTCGGAGGGGGCGTACTTTTTCCTACTATGAAATCTGGCAACACTGCTACCTGGCTGCTAATATGGGACACAATACAGAAATCTCTTTTCAAACCTACTGGTGCTGAGCTGTGTACTGTTTGAGGTGAGGAGGGAAGGGGATGACAAGTTGGCGATTTTATCCAATCCGAGACCAGGATTTGCTTTGGGTACCCACCTGACTGAGATCCGTTACCTATACCCGTTTTCTTTTTTTTCTTCGTCCACATTCCTTTGAAACGGAAATCCAGGAAGGACTGCCGCATTGTCTCACTGGGCGTAGTTTCCTGGAAGGTTTGCTCCGCTGTCCTTTGCTACCACCTTCCACAGCTGAACGACTACTCTGAACTAGGGGTACCAGATCTCCCTCGGAAAAAAGAGTTTAACGATCCAGATGTCAGAATATACCATAATACTGGGTAGTTTATACAAAAATTAATTTTCAGGCAACTTGCCTATAAAACAACGATGCAAAGACCTTGTCACATGGGTTTATTATTCTATTGGACATACCTAAAGAAATGTTGGCTGTTCATTTATTGTTTCTTTCGTGGGCAATAATTTAAATAGCTATTTTTGATGGTTTCCACCAATTTTGGCCCCCCAAAACACGAATTAGCTCCTATTTTTGACAAATTATCTTTGATCACTGATAGTGCCATTTAATTGTCTTGATTCGCCTGTTGATACTATTTCCAATGTTATCATACAAATTGATGGTGAATTCAGACACATTCACACACAGACAGATTCTCGGGTTTTTAACTCACAAAAAATGAATTTTGAGAGCTGAAACTTCGTTAGAACCTCATTTTTCCACTCTTCGATCAAAGTCGACTTCATATTCGGTCCACTCGCCGTAAAAAACATTGAAAACCCACCCGTTTTTTACACCCGTTTTTCACTCATAACACCCTTGGGTATATTCCGATCGGGCTGCAAAGCTTCGGGAGACAATTAGGGCTCAGATGGAGGCCGAGTGCGAAAGAACGAATTATTTAGGCCGAAAATAAAGTAGATATAGATGATACGGCAGACGGCGTACGGACACTGGATTTTTGGAATCTATGCACCTTGAAACGTAAAAGCAAAAATTTTGAGGGGGTGTTATAAAAATTTTGTGCTGAGCTGATACATAGGCGTATTATTCATAGAATAATAATCCAAAAAGGTAGGTAGGTACGACAACCATTGATTGCTATCTTCAGTAACTAGTACCTATGACGTATCCCTTTTTATTCCAGTTCCATTTTACAAGTGACTTCGGGAAACAATAGTTTCATCAATACTGATAGTATATAAGTAGTTAAACTGATATTAAGTAGACAAAACAGTCTTGAAAATCGCGACGTTACATTTGCATTTGTCTTGGTGGCTTTGGCCCCATCGTTTGACTCACCTACGTGCGAGGACGAGAACAAAGAGACAAGTTTGTAAACCAAATGAAATTGATAGCAAGACTAGCAAGAGCAACTTCCAACAACTCATTCTTCTTATCTTATGGCTGTTGGCTGTAGGGAGAGACCTTTACGTGGTCATACAGTTATTGTGGTGGTGGAGAATGAAGAGGAGGCGATTTTAGGTTGGATCAAGGTATTCAGCCGAAGGGTAGGTATAGATAGATAGGTCATCATTACTTTTTTTTCAAGTTTTCTTCTCTGTCTATTGAAAGAAGAATATATTAGGCTCTGGTAAGAAAAAAAGAGAATAGTATAGAGGAAAAGACCTAAAAAATAGTATAAATACTATAAAAAGAGTATGTCTGGTAACCCTACTCTGACCACAATCTACGTATTAAAATATAGTAACGCCGAGGACTAGCCACCGACGGGACCGAAATGGCTCCGAAAATGGGACCTACAAACGAAATTTAATTAATTTTGGTTCTCAGTAGCTAGGGAAAGTGCCGCCTACGACGTTTTATTCCCTTATCGGATTCTACCTACGTACCTCTTTTAAAACGCAAACCGGCTCTTTCCATTGTTCTATCGCTTCCAAGAATGCTCATATCCAGATTTTAGGAGGAGATTTTAGGAGAAAAGCCAAATGCATAAGTTTCTCAATTCAGCGCTTCAACGAGGATTTATGCGATCGTCTGAGGGGTGAGTCTTGTAGACCTAGGAAAATGAGAAGTTTTCTAGATAACAAAGTGGGTCACATTCAAATTTTAGTCGTTCAAAACTCTGCAAGAATCGTTAAAAATGGTTTGTGTCATCAGAAATTGGAAAAATCAACAAAAGTGGTGCTAATAAAAGTGATAGCATAAAAGTGCTATTTCCACTGACAGAAATAATTTTTCCGAAAGAAATAGTGTCAAAAATTCTAGTTGTTGAGGTCGCTAAAAATGGCCAAAATTGCGAAAAATCACAAACTTTGTAAATTTGCTCGTATGGTCATGCTACATTACTGGATTTTTTATATTTTGCTTCCTAACTACCGAAGGTAGGGAAGCCTTGGACTCCTGCAAGAGTCGAAAAAAATTTGTCTTCCAAAATGAAAATTTCCACTTCCATTTTGCGTTTAGAATAGAATAGAATATGGTTTATTGGCACAGTGGAGAAATAAACAGCAAAAATAATTTAACTAAATAAACAAATAATTGAATCAGAAAACTGAAAATAAACTAATTTTACAAATTGATGAAAAAGTAACGCAATCTGCTGAAAAACGAATAATTCAAAACAAAATGTTAAACTTCAGAATAAAACAATGCCAGTGCCCACGGCATGCTAAGTTCTTAGTGAACTTGTGTTATGCCGCGGAGTCGCCTGCGATATACCATACTATTAATCCGTAACTTCCTACCAGCAGACTATCCAGTCAATCAGTATATTTCTCACATTTTAGTATTGTTACAAGTCAGAACAGAGCAGGAATATGCATTATTAATAAATCAGGAATCGTTAGATATCCTTACCATTATACATTGCATATCTCTCTTAAATGTGGAAAAGTTAGCGACATCCCCTATTTTTACGCCACGCTTATAAAAAAAATTTAATGCCGTCACATATGCGCTCCTTCTATACAGTTCTATGGCAATTTTTGGTAGTCTTATATTAGACCTAATGGCATTTCTTGTGTGATATCCGCTTTCACTCACATGACATTCATCAATGCCTCTAATAAATACCATTAAGCAGGATTCAGACATCGAGGAACATTTTTGGTTCCGTGTCTGTCTGTGGTAATTCCTTGTAACGCCCATAACTACCCGAAATAATGGTCGAAATGGGCCAGAATTTGGAGGGTAGGTGCGGGTTGGGTCACAGACGGTCCCATACAAAAATAATTGAAAAAGTACGGTAAATTTCGGCTGCGCATGCGCAAACGTAAGATATTTGAAAAGCTCATAACTACCCTAAATATCGTTGAAATGAGTTTATTTATTTATTTATTTATTTATTTATGAACGGGCGAACCCAATACATGGAAAAAACATGTTTACAAAAATTCAGGTAGTCACCATTATTACAAAAAGATCAAATTACGAATCAGGATCAGGATTCGATCAGGAATAGTACGTTGATAGTTCAAAATGAATTTCATGGATATCGTACAGTACTTTCGTCTGCGCTTGCGCGAACATGAAATGTTGACAATTTCCTTGTAACGCTTCTAACTACGCGAAAAATATTCGTAGAGAGCTGAAATTTTGAGGGTACTCGCGGGTTGGATCGCGAATGGTCCCGTTTAAAAATCATGGAAATCCTTCCGTCTGCGCATGCGCAAACGTGAAATACTTGAAACGCCCTTAACTATTTTAAATATCATTGAAATGAGTTCAGATTTGGAGGAACGATCAAGAATAATTCTTTGATAGTTCCATAAAAATTTCATTCGTCTGCGCATGCGCGAACATGAAATGTTTACCGTTTCCATGTAACGCTTCTAACTACGCGAAAAATATTCGTAGAGAGCTGAAATTTTGAGGGTACTCGCGGGTTGGGTCGCGAATGGTCCCGTTTCAAAATCATGGAACTCCTTCCGTCTGTGCATGCGCAAACTTGATTTACTTAAAACGCCCTTAACTACTTTAAATATCGTTGAAATGAGTTCAGATTTGGAGGAACGATCAAGAATAATTCTTTGATAGTTCCATAAAAATTTCATTCGTCTGCGCATGCGCGAACATGAAATGTTTACCGTTTCCATGTAACGCTTCTAACTACGCGAAAAATATTCGTAGAGAGCTGAAATTTTGAGGGTACTCGCGGGTTGGGTCGCGAATGGTCCCGTTTCAAAATCATGGAACTCCTTCCGTCTGTGCATGCGCAAACTTGATTTACTTAAAACGCCCTTAACTACTTTAAATATCGTTGAAATGAGTTCAGATTTGGAGGGTCGATCAAGAATAATTCTTTGATAGTTCCATAAAAATTGCATTCGTCTGCGCATGCGCGAACATGAAATGTTGACCGTTTCCATGTAACGCTTCTAACTACGCGAAAAATAGTCGTAGAGAGCTGACATATTGAGGGTAAACGCGGGCTGGATCGCAGATGTTCCCGTATCAAAACGAACCTACCCAACTATTCTACACGTTCACGTGATTCAAGTGAGGAAGCTATACTGCCTACTCCAATTGGCAGACGTTTTTTTCTTCGTGTTGGAAAAATGTGAAATTAGTGGTGCGAATACGTCACACGTTATTTCAAACTCACCGGCTGGTGGTTTCGCTTGTTTTTTCTCCCTCTGAAAAGCCTTTTCGGTATTAATATTTCACTCTCACGCATTTAGGATAGCCACCCCGCAAAATACTAAACTGAATGCTTTGAATCTAATCACGTTGTCAGGTGTCCACCTTTATTACAGTCGTATGTAAGCTGTCCTTTTGTTTCCAATGTCCCCCCTTTATCCTTCTTCTCATCCATCGCCGGTATAATCAGATCCGCCTGTATGTATGAGATCCACCACAAACGGGCGCTCAGGCTGTCCCTTATCGTCGCACGCGATACCCGACGCACCGCAATAAATTTCAACACTTCAGCTCAACTCGCATGGTTTGTTGAATAAACGCGTCCGTCTCTGTAGCTCGCAATTCAAGATGTTACCGCCTTGGTACTTGTCCCGCATTTGTATATATTATAACAATATACTCCACAAATGCCTTTTTACTGGAAAAATTATCCAGCTTCAATTAAAAAAATAAAATAAATTCATTCTTTTATTGAAAAAATACAAAGGAAAACATTCTGGTACTAAATATTAAGAAATAGAGACAGTAATTACAGTAATGCCCTACACTGCAGCTTGCGAATGCTACTCCCCCAAATGAGCAAACCCTCGTGCTTGGGGGAGGAGTCACACTTCTTTATTGTAGGCACACGTCGATCAATGATTAAGATTAATTAAATACGACTTCGAGTGGTCTTATAATCATGCTTTATAATGGCAAGTTATGGTTCAATATCATTAAATAACTTTTTCACCAGTCGTTTAAAAGAATCCGAAGTCGGAGCATCCCTAATATTCATGGGCAGACTATTATAAAGTTTCGCACCACGGTACAGACATGACCGCTGCCCCGCCGTAGTCAGGCGGAAGAGGACTAATGCTCCCGCAACCACGGGTTTTTGATTTATTTATTTGGTAATAAGATCCTGTCTGGATAATATTGACAGTGGCGGCGAAAGTTGGAACTTGAAATAATCTAAACAGCTCTTCAGAAGGGAAACGCCTATACTTTTTTAGAAGGATTTTTATTAGAGATTACGACATATCTTCATAATAGTTTGTTTCTTCTTTAGTGAGTGCGATAATTATGTTGCTTTCATGTTTTTGCCTTGTGCATACTTGAAGTTCTACCTCACAGCAGACGTTCCATACTTCAACAATACACCCAATTCATAATATTCTGTATCCTACGCACGATTCATCTACTTACCTAGTTTTGAGTATTGGTAATAATAAAGAATAAAACGCTGCAAATTATTACACAACGGTTTATTATTTACCTGTATAGATGCCCCTTCTGCGTGGAACGCTGTTTTCTGTAGCCATTACCTACCCTCTTGCTCCCCCCAAGGAAAGCCCTAAATCGCGTAGGAACCGGGCCGGGAATCACAGTTTCATAAAGATGCGAGGGATTCAATGATTCAATAATTAATTATTTGTTATTATTCATGAAGCATTTGGTAAAATTACAAACCGTTGTGTAATAATTTACCTTTATAGATGACCCTTTTGCGTAAATCAGTTTTCGGTGGTCCCCCCTTACCTAACCTCGGGCTCCCTCCCAGGAAAGCCCTAAACCGAGAACTGGAGCCAGCCCGAGAATTAAATTTCATACAAATGAGCGGGATTCAATAATTCAATAATTAATTATTTGCTGTTGTTCATGAAGCATAACGTTTGTTCAAGTTGTGAAAGTACCTATCAAGAAAATTCAAATGAGCCATCATTTGGTTTATTATTCTGTGAATAATACACCTATGTAATCGCTCAGAAAAAATTTTTTATAACACCCCCTCAAAATTTTTTCTTTTACGTTTCAAGGTGCATGGATTCCAAAAATGCAATGTCCGTACGCCGTATCACGTGTACCGGCTTCATTTTTGGTCTAAAAAAGTCGTTCCTTCTCACACATGCTCCATTTGGGCCTTAGTTGTGTCCCGAAACTTTTCAGCCCGATCGGAATATACCCAGGGATGCTATGAATGAAAACGTGCACAAAAATAGGTACTTTTTGCGTTTATGCAACATTTTAGTAACATGAGCTTTCGAAGTATCGTTTTCCATGTTTTTGGGGACGAGAAGACCGAATATGAAGTCGATTTTGACCAAAGAGTGGAAAATCAAGGTTCTACCAAATCTTCAGCTCCCAAAATTGATTTTTTATGAGTCAAAAACCTGGGAAATCGTCTGAAATCACCATCAATTTGTATAATGACACTGGAAGTAGTATCAACACGTGGATCAAGACGATTAAATGGCACTACCAATGATCAAAGATAAATTGAAAAAAAAAAGAAAAAAAGTGTTTTAGGGGCCAAAACTGATGGAAACCATCAGAAATAGCTATTTCGATTATTACGCATGAAGAAACAATAAATGAACAGACAACATTTCTGTAGATATATGTCAAATAGAATAATAAACCCATGTGACAAGGACTTTGCAGCGTTTTTCAAATGGAATAATATCACAGAACAACCATCTCGACTTCATACAGTCATCCGTGATTATAATCAGGTACTCCCTAGCAATGATATCTGGGTCGGATTTATACGGTTTCATTCACGATCATGTTGACGGAGCTTTTCGGTGCAAACGAGCGGCTGGTCGTACAATCTCCGAGTGGTCTCAAAAAATTGTTTACTTCAAGATCAATTTAAAAACGTTAAAAAACCATAACCTTCTATTGAAAGTTTTCGAGCTATGGCGTTCTGAAAAACTCAGCCTCTATTTTTCATCCCTTAGAGATGAATGACTGTAACGCCAAGCTTCGCGGACCAGCTAGATGGGGCCCCAATTCGTATTCGTATCTTTCTTTGCCTTCTGAAATTAAGATGCCATGGATGATGAGGAGAATGACGAATAGCGTTATGCGTTTAACATAAGACCTCGCGGTTCGGTCAGTCAGCCACAACGTGTTATGTCTACTCCTTGCAAAATATTGCATCTGCAGACAAAAACTGTATACCTAATTGCAGAGGGACTACTGCCTTCTTATCTGCACGATAGTCCCCCAGCCTCATCTACGACGAACGCCCTCTCTGGAGGGCGGAATTCATAGGCCTCAATCACTCAGAAGGTGAGGTTTTCCGTAAGTCGGGGGTGGCCTCAAAGGATCATAATCTTTTCTCATTACTGCGACAAGATTCTGGGATTCTCTTCCGTTGACCGTCCAGGCGTTGCCTTCCTTCGGTTGCTTTGCAAAGGCCTGCATGAAGCAAGTACGCGATGACGTATAGGTAATATTTTTATTATTTCATGCATCTCCCCCTCCCCCCATATATGCATTTTTGGTTTATTATTTTCAATAATGAACCATTGGAATCGAGCATGTAAAAAAAATTCTAACCCCCCCCCCCCACAAAATTTGATGGTTTACGTTTCAAGGTACGTAGAATCCGAAAATGCAATAAAAATATTTCTGTCTGTCCGCCGTACGCCGTACTGGGCACTTAGCTTTGGCATTCTCTGGTGGGGTAACGCATACAGTAGCGTGATGGAACCTATAAATGTATTGCAAAAAGCAATTTTGAAAGTTCTACTGAAAAAACCCCGGAGGTTCCCCAGTGCTGAGCTGTTTAGCAAGGCAAGTATTTACAGTTAAGCAGCTCTACATAAAGCACGCACTACTTTATTATCACAAACATCCTGGAACATTAGACGCTTCGACGCCTGGCACATCAGATCAGTGCACCCGTACAATGAGACTCACAACTCAAGCTGTAATACCAATTCCATCAAGCCGCTTGCAATCCACTTCTCGCCACTTGTACCACAACTTACCATACATCTTACGAACTATTCCGGCCTCTCTAGTCCACCCTCACTCAATCAGTAGATCTGCATACAAGAAATCCGTTTTTTCATACCTCATTGCGGCCTCGCCCTCGGAATGTGACGCCATGACATCCAGCATTTATACTTTGTTATAGCATACAGATACCATTATTATTTTACTATTATTATTGTTTTCCGGTTTTTGGTTTTATTAACTAATGAACTAAATAAAATTTAATTTACATGCAACTCCCCCCCTTGGCACAGATCCTTGATCTATGAGGGGGGTAGTTTCCATGACAAGTGTGTAATTTCAAATGTACCTACCAATTCAGCGGAATAAATTTTTTTTCATTCATTCATTCATTCTTAGGTACCATGAAACAAAATTGATGAAATTCGGGTTATAGGTTCCGTTCGGGGTCTAATTGGTCCTCGAAACTCGACGTTACGGTCAGTCATCTTTAAGGGGTTCAAAATAGGGGTTGAAATTTTCAGAACGCCGTATCTCGAAAACTTTCGATAGAAGGGTATGGCTTTTTGTACGTTATTAAATTTGTCTTGAGCTAAACAATTTTTTGAGACCACCCGGAGCATTGTACGAACAGCCGATCGTTTGCACCAAAAAGCTTCGTCAACATGATCGTGATCAAACGGTATAAATCCGGCACAGATATCATCACTAAGGAGCACCTGATTATAATCAAGGATGGCTGTATGAAGTCGAGTTGGTTGTTGTGCGATATTATTTCATTTGACAAGTGATGGACTATTGGATTTTGTTGGTAGGTACATGTGAAACTTGAACAAACGTTGAAGTATTATTGATGGGTAAATTATTACACAACGGTAAATTATTACACATCGGCAAATTATTACACAAAAGCAAATCATTACACAACGGTAAATTGTTACACAACGGTTCATCTATCAAGAAGGGGCTGGATTTTGCTGATCGTTACTTTATTTGCAACTTGAACAACCGTTGAAGTGTTATTGATGGGCAAGTTATTACACAACGGTTCATTATAGTTATTGACTACAGAAAACAGTGATCTGCGCAGAAGGGTCATCTATTTCACTCCACATCAACAATTTTCCTTTAGAACTTCATTATTTGCGTTTCTTTTTGCTGTTTTAGTTACTGTTTGTCATCGGCTGTATTAGTATTATTTTAGCAACATTTAACTCGTGATTTAGGTAGGTACCTAGTAACGAGTACGGGGTTAGGTACTAACCTACGGAGGATCTGCGATTCACATAATATGTATAGAGTAGTACATATTATATTTTACAGACGGGTTATCTATACAGGGAGCTGTGATCTGTAACAGAAGGGTGTACTGTACAAAATAATAAACCGTTGTGCAGGGATTTGCAGCGTTTCTACAAATCTCTTTGCCTGAATGGTTATATCCTGTTGTTCATGTGTGCATTTATACATATTATGTTTGTCTGAAGCATATTAACAACGAAGATGTTATCGAAAACTTTCATGTTGCTCCCAATTTCATTCGTCGCGTAATACTTAAAAAAAAAAAAAATCTGAACGTCGCTAAGAATAGCCCGTCCTCTCCACAAGCGGACCAATCCTTAGTCATAAGACCTCAAGCGGAGCCCAAAAGCTGGTTGACTGTTAATTTTAATGAGGCAAAAAACATGGCTTAGTAGAGGGATTTTGTGATTTAAGCTTTCGAGTCGTTCTTCCTTTGGTGGTAGGTTTAGCCTCAAGAAGGTGTTCTACATCCACAACTTTGAAGAGCACTTGACCTCATGATTAATTGTTGTTCTCTCAAAATTCTGTAAATTCACGAAAAACAGAAGATAATGTGGAGGAAAGTCATTTCACAGGTATCCTCAGTTTTTTTAAAATGTTTCTTTAACCGTCAAGTCGACCAAAGTTTTATGGTATATGGGTATGGTATGGTACGCAAAGTGCTGCAATATGCGTACCTAACTATATATATCGCAGTATATTCATTCATATGGTGCACCGAATTACTTGCTCTTTATTGTGTAATGTTGATAGTTAATTCCGCAGTATACTTCCACTTCTATGATCCACGTCTTGCTAATCCAGGCAAGGTAGCGCTTTGTTATTCATGCGTAGCATATTATTATCCCGTGCAGTATTTTTGCCTACAGGTGATATTTTCAACTTTATTTCATTCAGTTCAGTTGAATAACCCCACTTGTCTCAGCGGCAGTACGGATTTTGTGGTTCACCATTCGTTTCTACACTACGAGTATTATTATTTCTTAGAACTTAATCCGGACGCAGTTAATTTTATTCCAGTTTGAATTTACTCAAATGTTACTAGAATTTTTCTAAATTGAGTGTACTCGTAGAAAGACCTTGGAATAATAACTGGCTCCTGATTCTGAACCTTAGTCTTAGTCCATCAACAATATCACCATAATCCAAATCCTGGTTCCATTTTCACTCCTGGCCATTTAGTAAACCACTTAATCGTCATCTCCTCTAATTGTCGATGCAATCTAGTTACCTAATTCCAATTTTCTTTGTTTCTTATGTATTGAATTTTGTAATTTAAAAGCTGAATGTGACGCAGGTTGTTTTAGTTTATGCAACCTGAAGATGGCGTTACCCGAACATGAACAGCAATATTTATGTTTAGTTCAATTATAATTGATGCTGAATCGAAGTATATACTTAATTCAACCACCAAAAATAAACAGTTATTGCTTTTGGGTTAAACTTTTATTGCAGCTGTTGTTATTTTTGGGTTGGACTGCTTCTCTGTGAGCTGTGACGCTGATACTAGCAACCTAGAACTGCTATATTCCTACACAGCATCTCATTTCTGCACGAACTCCATCTTGCCTACTTCTCTGGGAAATGAAATTCCTGACTATAAACTCACAACCCTATCATTTCCGAGGCGTTCGTTGCAATAACTATGGACACTGCTCATTGGAATTAAAAGTTAATTTTACCAAAAATCATTATTTTGAATCAAGTGACTGTGTTTTCAGTTGTTCACATCTTGATGCCGTTAATTTCCTTCCAATCGTTGAATTAATTTTTTTTTCCCTCGATGATTGGAGAGCATATGTCACCATATTATGTGAAATTGGGGTGGCTGAAAGTTAAGGAGAGGAGGGAATTAGCATTGGCTACCATGGTATATAAAGTACTAAAAACGAAGAAGCCTGAATACATGCTGCAAATGTTTCGTAAGTTGACGGAGGAGCATGCGGCCACGAGAAATAAGGATGTTATTATGCTAATATTCTGAAGCATGGTACTGAAACTTATGCAAAGTCGTTTGCAGTTTTGGGATCAAAACTCCACAATGCCAATCTGGCCTTGTTTCAAGAGGCTGGTTCATTGAAAATTTTTGGGCAGAAATTTATGGAAGCACTGATGAGCAAGTAGAATGCGTAGATATACAGAAAGAATGAAATAGGGAGAAATTAGGAAGGGAAACAAAAAATAAGATACCAGTTAATAAGGGAGAAATGGGAGAAAAATGATGTATAATATTAGACTAAATAACATGAAGAAATTAAAACGATTTATTTTGATAACTAACCTACTGTCGACAATAAAGGAAAGGTTGGATAGATCGTTCATTTTTACTTTTATTTTTATTTTTATTTTTTATATCATATTAGTTTTAAGGAATTGAAAATTACAACTTCGGAAACTGACGATTGTATACCTTATTTTCAAGTTAATTTCTGTATAAATAGGAAGAGTGGGCCGCGAGGCCTAATATTTGTACAGATTTATAAATAAAAGTTCGTCAATCGTCAATCAATCAATGATTCGTAGTTTTAATTCGACGATTCCAAAAATAGATGTAGGTAATATTGATACGCTTCAAGTTCTCAACATTGCGAGGTTCAAGTGTGATGAAAATTTCAGTGATTTGGGGATCGGGGTGTCGAGTCGAGAGGGCGTAGAGAGCATCAACCCAGGCTTGGAAGCGGCTATTAATTTTAATGAGAGAGAAAAGAATCGCCGTTTCAACCTCTCCTGTGCTCTTCTGTTATTCCAAGCAGCCCTCCTACAATATTGACATCCTTCGCACGTCTCGTGTAGATGTAGATCCGGAAAGGGACCGCCAGGGGACGTTCGTTCACAAATCTATTTGAAAAACCTTTGGGAGGATGAATGCCCTGGATGTCCGTGATTCTTTTTCAACGTGAAACGTGGTGCTGCTATTCAATGTCAGCCTCGGAATGTCTTTTTCCCGGGTGGGTGCACGGGCGGGTCATTTGGAAAAAGAGGAACGTTTTGTGGTAGAACGAAAACCTTTAGCCCTTTCACTCTTTTCTTGGCTGTTCCGGGTGAGAACTTAAATGCTCAGTGATAGCCCTCATACAAATTCCTTCTTATTTTCGAGAAGCAAGACCTGTACCTGAAATTATTCAAGAAACAGATTCTTCTCTGATATAAGCTGCCGGAGCACAATGCAACGACTCAACTAAAGGCCTTGCTGAGAAACACTTATGACGTCATTTCGTTTTCTTTCTATCCGTTTGTTGCCCAAGCTACTCGGAGTTTTGAGATGAAAATTGGCAGTGGGAAGTTTCAAGGGTGCTAAATCCGATTATAAGATCGAAAATAAAAAAACGCTGCAAAGTCCTTGTCAAATGGGTTTATTATTTTATTGGACATACCTACAGAAATGCTGGCTGTGCATTTATTGTTTCTTTCAAGTGAAATAATTTAAATAGCTATTTCTGATGGTTTCCACCAATTTTGGCCCCCAAACCACGAATTAGGTAGGTACGCTTTTTTTCAAATTATCTTTGATCATTGGTAGTGCCGTTTGATCGTCCACATGTTGACACTTTTTCTAGTGTTATTATACGAACTGGTGATTTCAGACGATTTCCCAGGTTTTTGACTCATAAAAAAATCAATTTTGGGAGCTGAACACTTGGTAGAACCTCAATTTTCCACTCTTTGGTCAAAATCGACTTCATATTCGGTCTTCTCGTCCCAAAAACATGGAAAACGATACCTCAAAAGCTCATGTTACTAACATGCTACTAAAACACAAAAAGTACCTATTTTTATATACATTTTCACTCATAACACCCCCTGGGTATATTCCGATCGGCCTGCAAAGTTTCGGGACACAACTAGGGCCGAAATGGAGCGAAAGAACGAATATGTGCGAAAGAACGAATTTTTTAGACCCACAATGAAGCCGGTAGACGTGATACGTCGGACGGCGGGCGGACATTGCATTTTTGGAATCTACGCACCTTGAAACGGAAAAGAACAAAATTTTGAGGGGAGGGGGGGGGGGGGGGGGTTATGAAAAATTTTTGCTGAGCGAATACATAGGTTTATTTTTCACAGAATAATAAACCAAAATGCCTTCAAACGGAAATTGTCCATTGCAAGATTTTACATGTAATTTTCTGAAAATCAAAGATCGTTACCGTAGGTCGAAAAACTTATTTCTCCCGACCTTCAAATTTTCTTGTTAATTTTTTTTTCGCACCTCAAATTCTTCCGCCCCTCGGAAACTGACGCTCTGGGCAAATGCCCAGTTGGCCCGTTTGTAATTAAGGGCCTGACATTTACACGTTGGGTGGTTTTTCAATACTGTTCTTCATTTGTAGGGGCTTAAATGCACGTTGGTGGCTTTGGCAAGGTTTTAAAAAAAAAATTCACTTAGGTGAAACATGCACCCCCCCCCCCCCCCCCATCAACCAAGATTCACTGATTTCATTGTTTTTATACAACAACCATTGTTTAATTCCCCGTTTTGTTACCGTTCAAAATCACAAAAACAGTTAATTATTATTGTGTACAGGAACTGGATATTTATTGTCTTGTTGCAAACTGGAGTTTCACACCCTTTTCTTGACTATGATTATGAACTTGCTTCCAGGGTTTCCTAGGTATCAGCTTCTGGGAAGAGCAAATGGCGGAGGCGGAGGTGAGTGAAGGAACCCACCTGTTTCTATCGTTCCAAGTACCAACCCAAACCAGGGGAACCGAGGCTCTGGCGGCAAACTCAATTCCAAGTAGAACTTTTTTGTTTAGAACAAGTGAGAACAGAATAAGACAATGAGAAGTCAGGTAAAATGAAACATTGGTGGGGAGGGGGGACCATATTTGGACCTAAGCTTACTCCCCACCAACCTTCCCCTTTCTAAAAGATCAGTCTGGGTCGGTCGGTATCCCGGGCTGGTGGTAGGGCTGTGCAAATTTCCTAATTCTTCCAAGTTCTTTCCAAATTCATCATGATACAGTAAATTCCTGGACTATATTTAGTGTTCCTGTGTGTTTTCTCCTGGAATCATCACCGTGGTATGATCCAGTTTAACTACATGAAGTGATAATTAGTTTTGTGCTGTAATTTTTTGTGTGTTCTACCACTTTCATCCCCAGATCTTCCACAAACAAAGGTACCTACCTACTACTTTCTTATTTGTGCTCACTGTTCATCTACTATAAGTAATATTTGCTTTATAATACTACAAGGTCGAGGGTAATGAATTGCGATTTACATGAATAGGTTCCAGTTTGTAGGATTGAATTGTATTAGCTCTCCACAAGGATTGTCTATACAGAACAGAGGAGGGTTATTTAGTTGAGGAATCATTTTTTGCAGCGTTTTGTTCTCTTGATTTCTTCAAATCCATCCGTTCGTCCATTGCACTGTCATGACTTGGAAATATGTAATTTGGGAGACCAATTCAATATCAACCAATTCATCACTTGAACATCAACCTGCTGTATGGGTGCCTACCTACATTAAGTCGTATAAGTAAAACTGCTTGTAGGTAGGCACACCTTATAGGTGCAACTATATTAATTTTATGTAGCGCTGTGAAGGTTTGTAAACCCAACCAGTCAAACCAGAAAAACGCTGCAAATCCCTGCACAACGGTTTATTATTTTGTATAGAATACCCTTCTGTTACAGATCACAGCTCTATGTATAGATAACCCGTCTATATAATATAATAGTACTATTCTATGCATATTATGTAGATCGCAGACCCTCCGTAGGTTAGTACCTAACCCCGTACTCGTTACTAGGTACCTACCTAAATCACGAGTTAAATGTTGCTAAAATAATTCTGCCGATGGCAAACAGTACCTAACAAAAAGAAACACACATAATGAAGTTCTGAAAAGAAATTTTTGATGAGGAGTGAAAAAAGTTGCAAAAGTACCTACCAACAAACTCCAGCCCCTTCTACGTAGATGGTATAATGAACCGTTGTGTAATAATTTACCGTTGAGTAATGATTTACCGTAGTAATAATTTACCCATCAATAATACTTCAACGTTTGTTCAAGTTTCACTACCTACCAACAAACTCCAAAAGAGCCATCATTTTTCAAATTAAATAATATCACAGAACAACCAACTCGACTTCATCCTCCGCCAATATAATCAGGTGATCCCTACCAATGATTGGCCGTATTCACAAATTCCTATTGTGGGCGCGTCTCTGGTTACGAGATTTGGTTTGAATTGTATACAATTTTGTTTATTATTTTCAATGAACCATTGGAATCAAGCATGAAAAAAAAAATTCTTACCCCCCCTCAAAATTTGATGGTTTACGTTTCAAGGTATGTAGAATCCAAAACTGCAATAAAAATATTTCTGTCTGTCCGCCGTACGCCGTACGCCGTACACCGTACGGGCCACTTTTCTTAGTTACCATGAATAAAACGCTGCAAATCCCTGCACAACGGTTTATTATTTTGTATAGAATACCCTTCTGTTACAGATCACAGATCTCTGTATAGATAACCCGTCTGTATAATACAATATGTACTAGTCTATACATGTTATGATGAGAATCGCAGACAGCGTTGGGCCAATAGAATTGCAGAACCATTTCGGACCATGCCAATTAGACAATTCGAATGAATTCCAATTCCAATGAATGAATTCCAATTCAAGTGAGCAGTGGCCAATTGCAATTGAAAACAACAGACACACAAACAAGCCTATGATTCCCAATTGCAAACAATAAAGTAATCCAATAATTTACAAACTATTCCAATTTCAATTGAAAATTTTGATTGATTGATCGATCAATTGATTGAATAAATTGATTGATTGACTGAATCCAGCGCGTCCCTGGTGACAAGAGTATACAATTTCATTCACACTGGAGTCGAAAATGCCTGTCGGTGCAAACTTCGGGGCCTTACTGTGAACGAACGGCTGGACGTACGATGCTCCGGATGGTCTTAAACAACTCGCAAGTTCAAGAATCATTTAAAACCGTGAAAAAATTCACGTAAAACAAAGGTATAGGCGTTCTGGAAATTTCAACCCCTATTTTGAACCCCTTAGAGATGACTGACAGTAACGTCGAGCTTCGAGGACCAACTAGACCCCGAACGGGACCCATAACCCGAATTTCATCAATTTTGTTTCATGGTAACTAAGCAAAGTGGCCCGTACGGCGCACGGCGTACGGCGGACAGACAGAAATATTTTTATTGCAGTTTTGGATTCTACATACCTTGAAACGTAAACCATCAAATTTTGAGGGGGGGGTTAGAATTTTTTTTTTCATGCTCGATTCCAATGGTTCATTATTGAAAATAATAAACCAAAAATTGATGAAATTCGGGTTATAGGTTCCGTTCGGCGTCTAGTTGGTCCTCGAAGCTCGACGTTACTGTGAGTCATCTCTAAGGGGTTCAAAATAGGGGTTGAAATTTTCAAAACGCCTATAACCATTTTTTTACGTAAATATTTTTACGGTTTTAAATAGTTCTTGAACTTGCGAGTTTTTTAAGACCACCCGGAGCATCGTACGTCCAGCCGTTCGTTCACAGTAAGGCCCCAAAGTTTGCACCGACAGGCATTTTCGACTCCAGTGTGAATGAAATTGTATGCAATTCAAACCAATCTCGTAACCAGAGACGCGCCCACAATAGGAATTTGTGAATACGGCCAATCATTGGTAGGGATCACCTGATTATATTGGCGGAGTATGAAGTCGAGTTGGTTGTTCTGTGATATTATTTAATTTGAAAAATGATGGCTCTTTTGGAGTTTGTTGGTAGGTAGTGAAACTTGAACAAACGTTGAAGTATTATTGATGGGTCAATTATTACTACGGTAAATCATCACTCAACGGTAAATTATTACACAACGGTTCATTATACCATCCACGTAGAAGGGGCTGGAGTTTGTTGGTAGGTACTTTGCAACTTTTTTCACTCCTCATCACAATTTCTTTTCAGAACTTCATTATGTGTGTTTCTTTTTGTTAGGTACTGTTTGTCATCGGCAGAATTATTTTAGCAACATTTAACTCGTGATTTAGGTAGGTACCTAGTAACGAGTACGGGGTTAGGTACTAACCTACTGAGGGTCTGCGATCTACATAATATGTATAGAGTAGTACATATTATATTATATAGACGGGTTTATCTATACATAGAGCTGTGATCTGTAACAGGAGGGTATTCTATACAAAATAATAAACCGTTGTGCAGGGATTTGCAGCGTTTTTTCACTCCTCATCAACAATTTCTTTTCAGAACTTCATTATGTGTGTTTCTTTTTGTTAGGTACTGTTTGTCATCGGCAGAATTATTTTAGCAACATTTAACTCGTGATTTAGGTAGGTACCTAGTAACGAGTACGGGGTTAGGTACTAACCTAAGGAGGGTCTGCGATCTACATAATATGTATAGAATAGTACATATCATATTATATAGACGGTTATCTATACATAGAGCTGTGATCTGTAACGGAAGGGTATTCTATACAAAATAATAAACCGTTGTGCAGGGATTTGCAGCGTTTCATTCACACTGGAGTCGAAAATGCCTGTCGGTGCAAACTTCGGGGCCTTACTGTGAACGAACGGCTGGACGTACGATGCTCCGGATGGTCTTAAAAAACTCGCAAGTTCAAGAACTATTTAAAACCGTAAAAATATTTACGTAAAAAAATGGTATAGGCGTTTTGAAATTTCAACCCCTATTTTGAACCCCTTAGAGATGACTCACAGTAACGTCGAGCTTCGAGGACCAACTAGACGCCGAACGGAACCTATAACCCGAATTTCATCAATTTTTTTTCATGGTAACTAAGAAAAGTGGCCTGTACGGCGTACGGCGTACGGCGGACAGACAGAAATATTTTTATTGCAGTTTTGGATTCTACATACCTTGAAACGTAAACCATCAAATTTTGAGGGGGGGTAAGAATTTTTTTTTCATGCTCGATTCCAATGGTTCATTATTGAAAATAATAAACCAAAAATTGGAATCATGTCGATGTAGCCGGATGTTAGCTGGTGGTAGGGTCGTGAGGGGAGACGGTAGTGTGAGGAGTAGAAGAGCAAAAACCACCATTTGAAGAGTTGATTTTTCAAATATTGAAAATTTAATTGTGACAAATGGCTTTACTCTATCAATACAAAAATTTGCACAGGTGATCTACATGAATTGAACAATATTGTGGTAAATATTCAAGCAAAATGCACGTTGGAGATGTGTGAGACCGACCAAGGTAAATGCACACACTCATACACGCACGCGAAAAGCATAAACGCGCGTTTGGCTTTTGAAACTAAAGTCCCCCAAATCATTGTGCCATTACTCCGGGGGGGGGGGGGGGGGGGGATTTCGAAAATAAAAATTTGTACGAACCCATAGCTTCCTCTTGGAGGAAGCATAATGGTATTATCCTATGGTGCAAAATATTTCCTGACGAGTACAACTGAGGAAATCTTTACTGCGACACTCGCTGTAGGAGCTTATGTAATCGATCATGATCTGAATCGATTCAGATGCTGATGGACCATCTGGCGCCCGACCGTCGGGGTCCCTGAAAATTTCATCAGGGAATTCGAATTCAAACTGAGCAAGTTATGCGTTTGGCAAGGGTTTGTGGACACACCGGCGGAACGACAGAAACCGAACCAAATTTTTTCAAGTTGCAAAAGTTATTTAAAAAAAAGTATTGTAATGAGCTGGCTGGGTCCAGTTTTTTGGGAAATTTAATAGTGAAGAAAGCACCTAACTGGCGAATGTGAAAGGTATTACACAACGGTTTATTATTTACATGTATAGATGCCCCTTCTGCGTATATTGCTGTTTTCTGTAGCCATTACCTACCCTCGTGCTCCCACAAGGAAAGCCCTAATTCGAGGACTGGAGGCAGCCAGGCAATTACAGTTTCATAAGTAGGATGCACTGGATTCAACAATTCTATCATATATTATTTGTTTTTACCCATGAAGCATAACGTAGCTATGCTTCATGAGGTACCTGTCATCAACATCCAAAATAACCATAATTTTTCAAATGAAATAATAACACAGAGCATCCAACTCGGCTTCATATAGCCATGCGTGATTACAATCAAGTGTTCCCTAGCAATGATCTCTGGGCTGGATGTATACCGTTTTATTCTCGATCATGTTGACGAAGCTTTTCGGTTCCAAATTCACAGCCTTACTGTGAACGAACGGCTGACGTACAATGCTCCGGGTGGTCTCAAAAAATTCTCAAGATCGAGATCAATTTAAAAACGTTTAAAAAAATCTAGATAACGGCACCCTGGAAATGTCAACCTGCTACTTTTCACCCCTTAGAGATGGCTGACAGTAACGACGAGCTGCGCTGACTAACTAGACCGCAAATGGTACTTACTAGCTAAATTTAATTAATTTTGTTCATATTGACCGAGGAAAGTGAATACGGCGGGCGGACAGAAAATTTTTTATTCCATTTTCGGATTCTATGTACCTTGAAATGGAAACCACCTAAATTCGAGGGGGGAAAGGGTGTAACTTTGTTGGTTTATTATTCTGTGAATAATACACCTATGTATTCGCTCAGCAAAAAATTTTTATAACACCCCCTCAAAATTTTTTCTTTTCCGTTTCAAGGTGCGTAGATTCCAAAAATGCAATGTCCGTCCGCTGTCCGCCGTACGCCGTACGCCGTATCACGTGTACAGGCTTCATTTTCGGTCTAAAAAAATCGTTCTTTCGCACACATGCTCCATTTGGGCCCTAGTTGTGTCCCGAAACTTTTCAGCCCGATCGGAATATATCCAGCGGAGTTATGAGTGAAAATGTGTATAAAAATAGGTACTTTTTGTGTTTTAGTAATATAGTAGTAAAATGAGATTTTGAGGTATCGTATTCCATGTTTTTGGGGACGAGAAGACCGAATATTAAGTCGATTTTGACCAAGGAGTGGAAAATTGAGGTTGTACCAGATGTTCAGCTCCCAAAATTGATTTGTCGTGAGTCAAAAACCTGGAAAATCGTCTGAAATCACAAGCAGTATGCATAATAACACTAGAAAAAGTGTCAACACGTGGATCAAGACGATTAAATGGCACTATCAATGATCAAAGATAGTTAAAAAAAAAAAACGTACTACCTAATTCGTGTTTTAGGGGCCAAAATTAATGGAAACCATCAGAAATAGCTATTTGGATTATTACGCATAAAAGAAACAATAAATGAACAGCCAGCATTTCTGTAGACCAATAAAATAATAGAATAATAATCCCATGTGACAAGGACTTTGCAGCGTTTTTCTTTATTCTTCTTATTATTTTTATTATATTTGATAGGTGAAAAAACATAATTTACTATGTAGCATTAAAAATTGTGACGTGTGAAAATTTAAAAACTTCGGTCCTCTTAAATTGGTCAAGAAATGTCTAAATAGAGCATTTTACCAGAAAAGAGTGCATTTAGGGGAACAGTGCTCTGTATTTCGAACTTCCACGTCCTACCCGCTGGGCCGACCAGTTGGAGGGGCGAAATCCCCGGGGCCCGGCCGCTGGCCCTATTTGCACGGTTATTGTGCAAACTAAAAATTTCCCTTTTATAAATGAGCTCAATTACTTTCTTAATAAATAAGGGTAGAACAGCACGTCCAATACTCCTGTTTATAAATTATAAAATTGGTGTGGGGAGGGGCCCGATGAGAATTTATCCCCGGGGCCCTTCCCAGCTTGGGGCCTACCCGCGTAGCTGAATTCAACAGATTTATTATTTTTTTACTGTTTTATAATTTTCAACAATGAACCTGTGTAATCCAGCATGAAAAAAGTAGCCCCCACTCAAAATGTGATGGCTTGCGTTTCAAGGTACGTAGAATCTAAAAATCGAATAAAACAATTTCTGTCCGTCCAACTTCGCAATTTTCTTAGTAAAATTAATGAAATTTGGTTTGTAGGTACCGTTTGAGGTGAAGTTGGTCCACGAGCTCGGCGATACCATAGCCCATTTCCAGAACGCTGTTATCTAGAATTTTTTGCGTTTTTAAACTGATCTCGAACATCTTCTCGGGCATATATACAGGTAAATAATAAACAGGTGTGTAATATTGCAGCGTTGAGCTTTGCTGTAGTTGATAGTTATTTTAACGTTTATTATGTCAAATAGCCCTTAACCTTGGTCTTTACACTTTGGTGGCTTTATGATATGCGGTTTATTGCTTTAGTTCTCATGATTTTGGAGACCAATTTATTGGTACATTACCTTCCCTATTAACCGGATTATGTGCGTATCCATTGCTCCCTACTGATATTCACGAGTTGGGCTCTATAAAAGGCAGTCGTGACCAGTCATTGACAAGGATTAGCAGGATACGAAAATAGCATTTTTCGAAGAATCGACCGGTTGCAACGGCATGGAGCTAATGCCTTTGACGAGGTTGAACTCTCACAATAGCAACAGATACAGGGAGACGACAGTAAGATCGAGCCACCCTCTGTCACCCTCACATTCTACCGCTCTAAGTATGCATCACCCAATTTTTTGCTTTCGTGCTACCTATATTAAATCGACGAATCAAACCCAATAGAGGAGTGCAGAGAAAAAATGCAAGAGTCAATAGGTAGGTAGTGGGTGGGGGTATCGTTATTATAATTAATTATAGTTGGTAATGATTACTTGAGGTCGAGCAAATATTGTGTTTTGATCAATTACACAATTGATCCATGTTTAAATATTAGGTACACTTACACACACGCACATTTACACATACACTTCATGATAAAGCTCCTTAATGTCACACTGATTTCGGAATTTGTAAACCAGTCGAATATGATGAGAATTCGAAATAAATCAGATAATTTGAGGATCTTTAGTTTACACTTTCACATTCTCCGCGCAACTCAATGAATAGCAAAACGATGGGTAAATACAACATGTAACATATTCTGTTACAGTTCTTCACAGAATCACGATATGCTCCGTGGGTTACAGATACCTACATTTTCTAAATGCCATCATTGAGAACTGCAAAACTAAATGCTACACCATGACGAAAGGGTACTTATCGGTTAACGGGAGGCCACTCATTTAACGATTTAAAATTATTTAAATTATTATTTTCTGAATTATTAGTTATCGCTTTCGTTCGTTGTCTGGATGTGTTTTCAGTCAGTGTCGAATGATGGCAAACGTGGAACGTGTGGCAGGCGGTACCAAGTTGGGTAAAGACGCGATTTTTTACAATTCTTTCAAATTTGTTTTACAAAAAAAGCTGAAGGTTGTTTGGGACTTCTGAATAGATTAGTGGAATGCATTGTCAAGCGATCTGGATGCCCGCTGGCGCTCGCATCTCAAAAAAGATAAACAATCCCAGAAACTATCCCGTGAATGAGCAGGTTGTTTGGGACTTCTGAATAGATGAGTGGCCTCCCGTTAACCGATAAGTACCGACGAAAAGTATTGCGGTAGATATTCGATGTTGATTTTGTTGATCCTTATGAACTTGATTGACAGTTATACTTCAACAACTTCACAATTCAAAATTTTTAATTTTTTTCTTTAGATAACTGTTCCAAAGGTATTATTTGCATGGCTCTATACTGTGCCAGAATTTGAAAACTCAATCTGTAACCGTTATAGTTTTATTTAGGATTGTTAATATAAACTTGATTATACCTTTCATGCTACAACTTGATTTTCCAACCTGTCTAATTGTTTTACAGTTTTGTAGAACAATTAATTAGTAGTTGTACAGGTTTGTAGAACCATCTGCTACAACTTGAATTATCTTACATAGTTGTACCTACTTCGTCGGTAATTCACCTAGCAATCGCTAAGCGTTACGACAGGTTGAAAGATTCCGGCATGCAGCAACTAGATAACTTGACATTTTTTGGGTTAAGCCCCGGTTTCGACCTCACCGAACACTATTTCCATAAAATCCGCTCATATCAAAGACATCTACAATATAGGGGAATTTAGAAATGTTAAAAGTGTATATAAACTTGATTATCCCATCAACTTTATCAAAACTATATCAAAACAGCTACAACATTGGGTAATTGAAATTATAATAGGATTTCTGCCGAACTTACCAAGAAATTTAATGTGACTTCAAAATTTTGAAAAAAACCGCATTTTTAACGAAACTGCTGATTCAGATTTGTCAAGTTGTTGTATTGGGGCGACGATATAATGATGTAGCAAATTTGAAGGAAATGCACCAGTCGTGGCGAGTTGATGGGACTGAAACATCCCAGATTTCCATTGACCAGTTGAGTTTGAAAAGTTGATGAAGTTGCTTTTGGCATAAAAAATAAAAAAAATTAATAAAATGGGTAAGGCTTCCTCTTTTCATTAACGTGATTTTTCCATTATGCCATCTGTAACTGTATTATGCTGTACACTGTGTACAGGAGCTGATAGGGTTCCCGAGCCCTACTCCTGTGTAAACCCCACAATAATTTTAAAAAAATTGAATTTGAAGGTCCATTCAGAAGTAGGTATATTCGTTATCATCGTGAAATTTGCTCATAAACATGAATTTTTTGGGACCATCCTGTTGATGAACATAGGCGATAAGTGGTGCATACAAGTGGGGGTCTAGGACCCGCATTCCCATTGGTGCATTTCAGTCTACAAATTCGTGGATTTACGTGGTTGAACTTACCTGACATCAAATATCTGAGTATCATTGTGATGACGTTGGTCTCATGTTGCATACAGATTCAGGGGATTTCCCGTAAATGCCACATTTAGGTAATAAAAAAAATAAATAAAAAAAATAAATTCCACTTAAAAAAGTCGTATAAAACCAAATTATTTCCGGCCACTGGTTATTCTTGCTATTTTCGTAGGTTTATTTAAATATATTCGTCGACGAGCGGTGTTGGATTTGTGAGTGGGAGAAACGAAACGATAAAGCAGCGGCTGCGTTCGACCTCGTGCCGGCTCCGAATGGGAAATACGTGGAAGGTGGGATCGCCACGGGGGGCTGTCGAGCTCTGGGGGTGGATGCCTGTGCTCTGTGCCGCGGGGGAGCCGCTTCTTCACTCCCTCCACCGCCCGAAAGTCCTCCGGCTCGGGGGTTTCCGAAGCTCCTGAAGCGCACAATAAACCCCTTCTACTGATTTCCCAAGGCACAACAACCCTTCGTGACGCGCATTGTTTTTATTCCGCGTCAATCCAACTGGTGTTGCCCTTCTGTTGTCGAGTTTGGCAAATTGAACCGCCTAAAGCCCCGTCAGCACGTTCGAACCGAACCGTTCGGGTAAGGCTCGTGAACCACCGTGATCCAGAAATGTTGGCGAACCATCCACGAACCGGCCTTTTAGTAGCAGCTATGGAGCAGCAAGGAGCTGTCCTCGCGTGCAGTGGAGCTGCGGCTATCATCTCTATCTCTATCTCTATCTCTATCTCTACTTCTCTACTATATTATAAAAACGAATCTCTGTCTGTGTGTCTGTGTGTCCTTCTATGCACGGCCAAACGGCTCGACGGATATCGACCAAATTTGGCACGAATATCCAGTAGGCTCCCAAGTTGTGCAACGTCGCATTTTTAATTCCCTGACCATAGCGGAACTATGGTCGACCATGGTCAACTTCGTTAATTGAAATGGTAACCCCTATTTTTTATCGCGTATTCGTAATCTACGTGAAATTCTATCTACGATCGACCCTTCGGACTACCCCCGCGGTCGACCATAGCGCATCCATGGGCCCCTCCATGGTCGAATCCCGCATTGCTTTTCACGGCCAAACGGCTCGACGGATATCGACCAAATTTGGCACCAATATCCGGTAGCCTCCCAAGTCGAACGTAGGCGCATTTTCGATTCCCTGACCATAGCGGAACTATGGTCGACCATGGTCAACTCCTGAATGGCTTGACGGATATCGACCAAATTTGGCACGAATATCCAGTAGGCTCCCAAGTTGTGCAACGTCGCATTTTTAATTCCCTGACCATAGCGGAACTATGGTCAACCATGGTCAACTCCTGAATGGCTTGACGGATATCGACCAAATTTGGCACGAATATCCAGTAGGCTCCCAAGTTGTGCAACGTCGCATTTTTAATTCCCTGACCATAGCGGAACTATGGTCGACCATGGTCAACTCCTGAATGGCTTGACGGATATCGACCAAATTTGGCACGAATATCCAGTAGGCTCCCAAGTTGTGCAACGTCGCATTTTTAATTCCCTGACCATAGCGGAACTATGGTCGACCATGGTCAACTCCTGAATGGCTTGACGGATATCGACCAAATTTGGCACGAATATCCAGTAGGCTCCCAAGTTGTGCAACGTCGCATTTTTAATTCCCTGACCATAGCGGAACTATGGTCGACCATGGTCAACTTCGTTAATTGAAATGGTAACCCCTATTTTTCATCGCGTATTCGTAATCTACGTGAAATTCTATCTACGATCGACCCTTCGGACTACCCCCGCGGTCGACCATAGCGCATCCATGGGCCCCTCCATGGTCGAATCCCGAATTGCTCAACGGATATCGACCAAATTTGGCACCAATATCCGGTAGCCTCCCAAGTCGAACGTAGGCGCATTTTCGATTCCCTGACCATAGCGGAACTATGGTCGACCATGGTCAACTCCTGAATGGCTTGACGGATATCGACCAAATTTGGCACGAATATCCAGTAGGCTCCCAAGTTGTGCAACGTCGCATTTTTAATTCCCTCACCATAGCGGAACTATGGTCGACCATGGTCAACTCCTGAATGGCTCGACGGATATCGACCAAATTTGGCACGAATATCCAGTAGGCTCCCAAGTTGGGCAACGTCGGAATTTTTCGGTCCCCTTTACCATAGCGGAACTATGGTCGACCATGGTCAACTCCTGAATGGCTGGACGGATATCGACCAAATTTGGCATGAATATCCAGTAGGCTCCCAAGTTGTGCAACGTCGCATTTTTAATTCCCTCACCATAGCGGAACTATGGTCGACCATGGTCAACTTCGTTAATTGAAATGGTAACCCCTATTTTTTATCGCGTATTCGTAATCTACGTGAAATTCTATCTACGATCGACCCTTCGGACTACCCCCGCGGTCGACCATAGCGCATCCATGGGCCCCTCCATGGTCGAATCCCGAATTGCTCAACGGATATCGACCAAATTTGGCACCAATATCCGGTAGCCTCCTAAGTTGAACGTAGGCGCATTTTTAATTCCCTGATCATAGCGGAAATATGGTCGACCATGGTCAACTCCTGAATGGCTCGACGGATATCGACCAAATTTGGCACCAATATCCAGTAGGCTCCCAAGTTGTGCAACGTCGGAATTAAGTACGATACTGCGTACAGCGAATCTCGGATAGCGAGCGAAGCGAGCGGTCATGCTAGTTGCTTATATTTTGACGAATAGGGAACGCCAAGGGATCGGCGACGTCGTTGTTGGTCAACAGATGTATAATTTTGCAAAGAAATTATCCTACGTAGGTACTTACGAACAAAAGGGACTTCTTTGCAGCATAACGAAAGTGTGTGCAAAATGTAAGCTCTTAAAACCCTCTCTAACCTACACCTAAAAACTGCCCTCCCTCCCACCAAACGGGACAACGGGGAGAGGGGGTGGACAAAAGCCACTTCCTCGGGGCATAACGAGTGTGTGCGTTTGTGCAAAATTACAGCTCCTAAAACTAAAACCCTCTCTAATTGACTCCTAACCCCCCCCCCCCCCCTCCACAACTCAAAGGGACGACAAACAAGATGGGGTGGACAAAAGGCGCTTCCTTGGAACGTGACGAATGTGTGTGCCAAATTTCAACTCTTAAAAAAAACCCTCTCTAACCTACTACTAACCCCCACCCCTCCACCAAAAATTGAGACAGCCGGGTGGGAGGGGGGGTATTTCAGCCCTTAAAACCTTCTCTAATTTATTATTCTTAATGGTGGGGGTGGAATTGGGTGTTTGACAAAAGGCACTCCCTTGAAGTGCAATGAATTTGTGTGCAAAATTTCAGCTCTTCAAACTCTTTCTAAACCTACTCCTAAAACCCTCCCTCACCGCTCATTGATGGGTGTCAAGAGGGGGAGGGGGGAGGCAATTGCACAAAACGTTCTTCCTTGGAGCATAACGAATGTGTATGTAAAATTTCAGTTCTTGAAGCCCTCTCACTCCTATTCCTAAAAACTGCCCCCCCCCCCCCCCCCCCACAAATGGTCAAAGGGAGGGGATGGACAACAAATTGCACAAAAGGCACTTCCTTGGAACATTACGAATGTGTGTGAACCAAATTTCAGCTCTTAAACCCTTCTCTAACCTACTCCTTAATACTGCCTCCCCTTCCCACCCAATGGTGGGAGGGGAGTAAATTGCACAAAATGCACTTCCTTCGAGCATAACGAATGTGCGCGCAAAATTGCAGATCGATCCGTTGTCTGCGAAGCTGTAGCCCAGACCAAAGAAGAAGAAGAACAAGGAGTAGAAAAACGCGAAAAAGAAAAAAACTCGAGAAAGGGCGTACGAAAAGTCAACCCCGGAGACCCCCAGGGGGCTTAGTTATGGGGGGTTTAAAAAATCTACTTGTTCTGTCGTGTAAACAGTGTTCTTGGTCGCTTCGAGTTTTTCGGTTTTCTTGGCAGGCAAGTGTAACTGTCAGGACTAGTTTACAGAAAACGAACTTGGCTTTGCCAGTTCCTTTCGAATGCAAACTAAATCATTCGCGATGGAATTGGGGAAACCCATTTAAAAAAAAAAAAAAAAACGGAGTTACTGAAAGTTGGGTATATTTCCACAAAAAAAAGGTGTTATTGAAATTTATCTATTTCACTAATACAAAAAACGCTGCAAATCCCTGCACAACGGTTTATTATTTTGTATAGAATACCCTTCTGTTACAGATCACAGCTCTATGTATAGATAACCCGTCTATATAATATAATATGTACTATTCTATGCATATTATGTAGATCGCAGACCCTCCGTAGGTTAGTACCTAACCCCGTACTCGTTACTAGGTACCTACCTAAATCACGAGTTAAATGTTGCTAAAATAATTCTGCCGATGACAAACAGTACCTAACAAAAAGAAACACACATAATGAAGTTCTGAAAAGAAATTGTTGATGAGGAGTGAAAAAAGTTGCAAAAGTACCTACCAACAAACTCCAGCCCCTTCTACGTAGATGGTATAATGAACCGTTGTGTAATAATTTACCGTTGAGTAATGATTTACCGTAGTAATAATTTACCCATCAATAATACTTCAACGTTTGTTCAAGTTTCACTACCTACCAACAAACTCCAAAAGAGCCATCATTTTTCAAATTAAATAATATCACAGAACAACCAACTCGACTTCATACTCCGCCAATATAATCAGGTGATCCCTACCAATGATTGGCCGTATTCACAAATTCCTATTGTGGGCGCGTCTCTGGTTACGAGATTTGGTTTGAATTGTATACAATTTCATTCACACTGGAGTCGAAAATGCCTGTCTGTGCAAACTTCGGGGCCTTACTGTGAACGAACGGCTGGACGTACGATGCTCCGGATGGTCTTAAAAAACTCGCAAGTTCAAGAACTATTTAAAACCGTAAAAATATTTACGTAAAAAAAATGGTATAGGCGTTTTGAAAATTTCAACCCCTATTTTGAACCCCTTAGAGATGACTCACAGTAACGTCGAGCTTCGAGGACCAACTAGACGCCGAACGGAACCTATAACCCGAATTTCATCAATTTTTTTTCATGGTAACTAAGAAAAGTGGCCCGTACGGCGTACGGCGTACGGCGGACAGACAGAAATATTTTTATTGCAGTTTTGGATTCTACATACCTTGAAACGTAAACCATCAAATTTTGAGGGGGGGTAAGAATTTTGGTTTATTATTTTCAATAATGAACCATTGGAATCGAGCATGAAAAAAAAAATTCTTACCCCCCCTCAAAATTTGATGGTTTACGTTTCAAGGTATGTAGAATCCAAAACTGCAATAAAAATATTTCTGTCTGTCCGCCGTACGCCGTACGCCGTACGCCGTACGCCGTACGGGCCACTTTTCTTAGTTACCATGAAAAAAAATTGATGAAATTCGGGTTATAGGTTCCGTTCGGCGTCTAGTTGGTCCTCGAAGCTCGACGTTACTGTGAGTCATCTCTAAGGGGTTCAAAATAGGGGTTGAAATTTTCAAAACGCCTATACCATTTTTTTACGTAAATATTTTTACGGTTTTAAATAGTTCTTGAACTTGCGAGTTTTTTAAGCCCATCCGGAGCATCGTACGTCCAGCCGTTCGTTCACAGTAAGGCCCCGAAGTTTGCACCGACAGGCATTTTCGACTCCAGTGTGAATGAAATTGTATACAATTCAAACCAAATCTCGTAACCAGAGACGCGCCCACAATAGGAATTTGTGAATACGGCCAATCATTGGTAGGGATCACCTGATTATATTGGCGGAGTATGAAGTCGAGTTGGTTGTTCTGTGATATTATTTAATTTGAAAAATGATGGCTCTTTTGGAGTTTGTTGGTAGGTAGTGAAACTTGAACAAACGTTGAAGTATTATTGATGGGTAAATTATTACTACGGTAAATCATTACGCAACGGTAAATTATTACACAACGGTTCAGTATACCATCTACGTAGAAGGGGCTGGAGTTTGTTGGTAGGTACTTTTGCAACTTTTTTCACTCCTCATCAACAATTTCTTTTCAGAACTTCATTATGTGCGTTTCTTTTTGTTAGGTACTGTTTGTCATCGGCAGAATTATTTTAGCAACATTTAACTCGTGATTTAGGTAGGTACCTAGTAACGAGTACGGGGTTAGGTACTAACCTACGGAGGGTCTGCGATCTACATAATATGTATATAATAGAATAGTACATATCATATTATATAGAAGGGTTATCTATACATAGAGCTGTGATCTGTAACAGGAGGGTATTCTATACAAAATAATAAACCGTTGTGCAGGGATTTGCAGCGTTTTTTTTTCATGCTCGATTCCAATGGTTCATTATTGAAAATAATAAACCAAAAACTGCAAATTGTTACACAACGGTTTATTAGTTTTCCTATTCACGACTGAAAATAATAAACTAAAAATACTGTTATACCTATCGGTTTTGTTGATCAACAAAGGTTGAATTTATTGTTTGTTACTGACGATGGTTTGATCACCGAAACCGGTCTACCATGGATTAGTGGAAATGGGCAACGTTTCAATAACTCTATTTTTTTTATCCTACTGAATGTTTACTTTTCCTTTTTCTCTCCGTATGAGTATATTGAGAACTTGTTTTTACACTCCTCTTCGGGCCGTGATACCCAACCACCTATGTCCTTCCACGCATCACTTTATTTTACTTTATTGAAATGGAGAGGATGACTGGGATTTCAGAACACCGGAAATTCTTTTTTAGTTCTCGAGTAACTCTAGAATATGGGCTTCCTACAACTCCACACTGCAAGTTCCAGTCATGCAGCATGGCTATTAGAGCGAATTTTCAAATAACTATTCGTGTAATTGCGTAAAAAGATGATACAGCGAGAAACCATACCATTTTTATTGAAATTATATAATTTTTTAGTAATTTTAGTCATTTTTATCGATTTTTGACCCTTTGAACCTTTCTCTTTTGAGAAAAGTATTGCTTCCTCACTACCGAAGGTAGGGAAGCCTTGGATTCGTGATTGAGTGAAAAAATAATCGATGTCCTCCAAAATGAAAATTTCCACTACCATTTTGCGTTTTAAACTCCAAGAACATTTTTGGTTCCGTGTCTGTATTGCTGACTGTGGTAACGCCCATAACTACCGAAATAATGGTTTAAATGGGCTGAAATTTGGATGGTAGGTGTGGGCTGGGACACAGATGGTCCTATACCAAAATCATTGAAAAAGTACTGTAACTTTCGTCTGTGCATGCGCAAACGTGAAATGTTGACAGTTTCCTTGTAACGCTTCTAACTACGCGAAAAATATTCATAGAGAGCTGACATTTTGAGGGTACACGCGGGTTGGATCGCAGATGGTCCCGTATCAAAACGAACCTACCCAACTATTCTACACGGTCATGTGATTCAAGTGAGGAAGCTATACTGCCTACTCGAATTGCAGACTTTTTTAATCATCCGTCGTGAATCCCTCGCTGTCAGGTGAATTAACACAGATTTTACCCCTTAATACCGATTTTTGATCCCCAAAAATCCAAATTTGACTCCTATTCTGTATGAAAAAACCTGAAATGGTATTTTTCTGTTGTTACTCACCCTTCCATACCAATTTCAGTTATTTATATAAGTTGTTTGCAACTTTAACCGTTTTTACCGATTTTTGACCCCTAAAGCGCAAATTTGACCCCCTTAGAATTTTTGAAAATTGCTCATCTTCGAACTCATCCTTTTGTTTGGCAATACGAACATTTTGGCGAAATTTGGCATTTTTGTCATGTACCCACGGCCAGATAAAATCTAACCGTTCTCTGGTTATTGAGGAATCAAAATCATAAATCAAAATATGCCATTCTTAGTCTAAGCTGAATAATATAAGAGCCATGTTTAGTTGAATTGAATTTATTCATAGCCAATTAAATTGATCAGAACATGGCTCTTACATTATTCAGCTTAGACTAAGAATGGCATAGGTATTTTGATTTTTGATTTTGATTCCTCAATAAACATAGAACGGTCGATAGCACTACTCCAGTGTTTAAATGGGTACATAAAATAATAAATAATTTTTGTTAAAATCTGGGGATGAACTCAGAATGCTCTAAAACGGATTCGCCTATAAAAAACTATTGCCAAGTTGCGTGGCCAGTATAGCTCACTTATTGTAACATGGACTTACAGAATCAGTGTTGATAAAAAAATGATGATCCAAAATGATTGAATAGCAATAAATAGAGTAGCAATAAATTACCAAATATAGTAATAGGATCAAACATTACAACATTTTATGTTCGCGCATGAACAGATGAAGTTACAGTGCGATTCCAATGAAATGCATAAGTATTTCCTCAACTATCAAAGTATTATTCCTGGTCGACCCTCGATTTCAATGACTTTGATAAGCGGCCATCTGCGATCCAACCTGCGTGTACCCTCAAAATTTCAGCTCACTACGACTATTTTTCGCGTAGTTAGAAGCGTTACAAGCAAATCGTAAACATAAACATCTGAAGGGAAATTGTTGATGTGGAGTGAAAACTCGGCGCTCCGCGCCTCGCCAGGGGGCAAGCCCCCTGGACCCCCGGATGCTTACTGCTTAGAGCCTACGGCTACAATTCAAGAAACATGGAACATGCTTTAGCCACGCTTATACACATCGAAACAACCAAGTGACAACCAAACAAGCGTCATTGTTTACTATCGATTTATAACATCCATTTATATAGTTATATTATGAAACTAGGAAATAAATACCAAGAACAAATACGAAATAAATGCGTGATAAATCAAGAGCTTTCCAACGAATGGAAATCGATTTTTGTCCGATGAAAATGAAAGAAGTTTCATTTCCCTAGCAACTACTCGGTTGTACGTGAAAATCATAAGAAAATTTCGTCACCCATCCGCGTCACCCATTCCGCGTAACGTTTTTTGGCTAGTTAGTCCAAGGCTAAAGCATGTTCCATGCTAAAATATTCAGTCCCGGCAGGGTTTCGATCTCAGGAACTTTGACGTATCAGTCCGTTAGTTCCAGCCGAGAGACCAGTGATGTGCGCTCTCAACACAGCTTGATGCCTGCATACACCCTGCTCGTTACGTCAAATTGTATAGCAAATTTTAATGGCAACATCGTAGAATGCTCCGGATGGTCTCAAAAATTCAGAAAAAATCAAATTATTTAAAAATGCGAGAAAACTCACAAATCAAAATACAATTTCCCGAGATAGGGATACTCTGGACATTTCAACCCGGTTTTTCACCCCTTAGAGTTGAGTCACAGTCGCTGAGCTTCGAGGACCAACTAGAGCCCCTCAAACGGGACCATATATACCAAATTTCGTAAATTTTGGTTCATGGGAACTAAGGAAAAATCCGCGGACGGCGAATGGCGGAAGGACGGAATTTTTTTAATTCTATATTTGTATTCTACGTCTCCTGAAAAGTAAACCATCAAATTTTGAGGGGGGTTAAAAATTTTGTTTCATGGTCAATTCCAAAGGTTTATTATTGAAAATAATAAAACTCCTCAGCTGCAAAAAGAATTGATACCCATTTTGGCCGCCAAAATAGCATGCTCGATGCTTCGCACCTCTCTCTTGGATGTGCAGATAGAAACCTGTTCCTTCCCCCAAACCTAGAAATTTCTTTCAGCGCAGTTTGGCGTGGAATTTTCGCCTGGCGTAGAACTGCAGGTAAAACTAATGGAAAATACTAACCGTCATGCTGCACAGTAAAATTGAAAATAAACACCGACCTAAACCTAGTTAGTTCGAGTGTTTGCTCAAACTAACGTCGGAGATGTCCCATCCATCCTTCTTTCCTCCCATACATCATCCTCGTATCTCATCACCCAGGTACGTTACATCCCGTGTGAGATAAGCTGGGATGAAGTTGCTCGCATTATCCCATTGTTTTGAAGAATTCCACATAGCATTATACACGAGGAAGTGAGGTTATGAAAAACGCAAGCGTCGATCGGTCACGTATAAAAACACCCTTGGGAATTACTTACTGTTATTTTTTGTTACTGACGACGGTGTGACCACAGAAATTGGTATAAAAGTATTTTTTTGTCTATTTTAGTGGAAATAGACAACTTTCAATAACTCCGTTTTTAGGACGTCCCTCAGTAAGAGACGTCCTTATGTATTTCATGTGGTCAGAAGAGGACAACACTCACATGAGAATGAATCCAAATCCGGGAAAAATCCATAGGTGTGTGTCACAAAATCTTGTGTGCGTTGCCCAGTCTGCAATTTTCAACTGATTCACGTGATTCCCTTTTTGTCCGACGCAGAAGTCAGTCTAGTTGTGCACTACGTTGCCGGAATTTGTTCTAGAAGGGGGGAAGGGGGGGGGGGGGTTAATGCTTGAAAAACGTAGGTTTTTCGGCTAAATCCTCTGTGCGTTGCCCAGTGCTCAATTCTCAACTGATTCACGTGGTTCTCTTTTTGTTCGACGCAGAATTGAGTCGTTGTTCACCACGTCGGCATTTATTTCTATTCTATTGCGGGGGTGTTTTATTCCCTACCGATTTGGGTGGATGTTTATTAGTTTGATTCAGAAATCGTGCTGGTTGTACCTGCACTACGGAGACAGGAGCTGGGCTAAAGATCCAGACGATCTGCAACGGTGAGAATGATCTATGCACCACCATAAGGGACGTCCACTGTGCTGCTGCATTACTCTACGGGATGCTTGATTTTTGTTTATTATTTTCAATACCTAATGAACCTTTGGAATCGAGCATGAAAAAATTTAAAAAAAATTAATTACCCCCCCCCCCCCCCAAATTTGATGGCTTAAGCGGCCGCACACGATCAATATTATTGTCAATATGAAAAGATATTGTCAATAATATTGACCGTGTGCGGGCGCAAAGTGGATTGAAGGTCGGTATTGATGAGAATATTGACGATATCCGGATTTTCTGTTCTTCGGTCGTCAATATCGGCAAGTGGAGGGGATATTGTCAATATTATTGACCGCGTGCGGGTGAACGTCAATATTTTCATCAACCCTCAGTTCGTCTCGAATCGAAATGCGATGAAGGTGGTCTGAGCAACAGGTTGTTTTTCGGTTTCACATTTTACATTCAGTGCGTAGGTACCTACTTTACTCCCTATGATCATGGAAATTCGCTCAAGTCAACAAATCTCCTTATTTTTATTTTAATCATAAATAAATAATCATATGAAAAAACTTAGTCTTGTAATACATATATCAGCGCTTCACAAGTTTTGACGACGATTCCCCTATGGTTCTCGGCGACATGATAACTGAGAACTTCAGGTCTTCAAAAGTCCTTCCGGTAGCCAGATATCGGAGAGTCAATGCCAATCTCTCATCAGCAGAGATACAATCTCTCATGTTCGTATCATTTCGTTTTACAAATGGTAGAACCAACCCGAGCAACTTCTGGAAACTGTCTTCGCCCATCCTGAAATAATTCTTGTAGTCATCTTAATCGGTGGAGCTGTTTTGTTTTAACAAAACCAGATGAGTGCACTCCTCTCTCTTCTTGAGCCACTCCCTCATACAGCGTCTGTCTTCTTGTTGTTCGATGGTTTGCCATTCCTATTGCCATAATTATGGCAACGCATGCTTTTTTACGGTTGTCCATTACAAGTAAAACCAGTAAACACCAAAAACGGTGGGTACAGCTTCCGTACAAGTACGCAACCACGAGGGACATTTTATGTCTTAGCGCCCCCTCCCGCACCCACACCAAGTACTTCGTACTTAATTGTTTTGGTCAAGATTTCCAACGAATGGTACCTAGTCCGAACCGCCTTCAGTCCCAATTAGTTCGGATTAGCCGGACTCCACTGTATTATGTACGTAAACATTCATTTAAACAATCACGCTCATACCGCAGCTTGTTGGCCACGCAGTCCGCAGTGGTTAACGTAGTATGGTTAGGTAAATCGAGAGCTATCCAACGAGTGGTGAACGATTTTTGTACGATGATAACTGGCGAAGATAAAGTTCCGTAGCAACGAATCGGTTGTAAGCGAAAATCATCAGAAATATTTTCGTGACGTTGTTTCCGTTGCATGTCTCCGTTGCATGTCCCGCGTTTCATTTTCGAGTTTATGTAGCAAAGTAAAGACATAAAATGTCAAAAAGCCACAGTCATGCAGCATGGCTATAAGAGCGAATTTTCGAAGAAATAACTGATTTTATGTAAAATGTGATGTTTGGGATATCCCATTCAAATATGGGCAATCTTAAACTTATTGGGTAATTATAGGTATTCAAGTATGACGCTATTCGGTTAATTCGGTATGCATCAAATATGGGCATACGTAACAAATTTTTTGTTCCATTTTTTGCCGAGTAACACCTCGGTTTGTAGATTTTCCAACGCTGAACACGATGGTGAAGTCAGAATTGCGATATCCCATTCCGTTATCAGATTAGAGCAGACGAACCAGGAAGAACATCTCAAGAAATAAGGACCACGTTCCTTCATATTCCAAGTGCTCCAGTTTGAGAACGGAATGAGATATCGCAATTCTGATTTCTCCATCGTGTTCAGCGTACAAAAACCTTTAAAATGAGGTGTCACTTGTCAGACTGTTTCATTTTGGGAATTTATGGGTAATTCCCCCCCCCCCCCCCCTAAAACTCCCCCTTAGAGTGACCCGATTCTGCCCATCTACGAACTTAGCCTATCGATTGCCAAGAGAGATTTTTCGTGCAAATTTGAACTTTTTATCTCAATTCTTTCGAGAGTTATCGTCAGGAATGACACACACACACACGCACACACACACACACACACACACACACACACACACACACACACACACACACACCACACAATTTTTGGTGTCTTTTGGCAGTGAATTCAGGATGGTCTGAAACGGATTTTGGTATAAAAATCTTTCGGAAATTCGAGTTTAAAAAATTTTGGACCGAGAACAATAGCTTCCTTTTTTCTTCGAAAATTCGCTAAAACCAGAAAATCCACGCAGCTATCACCCTGCTCGTTCGCGGCAGAAAAAGGAACTGAGAACATTTTTATTGACCAAATTATTTTCAATATTATTGATCGTGTGCGGTGGGGTAGTATTGAAAAGGGTTGACTCGAGTATTGATAGCTGTATTGACAATAATATTGATCGTGTGCGGGCCGCTTTACGTTACAAGTACGTCGAATCTGAAAATCGAATTAAAAAACGCTGCAAATGATTACACAAAGGTTTTTATCTACCTACCTGTGTAGATGCCCCTTCTGCTTAGATCACTGTTTTCTGTAGTCAATACACTCGAGCTCCCTCCAGAAAAGCCCTAAATCCAGTACTGGAGCCGGCTCCGGAATAAAAGTTTCATACAAATGCGTGGGATTCAATAATTCAATTATTAAAATTATTTGTAGTTATTCATGAAGCATAAGGCAAAAGTGCGAAGTTCGGCGTACGGCGGACAGACAGAAATTTTTTATCGCATTTTCGAATTCTACATACCCTGAGAAGTAAACCATAACAATTTGAGGGGGGGGGGGGGGGGGGGGTTACATTTTTTTTCATGCTCGATTCCAAAGAATCATTATTTAAAATATTAAACCAAAATTTCTGTCTGTCCGCTGTACCCCGTACTTCGCACTTTTCTTAGTTAACCATGAGCCAAAATTAATGAAATTTGGTTTGTAAGTTCCGTTCGGGGTCTAGTTGGTCCTCGAAGCTCGGCGTTACTGTCAGTCATCCCTAACGGGTGAAAAATAGGGGGTGACATTTTCAGAATGCCGTAGCTCGAAAACTTTCAATAGAAGGGTATGGTTTTTTAAACTTTTTTAAATTGATCTTGAATTTGTCTAGACCACCCGGAACATTGTACGACCAGCCGTTTTTCTGCACCGAAAAGCTTCGTCAAAATGATTGTGAATGAAATGTTATGAATCCGGCCCAGATATCATTGCTAGGGATCACCTGATTATAATCACGGATGGCTGTATGTAGTAGAGATGGTTGTTCTGTGATATATCATTTAACTTGTAAAATGATGGATCTTTTGGATTTTGTTGATAGGTACTTTTGCAACTTGAACAAACTTTGAAGTATTATTGGGTAAGTTATTACACAACGGTTTATTATAATACCTACGCAGAGGGGGCATCTATAAAGATTGGTTATTATTCACCCTATGCTTCATGAATAATTACAAATAACTAATTAATGATTGAATTCCGCGCATTTGTATGAAACTTCAACTCCCGGGCCGGCTCCAGTAGGTACTCCACTTAGGGCTTTCCTGGATCACACAGCAGTGATCTACGCAGAAGTCATCTAGACCGGTAAACAATAAACCGTTACGTGTAATAATTTGCAGCGTTTTCTTGTCAATAATTTAAAATGCATGCTGTTAAATTACAAGTAGAAGCAGTCCCTTGCATATTCTTAATGTCTCATGCACCAGTAATGGATTAGGTATAATGAAAATCAAAAAGAAATGATACATTAATTAGAGAACAGCTCTCGACTACTACATAGCTTCCTACTCGGTACATGCAACTCTTGTCTACATAGACAAGACACGTTCCAGGTGATAGGTACCTACCTACCTGGTCAACATTCTTTACCTCATTTCAAAATTCCCTTGTCACGATTTTTACGATTTTATACAGACGCTTGACTAGAGTACCTACCTAGTGGGTTCAGAGGTGTATGTGTATACCTGTGTAAAAAAGTGGGAGAAGAAAAAAAGTGTATTTGAAAACAGTTTATTTTTGTTTTGAAATATCAACAACACGGTGATCAACAATACGTGACCTCTTTTTTCATACTGTCGAAACTATATATAATATTATTATGAACTCCTTCTATGCCATAGGTACTTAATAAATGATCAATAAAACATAAAGTAGTATCTATATAGGACATAACCCGAAATTTTCACTTTCAAAATTTCTGTTTCTAAAACTCTAAGTAATAGGTACATTCTGATTTCTGAACGACATCCCATTTCCTTGTGAAGTAAAAAATGTACATTGGAAATGAAATATATTGTTTTCTATTGAAAGACGGTGGAAGTGAAAACAATGACAGTCAACCTATGGACTGTTAACGAATAATAATATTTATAATGTATTTAGTGATGTCTTAGTTGATCAATTTAGTAAATTGGTATTGTTTCGTTGTACGGTTATCGAGAAAAATTACAACGCGTGTTAGCGAATTAAATGTGAAAACATAGGTACGCAATAACAACAAGAGAAAACTATCAGCTAGCATAATATAGTAACTATGTAATCTTCATCTCTATACATCATAATGAGCTCAAATAAGTAATAAGACTTATATATATACGTAATATATATTGCTCATAACATTACATAGGTAGGTAATATTCATTATTTACAATAAGCGCAGTAGGTATTTTTTTCATTATTTTGCAATGCCTATCGTGCCTACTTCTCATAACTACTGGTTCTTAAAAACTTTATACATCAACCGATAAAATAGGCACTTCGCGTTATGAACAATGACTTTCAACGAATTTAATTTCTGTTCATGTTCTGGCACACGGTGAACAAGTTGTGGTTATTTTCACATTTTGCAAGCAGCGTTACGGGGTGATCGCTCTCCACTCAAATTGAATTTGGGGGATAGAAATCATAGGTGAATCCAATATTATTTGGAACAGACTCAACCCAGTAAGTGCATTTTAACAAACTATAATAATTTATATGTGTGTTTGCAATGAATCAGGTATAAATCCCTATCTAGTTAGCTTGGTCCAGCGAAAATTTTCACTTCTTCGCATGAGCATTTTTCTCTACAAGTAATCGTTTCGTTTCTAATATCTACGTCAAACTTTTTTCAAACAGATACTTATTCTAGAAAAAAAATGTTCTGCAGCAGTCTCTGCAAAGGAACATCTTATGACTTTTTCGGTAACAGACTAAACGTACTCTCGTATTTACAGAATCGATACACGCCGGTATACTTAACAAAATAAGTACACATTGCCTTTAAAAATAAGGAAAAGTTTTTTTTTTAACAGAAACTTAAGGTAACAACTACACAAGATTTTTTCATTTAAATACAGAAGACTTATTCACAACATCACGCAGTCTTGGATTATTCTTGCATTCTAAGTGACAGCATTCATCAATGCGAGTGTTGAAACATTTCGAAAGCTTCAATATATCAGCTTGAAATTGCTGAATCTTGTGAGGCCATTCGCCTTCAACTCGTAATACCTGTAAACGGCAATAAAAACAGTTATTACATTACGCGATATATCAAAAATTTAGTGACAATATATACCTGCAATTTACAAGGCATCATTTCGCCTAACTAAACTGTAATATCGTGATCAAGTAATATCTGTAATATCGTCAAGACCTACACGTCGTTCGGTTGTACAGTATTACAAAACAGCGCAAACTGGATGCATTTTTGATCAAGCTATATAACCACGATTTTTGGCAATTTCTCGGCGCTGTGGTTTATTATTTTCAATAATGAACCTTTGGAATCGAGCACGAAATCCCCCCTTCAAAATTTCGTGGTTTCCGTTTTAAGGTACCACGTAGAATCCGAAATGGAATAAAGAACTTTCTGTCCATCCGCCGTAATTCGTTTTTTCCTAGGTACCATGAACAAAAATTAATGAAATTTGGTTTGTAGGTCCCATTTATTTGGGTTCTAGTTGGTCCGCGAAGCTCGGCGTTACTGTCAGTCATCTCTAAGGGGTGACAAATAATGCTTGACATTTCCAGAACGCCGTTATCTCGAATTTGTTTACGTTTTTAAATTGATCTCAAACCTGGAAATGTTTTGAGACCACTCGGAGCATGAAGTACGTCCAGCAGTTCGTTCGCCCTTAAGTGTGCACCGATAAGCATCGTCAACATGATGTGAATGTAACGGGTTAAATCCAGCCCAGACATCATTTCTAGGGAACACCTGGTTATAATCACGGATGGATGTATGAAATCGAGTTGGTTGTTCTGTGATATTATGCCATTTGCTTTTTTTTGCGTTCTTGATCAAACGCCATGCTTCATAATAACAAATAATTTATTAACTTAGTACTATGTGTTTAATAAATTGTTTATTGTTTTTCATAAATTTTACATAGAAAGCTACGTAAAATCTATACAGATCTATACAGGTAAAATTAACCGTTTTGTAATAATTTTAGCGTTTTTCAGAGTTGGGAAGCAAGTTTCACGAGCCAGAACCGTAGAAAACATCGATAAATTGTGGTTACGTAGCTTGGGAGCTCGATTTGGTATCATTCGACATTGAATTCGGTTGTCTTTAACGTTTATCTTATACAACAACTAGTTACGTTGGTACCAAATTACCAAGAGCTCTAATGGTATCAAAGTACCAATGGACTGAATTTTGAATAGTTTGGGGATTCTGAGATTTAAGTGTTGTCAATGATTGTTCCTACATTGCGATGCCCCTATACTAAACACGTTAACAGTCTATCATCCAGAACGTGCAATATCTATAACATGTCAGCAATGAGCTCATCCTGTGCCGCACCATACAAATTCAGCTACCTATGTGGGCTCAGTGAGAAGTTCCCTATTTACAATAACGCAATCAACACTATCAATGCAACGCCCGGGTAATTCTGCTAGTAGTACCTATGCAATACATCAGCGACACTACTCATCTAACAGCTATTTATAATATCCATTTCCCTATGGACTTAGGTCTGCTTCAATGAATCATGAAGGGATTTTTCAGTAAGTAGTATGTTTTAACCTTGGCATTCTTTTTCTTCCGATTCTTTTGTACAGTCTGGTTTACCATCACATTTCCACAAAATCGGGATACACTGTTTGCTGTTAGGGCAATTTTGTTCGTCGTGTGCGCACTTCCATTCCTCTGAAACACAAAATTAACTAAATTAACACAAAGTTAACACATAGGACTATTGAAATAAATATAAATATATATATGTACCTACCTACACAGTTTTCTTGTTAGGGATATTGCGTATAATTGTAACTGTCCACTACGGAACGTTCTGGTAACGTTTTGATAACTAAAAGTTATTGGTAACACAACTTACAAAACTTGTAAATAACCAAACCACTAATAAATTTTGAGTTTTGGATCTCGTGCGAGAAACCGTTAGTGTCATATCATTCTGTCTTTTAGACTCGCGGTTCCTCACAAATGAAGTGCCGATGACCATCAATATACCAGTTAATATTCTGAACATCGGTATGGCTGGCTAGTAATATTAATATTCATCATACGAGACAGTCACACAAATTAATCATTAATCGTAGGTGGGTACCCACAGCTATAGATACGCATAACCACATAATTCATTTTTAGTTTAATATCTTTAAATCCCCTTCAACCAATTATAAAAATATGATAATTACCACCCAATTAAAAATTATGTTATGGTAAAATGTATGTGTACTAACCACATTCCGTTTCATCACTGCCATCTGGACATTGCACTTTCCCGTCGCACACCAAATGACGGCTCAAACAGCTTCCATCCTTGCACTGCACAGAAAAAAACAAATTATGTTGATTTTATAATTGTATTGAGAGAATAAGAATAAAAATTTATTTCGCCTTTGTGTACAAAAACATGCTAAATGTATGAAAAGTTAGGTAATTTATATAGTGGTTTTGTTCGCATAAGGCTTACAAGAAAGTGGACTGTGTCACGTAGTTGCACTGTGCAGTAATCGCGGCCAACATTATAGTGGTCACACACCCAGCAGTCATTCATACAATCAATTACTTCCATACGCTTCACATTCATACTTTACTTAACCTAATATCACAGTCATACAATACTTAGTTCTGAACAAAACAAGGGTACAATTCTGCAAGCAAGAGTACTCTTATTTAATATTCCTCTGTTGCTCAGTCAATTTTCATGAATAACTACCTAATTTGAAACATATGGTACCTATTATTTTGAAAGGGCAAAACAAATTTGACGTTAGGAGACAGCGGTAACAGAGGAGACCCCAGAAATTGCCGGTCAGGGCCAGAGTGGCCCAGTCACCACAGTGGCTCCCTGGGCCACCTGTCCATTTCTCGACAGGCATCACTGAATCATGAAATAAGAAATGACGATGTAATTTCAAACATAAAAAAATAACATAGAAACAGATCGAATTGAGAACCTCCTCCTTTTTTGAAGTATGTCAATAAGGCGCGTTCAGTAGGTGTTCATTAGAGGGACTGTTGTATACTGCCAACATTTTGACATAAAAACGTTATACAGTAGACAAAACAGGTCACCACACTCACCTGGAAGTTCCCGAGACAATTTTTCTCTTCACATTCAGCTTCATCTGAACCATCTTCACAATCCGACACGTTATCACACCTTTGGTACATGCTCGTACACTTGCTACCGTCTGAACAAACGAACTGTCCTGTGAAAAATGAGAATAATATAAGACAAAACAATAAATAATCGAACTTGTCAACCCAATATTGAAATCTAATAACACTCAACCTACACCCGGTATTATAGGTACCTATCTGTTGTTAACAGGACGGTAGGTAGGTATGTAGGTATTTACGTCATTCATAAGATAGTTTCAAGGTAGGTACCTAATTAACAAGGAGTTAATCTGATACTACCTTGTCGTTTTTGTTTTTAGCAATTTTGAGAAAAGTTGGTAGGCACTCACCTGCTGCACATTTTGTTGAGGTGTTCAAAGCATCAACCAGAGGTGGTTTGTTGAGAACAACAGACGACAAGAGTGACGTCATATGCTCTTGCGTTGTCGGGGTTGTGCTTTGCGTTACTTGACTAGTGGTATGCTCTGCAGTTGCAGCTTGATCAACAGGTGCAGTTGTTCCTTCAGCATTTACAGTTTCTGACGTTTTTTCTTCAATTTTCAAAGTCCCCATCCTCGTACCTGTTGTAGTCGCATTCATAGGGCTTGAAGTGACTGGTAGTTTGAGTTCTGCTTCAGTGGACGCTTCATCAGCAGCAACTACAGCTGGGACTTCTTTTACGGGGATCGGACTCCCTGACTGGTCATTGTCATTTGGTGTCGCTTCAGCTGGAATGGCTGTTTCATTAGAAGGACCTGGGGTCAGTGGCTCATCCAACTGCTTGAGATGTGTTTCGGTTTCAACCTGCAAAGGTTGCATAGTAGTTGGATCTATTTCGTCCGAAGGAGGAGGCGCTTCAGATGTGGATGGGTTGGAATCGTTATGGGTTACTTCCATAATGACGAATGGAACAGTAGGTTGTGGTATTTCAAAAACTTCTGTTTTCATCCCTTCATCTGCAATATTGTCCTGATGAACGATTCCTTGTTCAACTTTATCAGATTTAGTTTTCTTACTCGCTTCCTTGACTGGATAAGCCTCATTACCGTTGTTCTTATACCTGGATTTCTCTTCTTCGTCCCCATAATCATCTAAACTGTTTTCATTGTCGCGCAACTGATCCTCCACAAGTTTTTGTTCGTTTTCGTCATCATGAGGCATAGGGACATCTGGAGCAGCTGAAGGAGGAACTTCGGATGTCTTAAGAACTTCCGGCAAAGCAGTGGAAGGAGATAATTCAGGGGATGGAGTTTCTGGTTCATAAGGCCCTGATAGATTCCCAATATCATGCAACACATCATGGGGCAAGCTCATTTTGTTAACCTCATCTTCGTTTGTATATTGTACTGGAGTTTCGGTTTCATGTTCTGGATTACTGGTTCTCTCTGTGACGCCGATAGGTTTTTCTTGCTCTGTCCCCTGTTCTACAGAAACCACAGTCTGTTCTGTCGTTTCAGTTGAATTGCCTGTTGTTTCTGGTACAGGTGTTGGGCCTTCAATATGGAATCGTTCTTGTTTGTCTGTTTCATTTGATGATGCCAAACCTACACTAGCAATCTGATCATCTTTAAGGTGGTTTTTTGGTTCTCTATGGGAATCATCTCCATTAATTTCCATAACTTGGGACGCCCCACTTATGAGTTTTGCAGACTTGGTTTCATTGCTTTGATTGGAAATGACATCTACATCCAACACACTTTCTGAGGACGATGCTGGTTTTGTCTCAGGAGATGGTTCCGGCTCAGGAGATGGTTCTGGCTCAGGTGATGGTTCTGGCTCAGATGATGGTTCCGGCTCAGGTGATGGTTCTGGCTCAGGTGATGGTTCTGGTTCTTTGGAAGTAGTAGAATCGACTTGCGTAGTTATACCTGCTGGAGCAGCTCCAGAGCTTGAGTCTTTTTCACTGACCCTTTCTGTGTCAACGGTTGGTACAGGCACTGTAGTTGGTTTAGGCTCTTCTATATGTATAGCATCAGCCATCTGATCTTGACCACTGTTTGTATTATTTGGTTTTGGCTCCAAGGAATCAGAATAAGGGAATACTGGATCTATGAATGGTGGTTCTGTTTTAGTTTCATAATTAGCGGGTAGCTCTGGTTCAGCGGATGGTTCAGGCTCAGGAGAAGGTTCTGGTGTTGGTGAAGGCTCAGGAGAGGGGATCAGTGATCCTGGCAATATGCTATGCTCTAATGCTAGACCTTTGCGATCTTCTGAAGACAAAGTTTCAGAAGATGGTGATTGCTCAGAACTTGCAGAAGGCTCTGGTTCAGCTGATGGTGCAGGTTCTGGAGTTGGTGATGGTTCGGTGGATGGTCCAGGTTCGGTAGATGGTTCAGGTTCAGCAGATGGTTCAGGTTCTGCTGATGGTGCGGGTTCAGCAGACGGTTCAGGTTCAGCAGACGGTCCGGGTTCTGCAGATGGCTCCGGTTCAGCCGATGGTTCTGGTTCAGCAGATGGTTCTGGTTCAGCAGATGGTTCTGGTTCAGCAGATGGTTCAGGTTCAACAGATGGTTCAACTTCTGGTGAGGATGGATGTTCTTTAAGTGGTTCAGATCTCGAAGAAAGTTGAGTTTCTGTGGTGGGCTCTGCTGAGGGCTTGTGTTCAGGCGAAGGTTCTGGTTCAGGCTCAGCAGATGGCTCAGGTTCCACTGATGGTTCAGGATCTGCTGCCGCAGCCAGCTCCGGCGCCTCTGTCGGTTCAGGTTCAGCTGTTGGAATTGGCTCCACTGAAGGCTCCGGCTCTGCTGATGGCTCTGGTTCAGGAACGGGGTGTGGCTCTGGTTCAGGAGAATGATGCGGCTCTGGTTCAGGCTCAGCTGACGGTTCAGGTTCAGCTGAGGGTTCCGGTTCTGCTGATGGATGTGGTTCAGGTGAGGGTTCTGGTTCTGCTGATGGATGTGGTTCAGGTGCTGGTTCTGGTTCTGCTGATGGCTCTGGTTCAGGTGATGGTTCGGGTTCTGCTGATGGTTCCGGTTCAGGTGATGGTTCCGGTTCAGGTGATGGTTCGGGTTCTGCTGATGGTTCCGGTGCAGGTGACGGTTCGGGTTCTGCTGATGGATGTGGTTCAGAAGCTGGCTCTGGTTCTGGCTCAGCACTAGGTTCTGGTTCAGCCACAGGTTCAGGTTCTGGCTCGTGGTCTTCGTGGTGTTCACCATCAATCTCTGTGTCTAAAAATAAAAGATATATTATATAAATCTGGCAGGTGATACCACTTCATAGCCATCAGGACTGAATTTCGGTAAAACGGTAAATTAGTATATTTTTTACCTTCGACACAGTCTTTTTCGTTGTCTCCCAACACCATTCCTTGTGGACAAATGCAGGTAAAGATCATAGTCTGGTGATTGAAGCTGCAGTCATGGGAGCACTGATTTTTATCGAGAAGACAGCTGTCAACCACATCTGAAAATTAAATAATAGATTATTATTGATGATTCACATTATACGGAATAGGTTGCAAGTACCTCCTAGCCAAATACTTCTACAAACTAATTTTAACCCAAGGATCATTTTGGTTGGAATCTACTGTAACTTTATATTAAAATATAATATATTATGTATTAATTTATTTATTAATTAATACATATTATGTATTATTAATCAAGTTATGAACCATGCACATCCTAAGTTAAAGATAAACTAAATACACGATCTTACAATTTGATTTAACGCTGCTGACTGACATCCTGTAGTTGTACAAATATCCGTCGTGCGACTTGAGATGAGCCACAAGTTTGGATCTTAGAGTCTCCTTGTCAATGGGATCAGGTTCTTTTTCATGACCGTCCAGTACTTCCCATCCTACTCTGTATAATACTACAACACTTCCGGGCCTACAAGTAAATTTTGCTTATTAGAATCATGAATTGGGAAATGAGGTTAACATGTAGGTAGGTAGGTATGTGTCGGGATCAGCCCACTTACTTGAATTCCAACACTTTGACAGTGATATTATGGTTCTTTTGAAGTTGGTACGGTTCGAACAAAGCCATTTTCAACTGAAATCATGAGAAAGAAAGAGAAGTGAAATATTAACTGGTTGGCAATTAAATAGACCAAAACCTCCTTTAAAATGGGAACTATCTACAAGGTAGGTCATTAAACTATTTGATAGTAGGTACCTTACTAGGCTCTTATTTTCGTTTAATATATTATAGTGGCTATGTGAGGAATTATTTTAAAATGCTTTACCTCGTCTTCCAGCGACGTAGCCAAGTTTTTGTATTCAGATGTGCTTTGATTCGTGAGGCCGGATGTGAACTGCATGTTGTCAATCGTCAGTTCACCTTCGATCACATGTTTCACTGTAAAGTAATGTTGTCAGTGTTAGAATTCGCAAGATCTGTTATTTTCCCATCTATTTCATAATAATGATAATTCACGATTTTCATTCGAAAAGACATTGGCACAACCAACCCAAAAGTTTTCCCCAGTTTTTGCGGGAAATTTCTCATGACTGCAAGGTAAATAAATAACTATACCATCACCAGGCCGTCGAGAGAATACTATTCTCATCATTACTATTATCATCTCGACAGCCTGATGATGATGTCCTTACATGAAAAGCGCTCGCCTCCAGTACTCAACCAGCTAGTGACGACAGACTCCTCCGGAAGGTATGGTAGGTAATTACTTCTTACACTAGCAGAACTAACCCTTTAGATTTAATACCAAATAACTGTTGTTGAAACTTTTCTCATTAAATGGATTCTCATTAATTTAAATTGTCATAAAATTCTCATTAAGTAGATTCTCGTTATTTCTTGAAGTAGGTTGATGTCGTGATGGGTAGGTATGTACCTAGCTGTTATATCCAACTCCAAGACCAAGAGTTTTTGAATAAATCAAATAAATTAGTTAACTGTTCAACAACTTGTCACCTCGGGGTCACCATCGCAGATAGATAGTCACGTTGGTACCTATTATTTTAATTGCTTATTACATTTCCCCAGGCTCAGTATTTTACCAAGAATCAACTGAAGGATAATTAATTATGAGCAAAATATTGATTTTACTCAAATGAAACTTTTCTTTACCTAAATAGTTACTGGCGTTGTACTTACGATACATTTCTGAGACATCGGTGGTGGGTAGTGGAGGCCGCGGCGTGGTTCGTGGGGATTGGGTAGGGACAACTCCACCAAAGCCTGCACCTTGGATATTTTTATTATTGAAAGTTCGAGATTCGACAGTCGTACTCGACTCTTGAGAGAATAAGATGCCTGGAACAGGTGATAGTTGTTGTGAAAACTATGGTTATTATAATGATTAACAAAAATTACCTAGGTATAGTAATTACGGGCAGATGGGGAAAAAATCATAACCTGGTACTAGAACACTAGAAACTCACTAATTCTTAGTTCCCAAGCAACAACTAGCATTATTTAGAGTTAGACGTATTCAGTCAATTTGGTTCTTATTCTATAGGTACCTATGTATTAAGCACGTCACCCTCATGTGGCGTTGGTATATAGAATCACCACTATGTTCAGCAGCTTCACATAACAATGTTACATTTACGTTTGCGGTAGGCTTGTAGCGTCACTACAGTTGTGACTGTTCATATGTTCACAAGTTTTTTCCCAAAAGTTTTTTTTCTAACAAGCCAGTCGTCGTCGAGTTGTTGTCGTGTTGCCTTCAAGACATCCAAAAAACCATTTTATACTTTTGAATTTGAAATAATATCTTCCTACTTAAATTCCTTCTTCCAAGTGTCCGTCATTCATAGCAATAGCTACAAGTGGTGACCCCCGACGTGATAATGGACGAAGGCAGTGGACTTTCACACCAGCTACCGAACGACGAGTTATTGACTCCTGGTGTACCCCCACAAGTCAGCCGGGTGGCGCTTAAAGTACCACCTTTTTGGAGGGTAAATCCTCGATTATGGTTTCGGCAGTTGGAGTCCCAATTCTTCAACGCCGGCATTACCAGTGATTTAACCAAGTACCACACTCTGGTTGGCGCGATCGAGAGCGATGTTCTGGCTCAGGTCAGCGACGTAATCCTCACCCCTCCCGGACACAACTTGTACGACACACTCAAGCGGAGACTTGAAGAGCGATTTTCAGACTCTGAAGAACAACAATTGCGGAAGCTGATTGGCGATCTGGAGCTGGGCGACAGGAGACCGTCCCAACTATTGAGGGAGATGCGTGAGTTATCTTCGAATCGGGTAAGTGACGTACTTTTAAAATCCTTGTGGTTGCAACGTCTATCTACACAAACCCAAGCAATTCTCAGTGTTAGTGACCAGGATTTAAATAATCTTGCAACTATGGCTGATAAAATAGCTGAAGTTACTATGTCACCTTCATTGCACGTACTTTGCCCGCCAAGCACACCAGCCCCACCTTCCTGCAATTGCTCGACCAACCTAATTGACGAATTGACGTGCGAGGTGCGGCGGTTGTCAACCCACATCGATGCTCTTGATCGGGCTCGTTCAGAGACCAAAGGTCCTCAAGACAATCGCAGCCGCCCACGTTCTCGTTCCCGTCCTCGCAAACATGTCAATGGTGTGTGTTATTATCATCATAAATTTAAGGATAGGGCTAATATGTGCGTGTTGCCGTGTTCCTATGCAGCGCACAATGCAACTGTAACGGGAAACGAGCGGGGCTGTCGCTAAATGCGACTGATGCTGCGGCCCTTTTGACCAGTCGCCTCTTCGTCACCGATAAGTCCACAGGGTTACGATTGCTTGTTGACACCGGTGCGGACATTTCAGTTGTTCCTCCATTATCCAAATTCCGGAAACCTCCCATGTCCGACTTCAAATTATTTGCAGCAAATGGGACGACGATCTCTAAATATGGCAGCCGAGTATTAGAGTTGGACCTCGGGTTGCGGCGTGCTTTTCGCTGGCCTTTCATGGTTGCAGACGTAGACAAGCCTATTGTTGGAGCTGATTTTTTGAAGCACTTCGGTCTTATTGTCGATCTCAAAGGCCGTCGTCTGGTAGATAACCTCACATCCCTACACTCCCTTGCTGCAATCGAACAAGTAGACCATTCCACAATTTCTACAGTTCGTGTAGTTGAGGGTTCTCCTTACCTCACACTTGTCCTCTTAACGTCGGCAAGCGCACACCTCCTCATAATGTCACCCACCATATTCAGACAATAGGGCCGCCAATATTTGCCAAACCCCGGCGTCTCAGTCCGGAGAAAGAGGCAATAGCTCGGGCCGAGTTCTCATACATGGTAGACCAGGGCATTTGTCGACCTTCCAAGTCATGTTGGGCATCACCATTACACATGGTCCCAAAAAAGAATGGGGAGTGGCGCCCGTGCGGTGGCTATCGGGCACTGAATGCCAACACAGTCCCAGACCGTTACCCACTTCCACACATTCAAGATTTTTCTAACCAATTGGCAGGCAAAACAATTTTTAGTACGATCGACCTGGTCAGAGCCTACCATCAAATCCCCATGGAACCTGCTGACATTGAAAAGACCGCTATAATAACGCCTTTTGGGTTATTTGAATTTCCTTTCATGACGTTCGGACTTCGTAATGCCGCGCAATCGTTTCAGCGATTCATACATCAAGTTACTAGTGGCCTTGATTTCTGCTATCCCTACCTCGATGATATTCTGGTGGCTTCGGCAGATCCACGATCTCATTTACAACACCTGGAGCAACTGTTCAATCGTTTTCGAGAGTATGGTGTTGTTGTCAATGTGGCAAAGAGCGTTTTTGGTCAGCCAGAGGTCAAGTTTGTGGGGTACCTCATTTCAGAGGAGGGTACATGTCCACTTACAGATAAGGTCCGTGCCATCCAAGATTTCCCATTGCCAAGAACTGTCGCGGAACTACGTAGATTTCTTGGGATGCTTAATTTTTATCGTCGCTTCATCCCCAGGGCGTCTGAACATCAGGCAATCCTACACAACCTTCACAGTGGTAACAAAAAACGCGACAAAACTGTCATCCAGTGGACCCCTGATCTAGTAGCAGCATTTGACAAGTGTAAAGAGAGTTTGTCCAAGGCAGCACTCTTGGCACACCCTACACCGTGCGTTCCACTATCCATCTCTGACGACGCCTCTGAGTCCGCAATGGGTGCTGTAGTTGAGCAGTTGGTTGACAACTCTTGGCGGCCCCTGGGTTTTTTTCCAAAAAGCTTTCCCCATCTCAAAAAGGCTATAGTGCTTATGACCGTGAGCTCCTTGCGCTCTACAGCGGCATCAAGCATTTCCGCCACATGTTGGAGGGGCGCGAATTTATCATTTTTACGGACCATAAACCGCTAACATTTGCTTTCAGGCAGAAGGCTGATAAGGCAAGTCCTCGTCAGCTCCGTCATCTTGATTTGGTGGGCCAATTTTCAACTGACCTACGTCATGTTTCTGGAAAAGAAAACGTTGTTGCTGACACGCTATCTCGAATAGATGCTGTCTCACCACCACCTACTATTGACTGGGAACAGCTGGCAGCTGAACAAGCGTCTGATGCCGAGCTGCAGGCGCACCTCACACCAGATTCGTCACTGCGACTCTCAAAAATCTGTATGTATGATTCAACTATCCCAGTTTACTGTGACACCTCCACAGGACGTGTTCGTCCTTTCATAACCCCACGTTTTCGTCGTACCGCATTCGACACTGTTCATAATCTCTCCCATCCAGGAAACAAAACCACGCTGAAGATGCTGAAGGCGAGGTTCATTTGGCCATCTATGGCTCATGATTGTCAATTATGGACCCGCGCATGCACCAACTGCCAACGTGCCAAGGTTCAGAGGCATACAGTCAGCCCTCTGGGCGAATTCGTGGTTCCGGGGGAAAGGTTTTCTCACATTCACGTCGACGTCATAGGCCCATTTCCACCATGTCAGGGGTATTCGTACTGCGTCACATGTATCGACCGTTTCACGCGCTGGCCAGAGTGTATCCCTGTGGCTGACTCCACAGCTGAATCCGTTGCTCGGGCTCTCCTTTGTGGCTGGATCAGTCGTTTTGGGGTACCGCTCAAGATTACAACCGACCAGGGCCGCCAGTTCGAATCGTCATTGTTTCGTTCGCTTGCAAAAGTTTTAGGAATGCGCCACATCCACACGTCTCCCTACCATCCCGCGGCAAATGGTTTGGTCGAGCGGCTGAATCGCTCTCTAAAGACGTCCCTTCATGCGCATGCGTCTCCAAATTGGATTGAGCGCCTCCCAGTTACCCTCCTAGGTATCCGTTCTGCAGTCCATGAAGATTGGAAAGCTTCTACGTCGCAAATGTTATATGGTACCACGCTTCGGCTGCCGGGCGAGTTTTTTGACACTCCGGCGGAGCAAGAAGCTTCGCAGCTCGTTTCCCAGTTGCAGCGCACCATGGAACTTTTGAAACCTGTTCCAAATAATCGGCACGGGGCCAGGAACACGTTTGTGAACCAGGACCTGCAATCGTGCTCGCATGTATTCGTGCGACATGATGCTCTCCGGCGACCGCTGCAAGCCCCTTAGGATGGACCGTATCCGGTCCTTGAGCGAACGGCCAAGTTTTTCAAGCTGACAATCAAGGGTAAGGACACCACCGTCGGCATAGACCGCCTGAAGCCCGCCTACAATCTCCCTACAATCTCGCACCGCTTGGGCAGTCTGTGGGGGCCTTGGAAGACCCACCGCCTCTTTCACCAGGGACTCCAACTCGGCGGGTCTCTTTCTTCGAGGGGGAGTGACTGTAGCGTCACTACAGTTGTGACTGTTCATATGTTCACAAGTTTTTTCCCAAAAGTTTTGTTTCTAACAAGCCAGTCGTCGTCGAGTTGTTGTCGTGTTGCCTTCAAGACATCCAAAAAACCATTTTATACTTTTGAATTTGAAATAATATCTTCCTACTTAAATTCCTTCTTCCAAGTGTTCGTCATTCATAGCAACAGCTACAGGCTTATTATTGTATAGTAATTATTAAACATTTCCACCTACAAAATATATCATTACAGGTTGTACGCTATGTTCAGATATTTAGTGACAAAAATCAGTTACTCACCTACACATATGGCCACTAAAATTCCTAAAACTAAGACACCGATGAAGCCCCAACAGCACTTCTTCTTGTTCGTTCCTAAACTTCTTCTCTTATCTTGGGTAACGTAAAGTTTTTCTCCCCTGAAAAAGATAATAAAATTATCAGTGTTGTTAAATTCATTTCCAATAGAAACTGTTATTTATTACTAATGTGTAATGTATTTTGATGTAGACATCGACCTTATGTGTGGCATTTTGATGTAGAGTGTAGAAAGACGATTATGCTTTGCTATGTGAAACGTAGGTACTTGGATTCCAGCCGAGAAAAAAATAACTAATCTCTTCTGAACTTTGCCGTTGCCAACACCACTGAGGCTACAAAAAGTTCTGTTGTTTTTCGAAAACTGAAAAAAGCATTTTGTTCCGATAAGTGCGCTCTGCAGACGGCCAATAAATTATATCATCTAATCAATTAAATCATTGTTTCAGTTTCATCAGCATGTTGCTACTTGTTTCTACTTGTTTCTTGTAGTAATAATAAATTAATGAACAATCGTTATGTAGGTGCACGAAGATAAAGAAGGATCATCCAAAATTAATGAATATGAATGTAATCAGTAACCGGAAGCGAATCGTGAGCTTGGGTATTTGGCACTAGAGCACGAAATGTTTGTCTACGGGTTTTTCCTCATGAAGTTCTACGATAAGAATGGATGGATATTTTGTAGGAAAAATAACTAGTATACCTACGTTGATTGTTTAAATTTAGGATTTTGATAAATTGGTACATACTCACACTACAATAATTTATTATAAGAAGCATAATTTGACAGTGAGAAGATATTCCAAAGAGCCGAATTCGGGTGCATTTAAAAATATGTCACTGAAGCGGTACCTGGGAATACATCGGTATAATCCGTTTTCCCTACTTTGGTTGAACAGAAGGAGTGGTCTAGTGTCTGACATTCTATAGAAAAATATTTATAAAAAGGGTGTGTACGTTTCTGCTGCCACAGCCATCGCTTTGATGTAAAATCTTTACTCCGTGCGGTGCACTAAAGCGAATCCGAACTGCCTCAGCCACAGTGTCTTCTGTGATGTCGCGTCGGTGTAATAAAAATTTATTAGTTTCACGAACAATTGAGTGGTGACAACAATGTTTTACTATCCCGATATTGATCTTTGTGAAATAAACGTGGCACCACCTATCCAAAAGGAAGGTATTCACAAACTAACGGTCTTTAACGAATGCATCTTACTGTCTTACGTTTCAGTTAGAACGAGGAAACAAAGGTGAAGGGGAATTCGCAAAAATCGAGTAAAAACAAGATAATCAGTGTTTGGGATCGGATGGCTGTGTTTACAAATACACACCGTCCGCGCTGTGTTGATATTAGATGTTCATTCAAGGTTGAGAGAATTTTTCATTTCTCTGTTGCTCCAACGGTAAAGTGAAATAATATGGTAAAGGTAAACACATTTCGTCGCTCGAAACCTACTAAATAATTGTATACCAAGCTCTCGTCAATTAATTTTACGTCGGCAGTATACTGCAGTTCGACTATTGGCTGTGTTTTTCATTAAATCAGGCATAATTATAATATATACAGGGTTTCCTGCTAAGAAGATCTCCCTAAGAAGAGATTTTTAAGAAGGTTCCTTATGACCGCCAAAATCTTCCTTAGATTCCTATACATCGCAAAATATTTTGAATTTAAATCTCGTGGAGAAATTGGATTCTTAATTTGGAACTTATCCAAGCAGAATAATGAGTAGCTGAGGGTGGACACTAATGTAAGGCAACTGGAATAATTCATTGAGAAAATGACAGGTATCTCCGCATGATTTAGCACTGATAAATACTTGAAAATCATCCTTCATGGGATAAATGAAAAGGACAGCCATTCCTGTGTAAAATGTCTTGACTATGAATACTACATTCCCTGCAGTGTTGTTGTCCTACCGTGGCCTCCTGAACTACACTTTGATTCAGTAGTAAAAGGGAACGGTAGTTGACTGGATTAAAACTGTCATTCAGCCACAAAAACTGTCATTCAGCCACGACATCTTCACAATAAATTAATTTAGTAAATTACTAATGAATGAATTGCCTAACATTGTGAATGAATGTTGGAAGTGAAACATATTTTCCATAGAAGTCCATGAGCCGGTGTCCTTATTTTGATTTACCATGTTAAGTTACATCCCTCAAATGCCAACGTCCCATTTTTAGGTACAGCCCACCGCCACAATACTGGATTACTTTGTCACCTAAAAAGAAGAAAACAGGCAGGAAAAACCTGCCACCTTATTCAGCCTGACACCTCAACACTTTCACCCTAACTTCGTGTTGCTATAGGACCTACTCTTCTTTTTGTCAACAATTAGCAATAGTTGCATATTTTTTTTCCTCACTACCGAAGGCAGGAGGGAAGCCTTGGATTCGCAATTGAGTAAAAAAAATTTATGTCCTCCAAAATGAAAATTTCCACAACCATTTTGCGTTTTAAACATACAGGAACATACTGTATGTCTGTGGTAATTCCATGTAACGCTCATAACTACCAGAAATAATTATTGTCGGAATGGGCTGAAACTTGGAGGGCAGGTGCGGGTTGGGTCACAGATGGTCCCAAACCAAAATCATTGAAAAAGTACGGTAACTTTCATCTGCGCATGCGCAAACGTGAAATAATTGAAACGCCCATAACAAACTAACTTAAATGTCGTTGAAATGAGTTCAAACTTGGAGGGTCGATCAGGAATAACACTTTCATAGTTGCAAATGAATTTCATTGGATTCGTAATGTAACATTCGTCTGCGCATGCGTGAACATGAAATGTTGACCATTTCCTAGTAACGCTTCTAACTACGCGAAAAATAGTTGTAGAGAGCTGACATTTTGAGGGATAACACGCTAGGGGTGTGTTATGGGTGAAAAATGGGCGTAAAAATAGGGGTTTTGATTTTTTTTAGTGAACAAGAGCTTGTGAGGTATCGTTTTCCAAGGTTGCAAAAGCTTTGTTTTCACTTCCTCAATTCAAATCCAATTTTGCTGAAATGCCAGGTATCATGTGAGTTGGGCCCTAGATAGTCGTAAATTTGGTATGACCACTGCGCATGCGCGGTACTCGATTTCTCACAAACCAATGGCCAGTGATATTATTACAATGGTTTGTTTATTTATTATTAGTGATCCTACGTCTTATTGCGTAATTACCTTATTTAATTGATCCACACGATCATGTGATCGATACGAGGAGGCTACCTATGTGCCGCTAAACTTGGCAGAGGTTTTTTGTTTGTTCCATTGGTTTATTATTTTCAATAATGAACCTTTGGAATCGATCATAGGGGAAAAAATCTACCTCCCCCTCAAAATTTGATGGGTTTTTTTTTTCAAGGTATGTAGAATCCGAAAATGGAATAAAAAAATTTCTGCCCGTACGCCGTACTTCGCACTTTTCTTAGTTACCTTGAACTAAAATTAACGAAATTTGTTTTGTAGGTCCCATTTGCGGTCTAGTTGATCCGCGAAGCTCGGGGTTACTGTCAGTCATCTATAAGGGGTGGAAAATAGGGGTTGCAATTTTCAGAACGCCGTAGCTCGAGAACTTTCAGTAAAAGGGTTTTTTTACGTTTTAAAATTGATCTCAAACTAAATAATTTTTTGAGACCACCCAAAGCATTGTACGACCAGCCGTTCGTTTGCACCTAAAAGCTTTGTCAGCAAGATAGTGAATGAAACGGTATAAATCCGGCCCAGTATCATTGCTAGGGAACACCTGATTATAATCACATAATCACGGATGGCTATATGAAGCCCATTTGGTTGTTCAGTGATATTATTTCATTTGAAGAATAATGGCTCTTTTGGACTTAGTTGAGAGGTACTTCTGCAACTTGAACAAACGTTATGCCTCATAAGTAACAACAAATTATGACTGAATGATTGAATCCTGCGCATTTTTATGAAATGTTTATGAAACTGTTATTCCCAGGCCGGCTCCAGTACTCGATTTAGGGTTCGAAGAGGGGGAGTTCGAGGATAGGTATTGACCACAGAAAACAGTGATCTACGCAGAAGGGTCATACATACCGGTAAACAATAAACCGTTGTGTAATAATTTACATCGGTTTTTTTCCATTGATTAAAATTGTTTTTGATCCTGGTACTGATTGACGAATTAAAAGACTGAAAAACATGGCATAATATATGAATAAGTGAGGTATGTGAGTGCGCAATGTCGGAAACAACGCATTCTCGTGGATCTGTGTGTATCTTCTCTTTTAGTTTTAGGGGGAACGGTTAGATGACGAATCGCAAGTACCCAGCACATATCTCGCAATCTGCTAAACGTTCTTTTTCCTTTCTTCCATGATCAATCCCTCCTTCCAGTAATATGTTGGGACTATGACATGATTTTTGTGCAACCACAAAAACTGCGAGCTTGGAATACGCACGCTGTATATACCTAACAAATTCGAGTGAAAATATTTACTTACAGTTCTAATCTGCAACACGAAAAAATGGGCTAAAGCGCATTTGATGGGTGTTAAACCGAGTATATCCAGTACAGCTACTCATCTCTTTAGTATCGACTAAACAAACAACAAAATCGCGTATTTTCTATGAAAATTCACTTAAAAGAAGCATCCACCTAGTTTTGGAGTTTTGTAGTTCCATGAGTATGACCGCTGGTGTGAATAGACTGATGGAATTCGCAGAGTTAGGCAGACCGAGAAGGAAACGCGAGCCTGGCAGGTATGCGCGCAATTTGATCTCAAAATCAGATGGCAGCTATTCCGGTATCGCCTTTCACTACCTTAGAGAACTATCTTGAATTTATTTCTCTTATTGGATTTATCATATTTTCTGCAAATATTGCGTCCGCTGCCCGTATTCTCAACCGATTCTGGTGGTTGTTATTAGTTTGATTCACAAATCGTGCTGGTTGTGCACTACGGTTGGCCGGGGGGGTTAAAGATCCAGACGATCTGCAATGAGTGAGAGTGATCTATACATCACCATAAGGGACGTCCAATGTAATGCTGGTTGTGAGGGGGGGAGGGGCCCCAAGATTTTTGGGAATTATGAAATCCCGATATAAGTAAATAGTAATATTATAGAGCTAAATAGTAAATCTTACCTCATGTACTTTTTATGTTGATTAACCGGGACGAAATATTCGTCGTAGGGGTCGCCGATGTCGAGCTCCGTCGATTCCTTTTTGACGGGTATCCCGTTGAAGGGCTGCATGTTGACGAGCTCCAGGTTCACAGCCTCGTTCAGTTCAGTCGCCTTGACGTCACCGGGCGTATTGGGCTCCGCATGCCCGTTGACTTTCGTCGCGTCCGGGCCCCCATTGATCGTTCCGTTGCCGTTGGGCGTTTTGTGGCCGTCAGTCTTCGTCTCGTCCGTCTCCTTCACCGCCGATCCGTTCGCCTCCGGGGTCGACCGGGCGCTTTCCGTCGCGCCATTTTCTGTATCTTCGTAGGCGACATTCACTTGGCCGTTGCCGGAGATTTCTGAAAGTGAGATAAGATTGTTTTGGAGTCGGGGGCAGCACCTGGTGCAAAACGGAATTACTTTCAACAACGTGTCATAGCCAGCCATAAATACCAGGCGCGACATGCTTCACTTGGATTTCACCAACCTAACATCAATCGTGCGGACCAAGCTCTTAGGATTCCCCCTTCCCCCTAAACTCACCAAAACCCGTCTCGCGCGTTTAATCTTCTCGTGCTTCAGCTGTTGGTATAAATCCCTCGCATATTACAAATATGGGTACCTATTTATGGTATTAAATTGGCTAAGAACAATTCACGGTGACAGTGGGGAGTGCTTCATGTGGAATTGTCATGGACTGAAAGACTTGAAGTGATTGGTACTATAATCGTGAATATCGATCATGTCAGTCGAACTTTTATCGAATAATAAATTAACTTGAATACCCCGTATCCACGGTATGAAACTAAATTTCGAGAATGCTGTGAATTAAGAAGACATCCAACATCACAACGAACCAAGGTGATGATCCTATGAAAAGTTGGGTCGGCAACACACAATGTTTGTTGGCGTTGGGGTCTGTAGAAGCTGGGCAAATAAGGCGCGAAGCCATGTTCGTCTCAATCATTATTCTAAATAATCTTCTTGCACAGTTGTGAATTGTGATTCGTAGTTATTTGTGATTCGTCAACGAAAACAAGATTTGAAAATACAGTGAATCTGTTCAAGCAATCTTACCTATGACCATTGAGTTGCTTGTCGCGTCATCTCCAGCCAAAGTGCCTTCACTCATCTTAGCCGATCGGCGATCATTGGCCGGCGATTATAACTTTCGCTCCGTCCAGTCTGCACAGAAGAAAAAAACATCGTTAACAGAACTCATATTCAATCACTGAAAATCATTTAACTGGTACTATAATAATTTTTCATTATCTGGAATCACGTCAAATGCCTGAAGATCTGAGATTTGAGACAGCAGCGAATTTTCCCAGTTCCCAATTTGTTTGAGAAACGTAGGGCCCCAAGATACTCACATTAGTTCGTGACGCCCAAATCCCAAAATATTTCCCTACTCCAACTAGGCATTGATAATTGATGGAGAATTTATCGATTGTAATTGAGAATTTGGTTGGGTAGTTTATCGGAAGATTATTCCCGCCCCCACCAGTAGTATTTCCATTTAGCGACGTCCCTGACATAACAAAAGACAAAGAGAACCTAGACTACGAAATGAAGAAGCCCGATAAGGTCTTCCCATTGCACTTTGAATTTCTAAACAAAAGCAAGCAAGCATCTCTTACTTGTGATATACTTTCTAATCTTAATTGATTAAAACGCTGCAAAGTCCTTGTCACATGGGTTTATTATTCTATTATTTTATTGGTCTACAGAAATGCTGGCTGATTATTTATTGTTTCTTTCATGTAAAATGATTGAAATAGCTATTTCTGGTGGTTTCCACCAATTTTGGCCCCCAAAACTTGAATTAGGTACTGCGCTCCTTTTTTTTTTCAAATTACCTTTGATCATTGATTGTACCATTCAATCGTCTTGATCCACGTGTTGACACTTTTTCTAGTGTTATTATACAAATTGATGGTGATTTCAGACGATTTAGCAGGTTTTAGCGAATTTTCAAAGAAAATGAAGCTATTGCAATGGCTTCGAAATTTAAATAATATAAATTTTTGGAAATTTTCTTCATAGAAATCCGTTTCAGACCATTCTAAAACGATTCCTGAAATTTAACACTTTTTTATATGTATATATATATTTATATATATATGTGTCACTCCAGACGATAACTCTCGATAGAATTGAGATAAACAGCTCAAATTTGCACAAAAAATCTATCTTGGCAATCGAAAGGCTAAGTTCGAAGATGGGCGAAATTGGCCTACTCTAAGGAGGGTTTTGGCGCATTTAAAGTGCGCAAAAATTACCCAAAAATCCCCAAAATGTTATTTTCAAACAAGTGACCCCTCATTTTAAAGGTTTTTGCACGCTGAACACGATGGTGGAATCGGATTTTAGATATCTTGATCCGTTCTCAAATTAGAGCATTTAAAGTGCGCAAAAATTACCCAAAAATCCCCAAAATGTTATTTTCTAACAAGTGACCCCTCATTTTAAAGGTTTTTGTACGCTGAACACGATGGTGAAATCAGAATTGCGATATCTCATTCCGTTCTCAAACTGGAGCACTTTGAAGATTAAGGAACGTGGTTATTTCTTCGAAAATTCGCTCTTATAGCCATGCTGCATGACTGTGTTTGACTCATAAAAAATCAATTTTGGGAGCTGAACATGTGGTACGTCAATATTCCACTCCTTGGTCAAAATCGACTTCATATTCGGTCTTCTCGTCCCCAAAAAACATGGAAAACGATACCTCAAAAGCTCATTTTACTACTATGTTACTAAAACACAAAAAGTACCTATTTTTATACACATTTTCACTCATAACTCCCCTGGATATACTCCGATCGGGCTGAAAAGTTTCGGGACACAACTAGGGCCCAAATGGAGCATGTGTGCGAAAGAACGATTTTTTTAGACCGAAAATGAAGCCTGTACACGTGATACGGCGTACGGCGGACGGACACTGCATTTTTGGAATCTACGCACCTTGAAACGGAAAGGAAAAATTGATCCGTCAATACGGGTTGTGGTAGTCATGTCATATAAGCAAAACTAATATTAATAAACTTCCTCAAATAAGCTTGTGCGGACCGTGAAGTCGTTAGAGCAGCTGAGAAAGTGGTCGTTTTCCTTACTCATTTCATCTCCTATTTCGTGGCTTCAATTTTCCGGAACTGAGAACAAAAAATTGCTACCGTCACAATGGACGGAAGGATTCGACGCAGAGGACAGAAATGGCGGTGTTATGACGAAACGTTGAGTACCAGCGTGGACCATTTCGCATTGTTCCCAGCTTTTATTTTATTATTGTAGGTAAATCTGTCACGTTTATTTATTTATTTTTTAATTTTCTCTCATTCTATTTTTTAAATATTTTTCAATAATAATGTTAAAGTGATGTCACTTCAACAGGAGCCGTTGGCACATGCGTGGGTATCACTCCTCTTGCGATGAAAATAGCGGTTCAAGCAGTTCTAGATAATAGTTATACCCAATTACCCTCCAAGTTAGATATGGATGGCCGACTTAGTTTCGTTCAAAAGAGCAACAACATCTCCAAATGTCAAGATTCAAGGAAAAACATCACATCGCCGGAAATGGCCGGATCTCACCTTGAGATGAAGTTCCCGTAAATGCTGAACTATGTCAGACATCAATACGTGAGTGAGAGGGAACAGGATGTAAAGAAGAATCAAACTCAATCAAAATGTGATAAAAGAGTTGGAGCTTATTCATAGAGTACCTAAAATTAATGTGGAAATGGTATGGGGACGGGCCAGGTAGCAACCTGCATGATTCCACAAATTCCATCAACATCGATTGAATTCAGAATATTGTGAGAGGGACTGAGGGTTTTACTAGGGCACAGACACAAGTAGCTTGTTCTTTGACAATGCGCAAAACGTATCTAGTTCGAAATGTTGGGTAGGTACTTGATACTTAAAACACTCTTCAAGGATACAAAGTATCCCTACCCTTGGCAGAGAGTAAGGAAAAGTACTAAGTATAGGATGGATGCACAAAACGAAAGGTAGCAATAAGAGAACGAAAGCGCACCGAGAGAATGCAGTTGTCCCTGGCGGTCCAGACCTCTGCATCTTCATGACCTCATGCAGTTGAAGGTTGGGTTTCACTCCAAGAACTTTCGCCCCAATCTTTCCACAGTAAACTTCTGGGTTATTTTACTATGCTGAATCCCATTAAGTCCTTGAGCAGATACGTGTGGTGTGAGCCAGTGTACTTCTCTTAGCAAGCACCACGGGTCAAGTACACAACCAATGCCATTCGGAAAGTTTTTGCACAGCAACTATCTACTCGTCCTTGATGGCATTCCACTATTTTTCATCGTACTATCACTTTTGTGTGGACGCAATGTGGGCAGAATAAGGGCTAATTTTTTTAATGCGCAAAATACCTTTTGCAAAATATTTTTCCAGTATCATGTAGTCATCATTTACATAAAATAACCAAATTCCTAAGTTTCTGTTCAAACTCATTATGGATGTCGTAGAATCGTAATGAAATTCAAACGTCATTTGCATTTCATCAAATTTATTCGGTCCAAATTGGCAGGAGTTCATCGGAAAAACGACTCCAAAGTGTTGTCTCACTTCTTATTAACCCGCCAACATGATTATAACACCAGTGTAATGGATCTTCCTACCGGTACCCAGGTGGTGAATTCCTCAAGCGAAGAAGAGCTCATAGTGTGCCTCAGCTGAAAACAGCGCTGATCAACAATTTTTAAATAATTTCAGCACTTATTCTGCCTTTGTCAGATCACTCGAAGTAGGTAGCGTTCCGAAGGATTTGTTCCTTTTTTATTGGTTAGCTCGTTTCTTGTTAGACTACCAAGTCGTCGAAATGCATTGAAAGTGACGGCGTGGAAACCTTGACATTTCAGACACGTTCCTGCAATTTTCCGGCGCTGTAAATGCGGCCACTGCATTAGCATCAATTAAAGGCGTTCAACAGATAATTCATCTTTCTTTTCAATTCACTTGTGATGGTGTTGGGAAATTGTGAAACGAGAATTGTGTAGGTAGGTAATTAACTAATGGACGATGGTGAAGTTTGCACTGCGTGGTCATTCAAGATCTGATTACCGAACACTCAACATAGCTGTTATCTTATCCTCTGGGGATGTATCAACGAATGCATTGATGAGCACTGAATTTTTGTCCAGCTTGATGAGTCCCACCAGAAAGTACATACAATCGACGGGTAAGTTGGACGTCCTGAAAAAAATATGATGCCAGCGACAAGTTCAACGTGTCTCACTTTTTACTACGTAGGCTGCTAAAAGGTCGAAAAAAGTCGAAAATGCTGTATTAGTAAATGGGAGTTCGAATTTCAAAAGGAAGAGGAAGTCGAAGAAGCTTCAAGACAGTGATTCACAAAAGTGAGAGAAGAAGAGGCCAGCCCTCATTGACCAGTTTCCTCCCCCCCCCCCCCCCATGTGCTTAACGCTGATGAAACTGTACTTGATTTTTCAAGCACATGAAGCTTGCCTTTTGCCCGCCAACACAACATCGATCATTCAACCATGTGATACAGCGAACATTCGAACTTTTAAAGCCCACTACAGAACAGGCACGAGGAAAAAAGGCATCAGCGTGATTGATGCTGGCTTACAACAAGAATACATGAAACCCCCGAGAAAATCACTGTGTTGGGAGGTTTGCATTTAGCCAGTAAAGCATGGAATGAAGTTGCGGACGTCACAATAAGGAACTGTTTCCGACAAGAGGATGAAATCCAATTGTGAGACCTTCAGACATTTAAGCCGAAAGTTTTGATGAATGGACGACCATAGATGAGGACTTCATTACCACTGCAGTTGTGACCGAGGACGACATCTTCAATGAAATTTAGTCCAAGCGCCTGAATGACGAGAAAAAAAAAGACCCTGTTGAGAAACCAACACCAACAAAGAGATGCTCGAAGCCCTTCAGATTCTCGCAAAGGAGTTGAGTACGGAGGCGATTCTGACCAGATTACACCAAACCCACGAGAGGCGATAATGAAACTGAGAGGAAAACGCAATCAATCCTGGATTCATCTTGAAAACTGATTAGTTTTGCTCCAATATTGTGCGTAACTCTCTACTTGGACTTGATATTTTGAAAATATACCAATTACGTTTATATAAATGACGTTAACAAATATAGGTACATTTCTGAGGATATGCACATAGTCAGTTTCAATCTCGTAGTGAGAGCCCTTCGGCTTAATGACTCAATCGGTTAATAGACTCAAATGCGCTGGGCTCAAAGTGAGTCCAATAAGCGGTGACGGCTGTATAATCGACTTCATTTCCGGTCAAATTTTGAGACCTGTTTTTCAGTACCCCTGCAGTACATCCCTCATATAGCACCTATTTAGAAAGTCCCACTCAGATCTGTTGAACAAACATGAAAATGCCGAGTCGTTGATAGAGCTCTGTTAGAAATGGAACGACTACCATACTGTGTTGAACAGCTTCGAGACTTTGGTGTGAATCCTACCTATTTAAGCAATACAAAATCAGAATAAATACAAATACACGTGAGATTTTATTCGGTCTGATCATTCTGTCTTATGATGATGTAGAAGACTCAAATATCCGTTACGATGAGTGAAGCATTCAAACCACAAAAAGTAGATAATTAATATTTAGAAGATTATATTGTGGTGATCGGGTTATATATTACGACTGAGCTCTTAGCAACAAAGACACGGGTTAAGGCCCGAGCTGCCTCAGCCAATAATTGAGTTTCGGTGCCTCTGGCTGGAAGAGATTTCCTTTGAGAAAATAGACTACTCGAATGTTTGGAATATGAGGTGGGAGCGGTGCAGAGGGGGAGGTGAGGTAGCATTGTGCCCCCTTCTAATTACGAAGACTGGAGACCTCTTATGAAAGGGCAAGGCACCGATTGTCGTACTATGATGAGGTTGCCTTCTTACGCCGGTCTTTGAAAATAAAGAGAATTCTGTTCCTTTTTTTCTCCATCAAGTTTTCTTTTTCATTATCAAACTTCGGTTCCACGCTTGCGCAACAAATTCCTCAACGCAGGGTTCCGCAGAGTGCGTTTGTATTAAAAAAAAAAGAAAAAAGCATTCATCATAACCCAAATTGTGTAGTATAACAGAAACACCAAAATGAAAATTTCAGTGATCAGAATTTTTTCATCGACGACCTTGATTCCTTGGCCGTCTTATATCATCAATTCTGCTTGACAAAACTGGACGTATAGAACCGCCAAATGAGGAACATTGATATGAGGTGCCAATGCGAGTTCACGAATTTATTGGAAGGCCAGCTGATTCCTTCCAGTGTCAAGCAAGGGTTGGAGTTACGGACTATGTAAGCTAGCGAACTGAGCAACGAAACCCCTCACCAACGGTGTAATTTATTCAAAATGAATTTGATTGTTGGTGTATTATAATAGAACATGGTACTATAGTTACTGTTCATTGGAAAACCAATCAGAATGTAGCTTGAAAGCTGGATTCGATTCTGAAATATTACGTCTCTATTTCGATGACCTTGCTTTCAGTGTCGATGAATGGCAACAATGGGATTGTGGATCCTTATCATCCAATTTCGGGCAATACGTGAAAAACTGTGAAAGTACAGTCTGAATGCCGAACAGATGTGACGTAACGCCGTTTGTAATCCTCAATTCAATCAGTCACACAATTGTATAGTAATCGTTAGTTAACAACATCGTTTCGGAGATGTTGGAGAAAACACGATAGTAGCTGTAGAGTAACATTGTCAATGATGAAGTTTCTTGTAAATAGAGTGACACTACGTTCAGAAAAATAAATAACGTTTGAAATACGTGGACGCACACTCATAAGGACATGAGATGTTATGCTGGTACTTACTCACCTATCTCTTTTGAACGAAGGGGCGTGTTGATAATTTTATATTCTTGAACCGATTACAAGTGACGCCATGAAATTCTATATTTGCAAATTGATCATCACCTTGAAAACGGGCAATTGACTAAGTACGTAATCTTATCGTTAACCCATTCATTTCAATCAAACTGTGAATTTTGATTTTGCTAAAATGTCCAGATGCGGAAATGTTTTATTTTACTAGTTATTTACATCCTTAACTTGGTTTGAGACTGCTAGCTTTCAACGATTATAAATATCTACAAATATTACTAATTATTATGGTAGATTTATTGAATTTTTAAAATCAATTCCCCGCGGCGTTTTAGTTCCTAATCATTGTTTCGGTGAGCATGTTTTTCATCCCGGAAATGTTTATTACCGGCCGAACTCACGAATCACTAATTACTCTATGGAAGTATGTGTAAGGAGATATTGTGAGGACAAGACGAAAAAATGAATTCCCAGGGGTTGAGTTAGAAAGTGAATTTCAGTAGGGAAAGGAAATACGTGGGAACGAAGGCCTTAAGGGGTTTTGGCATTCCAGCGGTCAAAACAGTGGGAGGGCAGTCATTATTAGAGTACATATATTTTGACAAGATTATTATAGCTACGTGCCCGAAAACGGTTGGATGTTCGAAAAATCGTAGGCAGCGTCATTCTGAAATCTTAACGTTACTTCGGAAGTTATTGGTGAATTAGCGGAGATTAGGACATATTGTTTACATTCCTTCAGATCAGAGCATCAAGCGCTGGCTATGCGGAACACGAATAGGCTTTGTAAATTGGACTACTCAACCTCGCTATCCTGTCATAGAATAACCACCAAGGACCATTCATAAAGATACTCTTCTTCTCCGTGAGGTCTACTCCTTCCAAAAATGCGTGGTACGTATCGTGTTCCACCCGTGCACAAACTTGAGTGGAAATTTGAGCTGAAAATTGGCACACGGGTATTTCGAACTAACTTGATGCGATGACGAAAGAAAACTTGTGCTTTTCAGACCCACTGAGTATCCAATTAAATAATCTATTGTAATGGAATCATCTCCAGTGGTTGTCATGAGTTTAACAGTTGTTAAGTATCATCGAACTTTTCTGGGTGTTGTTTGGTCGTTGAGGGTAAAAACGCGTCTTGAATATGGAAATTCTAAAAAGCTAATTTCAAGTTGTTTTCGTTATCATTTTGGGGGCCGCTTCGGGAAGAAATTATAATGATCTAACGACTTTAAATTAGCTTTTTTGAGTTTCTATGATAACAGCAAGTGTTTGTCCTCAACAACCAAACATCAACTCCCGGAAAAAACCAACATATCAATAATCAACTGTTAACCACTCGACAACCACTGGAGATCATTCCATTAGATTATTATTATTAGAAATGATTACTTGGCTATTGAATTATCTTCATATTAACAATTATTATAGTTTATCTCCTAATATGACGATATACATTTAAATTCCATGCCTAATATAAATTGTTCGGCGTGAATAAATTTTTATTATCTATTAACATTTTTATCATCGAAGTGATCGATAATGTTATTTTGAACGTGAAGTATCTTTGAGTCCTGCAAGGGCCAAGCCACATCCATTTACTCCAACAAAACCTAATGGCCAAGTCTCGTTGGATGAAAATCCACCGGTAGGACCAAGGATATCTTACATACATATTATTTCTGTTCTGGTAGTACATGGGGTGTTCTATGTGGTTTTCAATATCTGTTCCTTTTTGCTTCCACACTACCGGAGGTAGGGAAGCCTTGGATTCGCGATTGAGTAAAAAAAATGTATGTCCTCCAAAACGAAAATTTCCACAACCATTTTGCGTTTCAGACATCAAGGAACATTTTGGTTTATTATTCTCTGAATAATACACCTATGTAATCGCTCAGCAAAAAATTTGTATAACCCCCCCTCAAACTTTTTTCTTTTCCATTTCAAGGTGCGTAGATTCAAAAAATGCAATGTCCGTCCGCCGTCCGCCGTACGCCGTCCGCCGTATCACGTGTACAGGCTTCATTTTTGGTCTAAAAAAGTCGTTCTTTCGCACACATGCTCCATTTGGGCCCTAGTTGTGTCCCGAAACTTTTCAGCCAACCCCGGCCCGGTACTTTTTGCGTTTTAGCAACATGTTGGTAACATGAGCTTTTGAGGTATCGTTTTCCATGTTTTTGGGAACGAGAAGATCGAATATGAGGTCGATTTTGGCCAAGGAATGGAAAATTAAGGTTGTACCAGATGTTCAGCTCCCAAATTTGATTTTGTATGAGTCAAAAACCTGCGAAATCGTCTGAAATCACCATCAGTTTGTAGAATAACACTAGAAAAAGTGTCAACACGTGGATCAAGACGATTAAATGGCACTACCAATGATCATGGATAATTTGAAAAAAAAAAAAGATCGTACCTACCTAATTTGTGTTTTGGGGGCCAAAATTGGTGGAAACCATCAGAAATAGCTATTTCAATTATTTCACATGAAACAAACAATAAATGTAGGTACAGCCAACATTTCTGTAGAATAATAAACCCCATGTGACAAGGACTTTGCAGCGTTTTTGGTTCCGTGTCTGTCTGTCTGTCTGTCTGTGGTAACTCCTTGTAACGCCCATAACTACCCGAAATAATGGTCAAAATGGGCTGAAATTTGGAGGGTGGGTGCGGGATTGGTCACAAATGGTCCCATATCAGAATCATTTAAACGTACCGTAACTTTCGTCTGCGCATGGGCAAACGTGAAATACTTGGAACGCCCATAACTACCCTAAATATAATTGAAATGAGTTCAAACTTGGAGGGTCGATCAGTAATAATACTGTGATAGTTCCCAACGAATTTAATTGGAATCGTACTGTAACTTTCGTCTCCGCACGCGCGAACATAAAATGTTGACCATTTCCTTGTAACCCTGTGAACCATGCGATAAATAGTCGTAGAGAGCTGAAATTTTGAGGGTACACGCGGGTTGGATTGCAGATGGTCTCATTTCAAAATCATGGAAATCGTTTCGCCTGCGCATGCGTAAACGTGAAATACTTGAAACCCCATTACTACCTTAAATATCGTTGAAATGAATTCAGATTTGGTCAAGCAGGAATAACACTTTGATAGTTCCATATGAATTTCATTGGAATCGTAATGTAACTTTCGTCTGCACATGCGCGAACATGAAATGTTGACAGTTCCTTTGTAACGCTTCTAACAACGCGAAAAATAGTCGTAGAGAGCTGAAATTTTGAGTGTACACGCGGGTTGGATTGCAGATGGTCTCATTTCAAAATCATGGAAATCGTTTCGCCTGCGCATACTATTCGCCTGCACATACACCGGGTTGGATCGCAGATCGTCCCGTATGAAAACGAACCAACCCAACTATTCTATACGTTCATGTGATTCAAGTGAGGAAGCTATACTGCTTAATCGAATTGACAGACGTTTTTTCTTACTCGTAATTTGTTTGCCCAAACCAATACCTAGTTATTGATGATTCACGATTCCACATTCAAAACCTGCCCGATGAACAGCCTTTTTTCCAACGTTTATTGCAGCTATGTAGCATGGGGTTATCCAACATCTAAATCAACGGCCGTATTTCAAAACGTTTCGCAAGGAAAAGGCACTCGCGAATAACTCGCGGGTGCCCCGTTGAAGCTGCATCTCAATAATTACAGGCATAAACACTTCAATGGTTTCTTACGTTGGCATCAAAAGGCTATGAGCGGCCTTTACGTAACATCGGTTTTAGGTTAATAAACTAAAAATACTAGACGGTAAGAGAAAGTGTGATTCCTCCTCAAAGCTCAGTAATGCCTTATGCCTTGTGCAGTTATGTCTCGAAAGTTTATTTACTAATCTTTTAACCCATAATAAAGATTCAAGAAAAACGCAGGAAATGATTCTACAACGGTTTACTATTTCCCCGTATTATTATGTTACTGTACTGTATTATTATATTATTCCCAAATTTCCTCTATTTTAGATGATTCGTTTGGCCATGAACAACAAACTTGTACTTACCTATCAAAAAATAAATTTAAAAAAAATACATACGAACAAATTCCAAAATAACCACATTTTTTCTGATGAAATAATATCACGGAACAACAAAATCGATTTCATAAATCCATGCGTGATTATAATCAGCTGTTCCCTTGCAATGGAATGGCAGGAGTTATGTATAATAGGTAAGGTATGTATTGGAGGTAGGTATTATAGGTGTATGATGAAAGTTTTCGAGCAGCAGCGTTTAGAAAATGTCAACCCCTATATTTTTCACCCCTTAGAGATGACTGACAGTAACTAGACCCCTAATGAGACCAACTTCCATTTTCGAATTCTACGTTCCTTGAAACGAAAACCATCAAATTTCTAGGGGGTGGGGTTTAGTTTTTTGTATGCTCGACTTCAAAAGTTTATTACTGAAAATAATAAACCAAAAACGAAAATAAAACGAACTATGTTTACTCCCGTGAAACAAACCATGAAACATTTCTAATAAAAACTCATAATTCTATTACTAAAAATGTGAATGTTGCTAATTTATATCAACATGTAAAATGAATGAGTATATATATTATAGTAGAACTTAGTTTTGGTCATGGAATACATATGTAGAATGAAAATAAAAGACCAAGTCTACGTTATATGTAAGTAAGGACATGTAGTTACGAGTGTTCTAAAAGGTCTAAAACTTTTAAACCAATGTTCCTCGAGCCTGTACACTATAAAGGGGAAGAATGAAGTAGGCCAGTAACTTTCCTGTGAGCTGTCAAATGCCCTTGGTGGCGAGTAACTACCAGTCTTTTAAATGGTGGATAATGTGAATTGTTTTTTATTTTTTAAAGCAAGTTGACCTTCTATTCGAAAATTGCTACCGTCTAACCATAGACGGCGGGTTACGCAATTAATCTGATTTACTTCTATGAAGTTACCTACCAATTATACATAGGTAATATTATAGAATCATCGTTTGACTAGTTTTTTTAAGGGTATAATAATATGGTACTTCGTAGGGGTATCTATAGGAAATGAATGATCAGTGTGCCCTCAAATATCAACTATGTTTCGGATGAGTGTTCTGGAACTTGAGGTACTTCAAATGTCTGTGTAGGTACGTCTGAAAACAACTGAAAGAAACTGATGATGCAGGTGCGGCTGGGGTAATAAAGTTCGCATGCTGGTATGCAAATTTAATACGTTTTACGATACGTTTTCAACATCCAGTAGAGTTTTCGAGTAACATCGATCACTCCTGAATGGATCACACCTATCTCTTTTGAAGCCTCTGATGCATGACGAAGTAGGTACTTCAAGTACTCTACTATGATGGAAGATGGAGATACCTACCTAGTGCTCAAAGTACAACAATAAGTACTAAATATATGATATATATAGGTATGTAATATATCGGTGTACTATATATACTACATATGTGTACTAGATACCTATGTACTAATATGTTATTAAATAAAGAATTGAACTGAATTGAATTGAAAGTACTGCTCAGAAGAAGCATCACAAGAGACACCCTCTGTTGTCTCTTTGAGATAACACGAATGTTCATTACTCAGTCGAAGTACCTCACACGTTGAAATTATAGTTGATAACATGCATAAGAAATATTTGATGGGAATGATCCATCACTTAGAATTATTTTGAACATCCAACTCGCTCCTTCCATGTCAAAATATATATATTCCGCAACTCTTTACGTAATCAGAATTGTCCGCTTAAGATTTTAAGGTAACATAGCCCCCCAAAATGCAAAAACCAGTTAATTTTGTATTTTGACGTGCAATTTGTAGCAGGATCAATTTGGGCACCACCACTTGGAAGAATAAATGTTTGGTAAAGTATGTTCAGGATTTCGGACAAATCCTCAGTTGTCAAGTCGAATTTGATCACGTTATGTGTGTGTTGTTTTTTCCCCCGGGCATATGTGTGGCTCCTGGTCAGCGGACCTACAACTCCGGGCGTAGTTCGATTACCTCGAACCGCCTCAGACTGCTCATGAAACACATTCCTCCCACAACTTCATCTTATTTAACTCCTTCAAATGGACAAATCGAGAAAAGTACATCAGATCGGCCTGACGGCATCGACGTCCATTGTAAAAACGCTGCAAAGTCCTTGTCACATGGGTTTATTTTTCTATGGACATACCTACAGAAATGCTGGCTGTTCATTTATTGTTGCTTTCATGTAAAATAATTGAAATAGCTATTTCTGATGGTTTCCACCAATGGTGGTACGCTCCTTTTTTTTATTTTATTTTTTTTACTATCGTTGATCATTGGTAGTGCCATTTAATTGTCTTGATCCACGTGCTGACACTTTTTCTAGTGTTATTGTACAAATTGATGGTGATTTCAGACGATTTCGCAGGTTTTTCACTCATAAAAAATCGATTTTGGGAGCTGAACATCTGGTACAACCTCAATTTTCCACTCCTTGGTCAAAATCGACTTCATATTCGGTCTTCTCGTAAAAAAAAACATGGAAACCGATACTTCAAAAGCTCATGTTACCAACATGTTGCTAAAACGCAGAAGTACCTATTTCTACACACATTTTCACTCATAACACCCCTGGGTGTATTCCGATCGGGCTGAAAAGTTTCGGGACACAACTAGGGCCCAAATGGAGCATGTGTGCGAAAGAACGACTTTTTTAGACCGAAAATGAAGCCTGTACACGTGGTACGGCGGACGGCGTACGGCGGACGGACATTGCATTTTTGGAATCTACGCACCTTGAAACGGAAAAGAAAAAAGTTTGAGGGGGTGTTATAAAAATTTTTTGCTGAGCGAATACATAGGTGTATTATTCACAGAATAATAAACCAAAAGGAGGGCAAGTTCTGCCTCCAACGGGCCACTAGATATCGGAGTATGACTGTTGTGCAAGAGGAGGGAGGCTGGGGAAAGCTTGTCTGTACAGCTAATGTGAGCAAGGCAAGGTGCATTGGAGGTCGCCGTTCCATTCAAATTACGGAACCAATTACTTTTACATCGGTCACAGAATGGAGCAACCAAGCCGCTTTATTGAATGGGGAGAAATTGTTTCACCAAAGACCAATATGGACAAGCTAATCTTACCATAAGTTCCGCATGATTTAATATGCAATATCTGAAAAAACTAAAACCACTTTTAATTGTGTGTATGCACATATTTGAACCTGAATCCCATAACTGGTCAGTGACAGAAACCTAAAAAATCAGGAACAATACAGAGATGAAGGTATCAACTTTTCTTCGCTGCGTTTGTAAAAACCAATTTCATCAGTTTCTCTTCGCTGCGTTTGTAAAAACCAATTTCATAAGTTTTCTCCTAAATTTTCAGCTAGTGCTGCTTAATAAATTACCAATATTTGTTCAACTAAACTAAAAGTAATAAAACTAAAAGTAATAAAATAACTAAAACTAATAAAACTAATGTAACTAAAAGTAATAAAATCGCCTTTTTTCTGCGAAAGGAACCTTGATGTTGATTTATCCAGATTATAAAGAACTAAGCGTACTCTTCTGTAAAAATTTAAGAGTTTTTAAACCATACGAAATGACGGTATTTTTTCTATGCAAATTCGAAGGGATTTTTTCCCATAAAATCGCATACGGAACATTCAGTTGGTACTTTGAGTGAAACTATGCTTTTTCACTCCACCTCCCCGCTCATAACCCCTCTGATGGTCGAAATTTCAAGTTTTAGTACTCTCACATATTCATTAGTTCCATCTGAATTGGGCGATTAATGATTCGGTAATGGCGCAAATCGCCTTCTGATTTCATAAAACAGTGAAGAAACATTATGTGATCAAGTTCCAGATACTTTGGTTGACTAAATTCTTCATGAATGGCTTGAGACAGAGCTTGTTGTCACCATATTACCATCATCAATCTGCTCATCGTGTGCTACCCTGTCATTCCAAAAACCAACCTCAGTGTGCTCTTGTTTCTTAAAAATAACCCTCATATAGCTGATTTGTCCGGGCACGTACCTGTTTTCAGAGTAATATTGCTTGGTGGGAAATGTTTCTCAAATTTTTCATTTTTTTCGCCATCGCATGGGTAAAAATGCTTGAATGAGGGTATTCCTTAAATCCAAATTACCATTTTCTTTCAATTCATAGACGCAAGTGTGCTTCGGTGCAACGGATCACACCTATAATAACCCTCCAAATGCTTTTAACCTTTCAAAATACCAAAATTAGCCTTCTTTTGACGGATCTCGGATTTTCAGAGTTATTGTAACCATTCCTGGCTGGTTTTCGTAAACCATAACCTTACTGTGACCTTCACCAATCCTCGGGCAACCGTCTCAAGAAAGGGGCAGTCATATTCGAGACACAGGAGTCCCAACAGTGGTTATAGGTAAATAGCTTTCTCCGCGGTGCCTGGGAGATGCCGAGGGAAGGGCAAGTTGTAGTCCTTGAACCGGAGGGAGTTCATCCTTGGTTGCCAGGCGGTGCGTTCCGTCTGTACCTTCGTATATACCTGGAATATCCCTTCAAAACACCTGATCTGGGCGCCACTGGAAGTCGGTTTTCAATTGAGGAAACTCCTGTTAAAGACCGGCCGACGCCCCTAATCAGCCTGGCGACTCATTCAGTCGGGGAAGTTGTATGGGACACTAGTTTTGAACGTAAATAATCGGAAAATGTTTCTAAATAACAACATCGTACTAACGGGTCGAGAAGCTATCCATTAACTTCACCCAAAAACCATTTCCAGATCTGGATACATAAAACGCTCAAGTTACCTACTAGGTAGGATATTATAAGGATATGAAGCGTCTGATAACGGATTTCGTAGAATGGCACTAGCCAAGACAACAACCTAGACTGTACATTTCCTTTTCTTCGTACCCACCAAAATTCCTAAGTACTTGTAACAGTGGAAACCTATTAAAGAAAAACGTATCTTATAATAGTTGATAATTTACCAACTTATGGATGGTAGACGAACTTTTGGGTTGGCCATCCGTTTAAATGGGTAACCCCTCTGTTACCACTGATGGAATAGAGAGTTGAATGTGAACACCCCTTTTGTCAAGACCTAAAACCAATCTTTCAATTTTTTCTGGCGGTATCTGTTACGAGTAAGATGTTGATGGCTACACAAAACATTTCTTGTTTGAAACCCCTGCATTTTGCACATTTTGTCAACATTTTCAAAGCTGAATCCCGGGCTAGAGCCCCGTTCTAGGAGTTTGATCCCACGAACTTGTCACCAAACATAAAATACCCATACAAAAAACTTGTGCAAATATTGAGATGTAACAGAATCGAATGACGGGTGCCAATTCTCCATATTTTGTACAAAAACCAAACTTATGCACATTGCGGTTGCTTTGGTCCTCAGCATATGGGCGAAAAGATAGTATTTGCGTTGTAAGGGAAATTATTTTCCCTTCCGGATATTATTTTCTGCCCTTATGGTTTAGGAGGAATCGCAAAATGATTTATTTATTCACCTTCGGTAACTTCGTTGTGCAAGTAAGCAAAACTTTAGTTTCCATATAAAACCCATTCTTTGTCAAGCCTTGAAAAAAACTATAGGAAAAAGTAAAGACGAGGCTGGCAATGGATGCTGCAATGATTCCACGTTTCTCCGAAGCCCGTCAAACATCATTTGCTGCATATGAGAGACGATTGGTTCTTCGCCTTCGTCAGGTAGCATGAGCTGACCTCAGACCACCGGTTTATTGCTGCTCATCCAGCCGCATAAGACCATAAATCCGTGCTCTCGCTACAAGCACGTACTCGAGTCGCACCGAAAAGGTCTTCGGATGGTGAACGCTCGTCTTCCCTTTCCAACCTTTTCTACATCCATTTCCGCTCTCTCACGTTTCGCTTTTGAAGTTTTTCGCCTTGGTTGCAGAATCGTTTAATTTCATACCGCTGCTCCTACTCCCTCGAGCATCGAACTGCCACCTCGTGGCTATTCCATACTCAACATCTCGTTACTCTAATCGTAAATAACTTGCAGCCACAGAACGATAAAGCTTTGTTAGTGGATCGAAAACCTCATAAATCCAAAGTTATAAAATGATTGCGTGAACAAGCAAGCTGGGCTATCGCTCAACTTATTGGAACACTCTACGCAGCAGTTTTCTTTTGCTTTTTCTGCGACGTTGTTTTCATCGCTCCATTTGCAACTGGTGTTCATCGACCTTCTGATCAATCGTCGATCGATTGATGACAGGATGTTGGGTGAAACATTAACGTGATCAGCTGTAATAATAAAAGATTAGAAAATCCAACAAAAATAATCGCGATTGTGCCTCGTGATTGCGCCTGTCAATCTAATCATGATTGTGCCTGTCGTGTGCCTGTCAATTCTAATCATGAAAGATTAGAAAATCCAACAAAAATAACTCGCGATTGTGCCTGTCAAAAATGCACGATCTCCCATTTTGTATCCCATAACCACGCACCTACCTACCAATTAGCCGTAAACTCGGAACGCAAGTTGGTAGAACTGGAACGACGAGTACCTACATCGTCAAATCATCATCATCATCATCAGGTAAAAATCGTTTCATTTCTCATGCAAAGGTAAAACAGCGTTTCTGTTATCCGTGCAAATTTAAACCTTCTCCCAATATTCACTCTCACGCATATGTAGATACCATAATATTAGCGTATAGATGGTGCCTGACCTGTTTATGAGAGATCAACGTCAGTGGATTCTCCGATGCCACAGTGTACCTGATAACAAAACAAAACCAGAGTTTAGAGATAGCTATCCAATACCGACACATATTTCGGGATCTTTTTTACAAGATTAACAAAATAATATTTTTAAATGACGGAACAATCAATCCAACAAGTTTGAAGTAACCTGACAAATGAATCTTTTTTTTCAATAGGTATTGATTTTTTTATTTTTGGATTCTCCGATGCCACAGTGTACCTGATAACAAAACAAAATCGGTGTTTAGAGATAGCTATCCAATAACGACACATATTTCGGGATTTTTTTACAAGATTAATAAAACATATTTTTAAACGACGGAACATTTCCAACAAGTTTGAAGTAACGGACAAACAAATCTTTTTTTCTTTCAATAGGTATTTATGAGCAATATTCAAGGGTCAAATAGTAAATCGCCGAGGAAGAACTTGCAGCGTTTTTATTTTAATTTTACTTCTTGATGTATGACAAGTTTCTTTTTAATAGTTGAACTGTTAAACAGTTAGGGCCCTCCTAGGTTGCCTAGGTGTGAACCTGACATTTTGTCCTAGATTTATGCCTGAAAAAACAGTATTTTTGGTAATTAGGTACATTCATGGGCGCGTGCATAGAATTCGAAAAAAAAAATCATTCGCGAATTATTTTCATTTTTGGGATTTTGTAATTATTCCGAAGCATGAAAGTGAATGTCGGAAAGTCCAAGATGGTTCTTTGTTTCGCGGGGTGGTCCGCCAGGGACCGCATTTCTCGTCACGGGGCCGCGTGAAACTCGACGGCCTTCGGACCACATCCCGCTAGTGTGTTGTGTGGCGGGGGTTGGGCCAACTGCCCTGTGGAGACAAACTATTAGCTACAGTTTATTCATTCCTTCCTTTGTATTCATGCAGGCAACAGGAAATAATTTCAGCTCAAGACACTTTTACTTTTGTGCTCATACACGACGCATACATGAATTGTATTGGTTTTGTGCTCTATTGCGCTCTTTTGACTTTTAATCTGGATGGACAGCCATGTTTTTATTTTAAGTAGGTAGGTAGTTACTTGAACTGCAAAAAATATCCCGAAACAAGAAAATGACTAGAGAATCCCTCCCACATTAAAACAAAAGATGTTCTAACATTAATATAGAAGTTCTAACATTAAATAGAAAATTGGCTCGTTATTATATCATTCATGTATGTAGAGGATAACCGGGTAAATTCAACGCAACATAAAAATAGATCTGGACACTGGCTGTCAGTCTTAGACGACAGGATTTAGTAAATATATTTCACGGCATGAATAATTAGTGATACTAGCCCAGTCAAATTGGACCAAAAAAGGGCAGTGCCTCCGACAACTTCAGACAAAGCTAGAAACGATGACAATGAGCAATTTTTGTGTTACGAACTGTCATTTTTTCAAACAAAATTCTGTTAAGTAATGCAAATTAACACTTACTGACCACATAATGAAATGTCGGAAAGTATTATAGGCAGAACGAATGTGAAATTTGAATTTCCGAGTACCCGCTAGAAATAACGTATATCAGGTAAATCGCCGAAAAAATCAACTCAAATACCGCTTATAGCGATAGTGCACCACTTCAAATGATGAACAGAATGGATGGAACCGTAAATGTATAAATAAATTAAAAAAATTCTCAAAACCAAACCGAGGGGAGGTTCACGAAAGGTCACAGCAATGGTTCTTGCCATGAAGGTTTGCATTTCTAATGTTGGGTTGCTGGCAGCATTGAGAACCTTCGCCTCCGAAGCTTCGCCCTGCCTCCTTGGGCCAACAGCCAGTCAGATGTCAATAGACTTGAGTCACTTCTTGCCGCATTTTTCCTTCTGACCACTCTCATTTAAAACACACAACACTACAATTTTTCCAGGAGTTCCGAATATGAAAACATAAAAATAAAATAAAATAGACGAAAATATCATCCTCCACTTTGGGCATCCCAAACAAGAGTCATTAATTTTTAGCGACAGTTTCTGAGTACAGCTGAACTTTTGGGAGCCAAAAAACGACGAAATGTTGTCACTTTTTACAGTTTCTGGACAAAAAACACCTGAAAAGTGAATTGCACAGAAACTTCACTCATACCAGAATTAAACTGCAATAAATTTCGCGACGAATTGAATCTGCTTCAGCGGTTTTCTCAGAATAAGTATTCAAAAATATGCAAAAAATTTTTTTCCAGTTTGACTGAACTTTTCAATTTTAGTTAATTAAAATTTTAAATGATATATTTTAATAACAATAGGGATGTTCTGAATGCAGCACGTTTATGCTCTACAACGTTAGTTATATGACATTTTTCATTTGAGATGACCGTTTTGGTTTATTATTCTGTGAATAATACACCTATGTATTCTCGCTCAGCAAAAAATTTTTATAACACCCCCTCAAAATTTTTTCTTTTCCGTTTCAAGGTGCGTAGATTCCAAAAATGCAATGTCCGTCCGCCGTACGCCGTCCGCCGTATCACGTGTACAGGCTTCATTTTCGGTCTAAAAAAATCGTTCTTTCGCACTCTCATGCTCCATTTTGGCCCTAGTTGTGTCCCGAAACTTTTCAGCCCGATCGGAATATTCCCAGAGGTGTTATGAGTGAAAATGTGTGTAAAAATAGGTACTTTTTGTGTTTTAGCAACATGTTGGTAACATGAGCTTTTAAGGTATCGTTTTTCATGTTTTTGGGGACGAGAAGACCGAATATGAAGTCGATTTTGACCAAAGAATAGAAAATTGAGGTTCTACCAGATGTTCAGCTCCCGAAATTGATTTTTTATGAGTCAAAAACGTGGGAAATCGTCTGAAATCACCATCAATTTGTAGAATAACACTGGAAAAAGTGTCAAGAGGTGGATCAAGACGATTAAATGGTACTATCAATGATCAGAAATCATTTATTTAAAAAAAAAAGAGCGTACTTTATCGTGTTTTGGGTGCCAAAATTGGTGGAAACCACCAGAGATAGCTATTTCAATTTTTTTATATGAAAGAAACAGTGAATAAACAGCCAACATCTCTGTAGGTATGTCCAGTAGAATAATAAACCCATGTGACAAGGACAAGGGGCAGCGTTTTTTGTTACAGATGTGTAAAACTTAGCATAATAAACTTTTCATAAAAATGGAAAAGCAAAACTCAGAAAGGTAAGGCTGGTAGGTATAATAGTCGACTAATAAGTTTAGTCCAGTGGCTGGAACCTAGGCCGACATGATCGAACGCATTTCTACAAGCGAGTCCTCACGGAAGTGTAGTGCTGGTACCTTTTTCAGGGGACGACTAGCAGTCCCGATTTGGACGTCGTAGATGGAAAAGAATAACAGTGGAGATTTGTAGTTACCCTCCCTCAGTCATTATACCTCCTCAACATACCGAAACACAATAAAATTGCAACAGACGAAGCGCAGAAATAGTACCACTGCACGCAACTGGTGTCCTTTATACGACAAAGAAACTGTACGCTGTCGACCAGTGGAAAAAAGAAACTGTCAAACAGTCGAGCCGACACGTCCACCAAAACGGGCATGAATCGGGGATAGCACCCGCCACCCAAATGCCGGTGGCCGAAGGCAAAGACTTCCTGGGTGTTCCCCGCTGAGCTCCCTTCAATACGAGAACCAACGGTCTACAGAGATGGCACTATTGCCGAGAAGTGGAGCTCGGAAACGGTGGTTTGAGACGGTTCTGATTCTGGCCAGGAGCGAGGTCGGTGGAAAACACGTAGTTTCAATCAATCTTCAAAAGACAGCGGGAGTGCACTGTTCTCAATACGGGTAGATATGAAGGAAACGTGAAACCGCTGCCGGATTGATTCACTTCAGTTTCAATTCCAGCAGAAGGTACCAAGAAGAGGGGAGGAATAAGTACACTTTGTGCTACCATCAAAATAAGAATATTTTTCAACCAGTTTTTTTCAGTTTCACCAGTTTTTTTCAACCAGAATGTTTTTCAATTCAGTTTCCATATTGATGCTTTGGTCTCTAAACTGAGAAAGTTATTTTATGTTTTTAAGGTAGCCCGAAATTTTCTGTCTATTGTGCGGCTGAGGACTATTTATTTTGGCTTAGTTTTTTCTTTGCTGAAGTACGGTATTGCTTCCGAGTCTGCGAAGCAGCGGAAGCCTTGTGTTCACTTTCGTGAGCCAAAAAATTTTTGTCTTCAGAAATCAAAATTTCCACTTGCATTTTGCGTTTCAAAGCCTACTGAACAAATTTGGTTCCGTGTCTGTCGGTCTGTGAGTCTGTGAGTCTGTGAATCTGTGAGTCTGTCCGCATTTCCTTGTTACAGCCATAACTTCCACGATTTTGAATTGATTCAGCTCAAATTTTGAGGGATGGTGCGGATAAGGCCCCTTGAGGTCCCATACAAATTTCAACATGATTGATCCAGCGGTACGCCCTGCGCATGCGCTAACGTTAAATTCAACAAACACGCATAACTTTCACAATTTTGATTCAATTTCGCTCAAATTTTCAAGGGTTGTTTGGACAAGGCCTAGTGAGTTCCAGTATGAATTTCAGCATGATCGGACCCTCGGTGCGCTCTGCGCATGCGCTGGCGTGAAATAGATTCAATTTCCTTGTTACAGCCGTAGTAACCAAAGATTTCACCCAATTTCAATGTAATTCTCAGGGATTAAGCGGGTAGGGCCCATTGAGGTCCCATTTAAATTTCAACATGATAGAGCCAGCGGTTCGCCCTGCGCATGCGCTCTGTCTGTCTGTCTGTCCTTCCATGCACGGCCAAACGGCTCGACGGATATCGACCAAATTTGGCACGAATATCCAGTAGGCTCCCAAGTTGTGCAACGTCGCATTTTCAATTCCCTGACCATAGCGGAACTATGGTCGACCATGGTCAACTCCTGAATGGCTTGACGGATATCGACCAAATTTGGCACGAATATCCAGTAGGCTCCCAAGTTGTGCAACGTCGCATTTTTAATTCCCTGACCATAGCGGAACTATGGTCGACCATGGTCAACTCCTGAATGGCTTGATGGATATCGACCAAATTTGGCACGAGTATCCAGTAGGCTCCCAAGTTGTGCAACGTCGCATTTTTAATTCCCTGACCATAGCGGAAATATGGTCGACCATGGTCAACTCCTGAATGGCTTGATGGATATCGACCAAATTTGGCACGAGTATCCAGTAGGCTCCCAAGTTGTGCAACGTCGCATTTTTAATTCCCTGACCATAGCGGAAATATGGTCGACCATGGTCAACTCCTAAATGGCTTGATGGATATCGACCAAATTTGGCACGAATATCCAGTAGGCTCCCAAGTTGTGCAACGTCGCATTTTTAATTCCCTGACCATAGCGGAACTATGGTCGACCATGGTCAACTCCTGAATGGCTTGATGGATATCGACCAAATTTGGCACGAATATCCAGTAGGCTCCCAAGTTGTGCAACGTCGCATTTTTAATTCCCTGACCATAGCGGAAATATGGTCGACCATGGTCAACTCCTGAATGGCTTGATGGATATCGACCAAATTTGGCACGAGTATCCAGTAGGCTCCCAAGTTGTGCAACGTCGCATTTTTAATTCCCTGACCATAGCGGAACTATGGTCGACCATGGTCAACTCCTGAATGGCTTGATGGATATCGACCAAATTTGGCACGAGTATCCAGTAGGCTCCCAAGTTGTGCAACGTCGCATTTTTAATTCCCTGACCATAGCGGAACTATGGTCGACCATGGTCAACTTCGTTAATTGAAAAGGTAACCCCTATTTTGTATCGCGTATTCGTAATCTACGTGAAATTCTATCTACGATCGACCCTTCGGACTACCCCCGCGGTCGACCTTAGCGCATCCATGGGCCCCTCCATGGTCGAATCCCGAATTGCTCAACGGATATCGACCAAATTTGGCACCAATATCCAGTAGGCTCCCAAGTTGTGCAACGTCGCATTTTTAATTCCCTGACCATAGCGGAAATATGGTCGACCATGGTCAACTCCTGAATGGCTTGACGGATTTTGATAAAATTGGGCACAAATATCCGGTAGGGTAAGGGATTTTTCCGTCGTTTGTTGGTTCCACGATACTGCGTACAGCGAATCTCGGATAGCGAGCGAAGCGAGCGGTCAGGCTAGTTATGTATAATGGACGTAATGTATTATGGAAGTCATGTTATGTATAATATGTATATTTCATGTAATGTTATGTAATGTTATGTTATGTAATGTAATGTTATGTAATATGTATATTTAACGTTATGTAATGTTATGTAATGTCATGTAATGTAATGTTATGTTATTTTGCTTCCGAGTCTGTTCTATTTTATAATGGGTCACTCTGATTGTGACGAGGAAGCTCCTGTGCCATCACCTTGGCAGTGTATTTTCGTATGGGGAAGTGCGGGTAAGACAAAGCTAAGATCCTTGCAAGTTACGCATAATATTATACTTAAGATAACCCTTCGGAAGAGCTCTCGATACCCTACTATACTGCTTCATCATGAGTTTGACGTGCTCAATGTAAAACAATATTATTTTTACTTCAATCGTGCTTGATGGTATATAAGACTGGTATTCAGCCTGACCATAGCGGCAGTGTCACGCATACGCGTAATGCAGAGGCGTCAAATGTTAAGTTGCCTAAGCTCAAAACCGAGCGTGCAAAAAAGAATGCATATTATAAAGCGTTGAAATTTTTTTATGCTTGTAAAATTAATCTTGACATGTTCAGTAGTTTTATGAATTTTAGGGGACGAATTCTTAGCAGGATAAAGGAATTTCATTAATTTACGGAGAGTTTCTGGTTTGAATCTCTTTGGGTACATGGCATTTGTTTCATTATGTTTGATTGCTTAAATATTTTTGGCTGAGATCTGCTCCACCAGCCGCCACAAGTTCTTATGAACTTATTGGCTGGTGGGCAGAAAGAAATTCACTTCTTTTGTGTTTTTATGCATGATATTTTTTATGTACGATATTTTAGATGTATGTGCCATTTTTTGTGTGTTTTACTTTCTTTCTTTTTGTCAATAAATTCAATTCAATTCAATTCAACCCTAAAAAAATTTAGAGATCTTCCATGTGATTTTGTACTGAATCAGAATTTGCAATAGACAATGACAGTTCCTACTGGAACAAAGTTAGTGCGCGCTGCTTTCGTTATGTTCATGCAACGTGCATGAAAATGACATTTTCATATTCCAAGTAATAAATTAAAAATATACATTTTCCAACGATTTTATTATTATTATTTTTATTTATTTTATTTTGTAAAATCTTAAATGAGGTGAGGGGCACGACAAATTGACACCCTTGGATTCTCTACTACAAACATTGTGCATATCCAATGGAATTTCGAAGTCGGTATCGAAGGTATGCACCTATTTCTTAAATCTTCACTGAATCATACCAAAAAGTCTGCTTCGTACTCGTTATGGATATTTTGACTCCTAAATAGGTAGTATGATAATACTTCCAAAATATGATCCCTGGGAATTTACGGACGGGCCCAAATACAGGATCACTCCTTGTTTGCCTAGCTACAACTACGCATAAAGGCGAAGTTCGTAAAGAATCACGAGGTTTCGAGGAAGCTCATTCATTCTGTAACCCTCTCCCTGCTGTAACACTCATTCCTGAACCCCTACTCTGAAAGTTTAGCTCCTTTTTCCTCGGAGTAACTCATCTGGTATTTCCTTGCAGTGAGTACTACGATGGATATACCCGAGTCAGATGAGCAACTGTTGGAAGGGAGTACCGGGCTCCCACCGGCTGTTCCGCTCGGCCGGCGACGGGTTTGCCAGGAGGCTCTGCTCAACTCAAACGATACCACCACAACTAAACAATCCCATCACAATGAATTACCCATCCAATGAACCGTATACTTTAGGGAGATGCTCACTGACGCAATTCGTCAAACTCACCCTAGCAATTATAGGCATACGAACTAAATCACTCGCGACGAAATCGTGGAAACCCATTTCAAAGAAAAACGGAGTTATTGAAAAAATAGTCTATTTCCACTGTATGTTGTGGTCGAAATTTAATTTTGCTTCCAAACAAACTATTCCTCTAATTATTTTAATTATAGGCATCCCCAGGAGATGGGCATTAGCCCTGTCAAATTAGACAAAAAATTGTGATCAACGGGGAAAAAATCCGGGAGTTTTGAAACTTGGCATGGTTGTTGTTGGTAGCTACAGTATTTTAAAATCCCTGGAGGGTGGGAGGCTAACGGGGGTTTGGGGGTGCTGTTAGAAGGTGGTTTTTACATGTTTTTTTTCTCGTATATCTCCGAAAATATCAATCCCAGCGAAAATTATTCCGTATACAAGCTTAAAGAGGATAAAATTTCCTACAAAAAAGTAACTAATAATTTGTTTCGTAGTATCAATACTCTCAACATTATAGGCAAATTGACAAATTCTCGTATTTATACTTGGGTCCAAGTTTACTGTAGTTTTCTCCTTTTCTAACGACGATTTTAAACACGTCTATTGGTATATATCCCTAAAAATGAATTGCAGTTGGCAGTCATTTACCTATCGACTAGCAGTTTTCAAAGAAAGAGGCTGATGAGGAAGGGGAGATGTGCCCCTATTATGCTATGTAGTGCAGGCGGTGGGTGTGGCTGACCGCGAATACCCCAATATATCAAGGAGGTATATATCAATAAAACACAGACCAACTGTGCTCACTAGTGAATGAAAGTCACCGGTTTCTCTCTCCCTCTGTTTGTCCAGTATAATAATTCCAAATTTTGTGTCCACTGTGTTGAGCAATTTTTTCCAAAGACATGTCGCCATTCATCATTATGCCAATAAGACCATTAGTAGAGTAAATTCATCCGCAGCATCCTGTTTTGTTAGATAATAGACTATTTTTCTTACTAGTTTTATGACTGCGGTAAAATACTTGGCAAAACTCATCGTGAGAATGGTCTCAAGCCTGACTGACGAGCCAGTTTTTACGGTCTGTTGAGTGCGTATTCAAGACGCTTCCCACATTCAGTATGCGCTTGTAAAAAAACAAATAATTGTTCCACAACCTTGTAGATTTTCCTTGATTTGGACAATTTGCGTTATGCAATGACTCACTAACTGAAGTGAGGTAAATATATAATAATTTATAATGAAAATATATAATATATAATGAATCACTAATGGTACCGTAATAGGGTTATACGAATGAAGAAGCAGAAAGTTTGGAAGTAATACAGATCCCAGTGTCATTCGGTTATAATAATAACCTTATGAAAATGACTCCTTGTACTGAGAGAAAGCTAAAAACATCGATGGAGGAAATTGTTGTTGTATGAGAAACATTGTTTGGCAAGCAGACATCTCGTAACTACATCAGCAGTGAATAATTGTTTAAGATTTTCATGGTATGACAGTTGAACTTCTCAAATATTTTCACGTTTTTCGATAGAAAGCACGTATCGGTGCGACATCGGTGCTACCGTGATGTCGTTGTTTTGTGTTGCGTACTGTTTTCAAAAGGATTAATAGAACTTCTGGACTCAGGGGAGTACGCGTGCTGACGATAGCAATTATAAGTATCGGAATAATTCTTGGAAAGACATAATACAGCTAGCTGCACGAGGAACTTTGATGTATTTTATCCTAGGTCTTACCCACGTCCAAAAAAAAAAAAAGCTGCCAGGCTTGAAGAACTATGTTCATGAACAGCAGTAAGCGCTCGAACAAATTCAAGGTTTGTTGGCCTAAATTGAGATAGGCATTGAGAGATAAAGATGGGAAACCAAACGAGGGGTCCGTAACGTTCAGACTGTCGCAGGAACTATCTGAGTCACTAGGAAACGAGGTTGTGATTATTGTGGGAGACCTTCTTTTCTGAAGAAAGAAAAGAACCAGCGACTTGCTCTGAATTCCCCTTTCGCTGAATCGACGATTTTTTCCCCTTGAAGGAAGAATCATCCGGAGCAGAATGCGGTGAACGTAATCTGAGTAACGAGATCAGGACGATGGAACTAAACAACTGAATGAATTCCGTAACAAGGTCGGAGAGATCGTATCTAGAAGGTACAACGTCTTCTTTGCTAATAACCCGTCAAGCTCCTTGTTAAGTGGTGATTTAACGCCCGGAAAGAAGATATCAAGCTGAAGGTGCCCGGAGACTGGGAACGAAAATGCGGATAACACCTGACACCCGCAGCTTCCTTTTTCGATTATTTTAGCATATCGATTTGAAGGCTATGAAGGAGGCATTGTAACGATAGATTGTATTGGTAATGTTCATTACAGTTTGTAAAATAGGTTCCATGATATTCTACGTATCACCAACGAAAATGAGACCCAACAAATTTTGCGGAGGTTGCATGTTTTTCTTTGTCGATTAAAAACTAATTATGTATCTCCAAGACGTATTCGCAAAGTTCTGTTTAAATCGTACCGTCCAGACGAACATTCAACAGCCGTTTAACACAGTTTACTCCTCACCTCCCCCAGGCCAAAACGAGTATAATTTCACTAATCTTTCGCGCAGCCCTATGGACCAACGGGATCTTGAAATAGACGATTTCCTCTGAAGGAGAGAGCACGTCGGTACGTGCGTAACTGAAAAATCTAAAATAATAGTGCAGGGAAAAATCAGAATTATATTGATGATTCCTTGAAGTTGTTTCACTATTAGTGGCTTCGTCCTCCTAATCGCGTGGCCCCATCCGACAACGTACCTAGGTTAAACGGAAAAAAAAAGTACAAATGAGAGAACTCTTTATAACGGGAACTGTAAAAATCCTCCCGCATGGAAAAAAACATGTAAAAATCCTCCCACCATTTTCGTGCATTGTAAGAATCCTCCCGCTCGACCCGGCGCAAAAATGTTTAAGAATCCTCCCGGGTTTCAAAATAGACGGACACACGAATTTACGGTTCTGCACTGGCTTTTACTATATTAGTGGTAGTCATAATGTCAATAAATAACATAAATATCAATCAATCAAAACATAAATGTCAATAAATATAACAAAAATCACACAACCACCCCTTACTTCCACCTCCCTCAACCCAAGTGGTACACGGGGACGGTTCCATGGTGGTTCGATTGACGATACTAGCTCATGTTCACCTGTTCTGATCAAACGCAACATCGTACGAGTTTGATCTTTGCTCGTGGAAACCAGATTAGGGGACCGACTCACCTAACGATAAGGATTGATGTCCAGAGGATTTTTACAACAGGACCGCTCGGGCGGGGCCGCTTGGGAGGATTTTTACATACCCGTTTTTACGATCCTGTCAAGCGGGAGGATTCTTACATGGCACCCTTTATAACACCCACAAATTGTAAACAACTCAAAACATTTTTGAAAATGTCCAACTCACCCACATGTTTCTGTCCTTATTTTTACTTTCAATCTGCGAAGCTTTGCTGCACTACCGATTCCTGTTAATTTCTCAAAACGTATTTACCTAACACGATTTAGAACCGTAAGGGGACACACGAACTGCCACAAATTTTGGGTCCATCTGAAACGCACGAACTGCCACAGTCATTAGAGGGGATTAGAAAGGGTCAACTCGCAAGATAAGAAACCCACGAACTGCCACAAGGGTTCGGTCAGGTAGCCGGTACAAGTCAGGGAAAAACGGGAATTATACTGCGGTAGTGCGGTTATCCCTCGATGATATTCCTGCTCTACTTGTATTCTTTTCTGGTATTTTCGAAGGCATTAAACAGTCTTGTTACATACCTAACATTACATTCCACTAATCTATTCAGAAGTCCCAAACAACCTGCTCATTCACGGTATAGTTTCTGGGATTGTTTATCTTTTTTGAGATGCGAGCGCCAGCGAGCATCCAGATCGCTTGACAATGCGAGCGGCGGAATGGGAACTAAACTTCTTGTACACCCACCTTCTTGTCTGACTGAACCCTTGTGGCAGTTCGTGGTTTTCTTATCTTGCGAATTGACCCTCCCTAATCCCCTCTAATGGTTGTGGCAGTTCGTGCATTTCATATTTGGTCTAAACGTTGTGGCAGTTCGAGTGCAGCCAACCGTAAAAGGCCGATGGCGAATACGTTGAAATCGATTCAATTTCTGTTCATCTCCACTCCCTGTGCGTTAAAATTAACTAATAGTCACCTGCCCCAGCTTGTTGGTTTCATTCTTGCGTAAATGTTAACTGCCCGTTTTCATGTAAGCAACAAAAGAAAGTTTTTACTATGCCGACATGAAATGTTGAGTTATGTGGAGTTGGTGCATTATCTAAGCGGCAAGCGTGTTAACGAATTTACTGAGAAAACTAGACGGCGCATTGCAATACTGTCATGCCCATTATGCCCATATGAAGGTACGAAAGGATGAAGGCGATGGGTTGTAGGAATAACTTTTCCCACTGGATGAACGCACTAACAAGTCTACATTCCTCTTACCATCTCGAGTATATTGTTATTATTATTAGGTACCAAGGAAAATACGTCATACTCAATTAAACTTTAGAGGACATATCGAAATTTGCTGTTTCGCAAATGAATTGAAATCTATCTTCTTTTCATAGAAAAATTTAACGCTCAGTTGTAAGAAAAATGTTTGACAAATTTTGCACTGCAATTAGACTGCTTGACATTGGTTTTCAAGGCTAATCTGGTTCTAGGATCAACACCCAGATCGTTTCTCATCTATCCCAGGCCTATAAACATGTATACAGGTTTCATAAAGAAATATTTGCTTTGTAATGAGCACATTAAATTCATCATACAAGACTGAAGAAGGGTATCTGCAGTCTTATTAAGAATAACTCTTATCAAATCGTTCTGAATAACTTTTATACCTTGTAACAGTGCGGCTGTTCTCGAGTAGTTTTTTGGTCCGGTGGAGACGGGATCGGTGGGCGGAAGCCTAACCGATATCCCTTCTTAACCGGTGATAATCTCGCTGGCCTAGGAGGGGGACTCTAGAGGGTCCACCCCCACTGTCACATGGTAGCAGAGCGTGGTTTGGCAGTATGCGCTGAGCAACCCACCATACTCCATCCACTTTTTGTTGGCTTACCAGTCAGTATATTTTAATACTGAGCTCATTTGAAGGCGATTGATGCCATGTCCCAATTTACAAGTCCCAATAGTTTTTCCATCCTAACGATGGAGGTTGATCACCTAGAGGTTACCCAGATGAGCACAATTCACTGGTCAACAACCTCTGACAACATTATCCGCCAATACTCATATGCAGGAGCTTTGTTCTGCACCAGTAAATATTATTGAGGTAGCACCATTACGATGGAGGTTAGTCACCTTGAAGTTGTTCAGATGTCGTTTCCTGAACCAGAACTTCATGCTACTTTTCATTCCCCCTTTTCCCTCTCATACTTCTGCTACCCAGAAGTATGTCATGTGAGGAGGAGTGTAACAGTGCGGCTGTTCTCGAGTAGTTTTTTGGTCCGGTGGAGACGGGATCGGTGAGCGGAAGCCTAATCGATATCCCTTCTTAACCGGTGATAATCTCCCTCGTCCAGGAGGGGACTCTCGAGGGTCCACCCCCACTGTCACACCCTGTCAGAACCTCGAAAATGAATTACACAAGCACTACTCCAGAACAATATTATATACAGTTGCATACTTCAACACGGAGAGTCAAGCCAAAGTAAATACGCCGCATCAGCTTCGAATAATAAAACTTCTCGCCTTCATAAAAACTTATAACAACTTCCGTAACATTTTAATACAGATTCAATATGATGCTTATTTGAGACGGCCACAAAATATAATGCCCAAATACAACTCTCACTGAATGGAACCGGCGTACATGAGCAATCAGCTGGATATTAGAAAATTTGATATTGAGCAGATAGTACTGGGAAACGTTTACGCAGATGACCCCAGTGTGGTCTTAGGTATAAGTTCGCCTGGAGGTGGTGCAGGGTATACGAATAGGCGTCGTACTTTGCAACACCTTAGAATGTAACAACCACTATGAATCAACGATTATCAGTGAATATAAATGGCTAAATCGCAATGGTAATCAGTTGGTAACTTGTGTCCTATACTGACTCATAAGAACGCCGACGATTCTAGCACCTTGAGTTAGGATTTCCAGATAGGTAGATCTTTGGTGGTCATATTTCCGATTACTCCGCGAGCTCAAGATCAGTATATTAATTTAGTCCCTTTTTCTCACCATTAGAGCTTGGTATTCTTTTTGCTTCTAGCTTTACTAAAGTCACGAAAGGCTTATGAAATTGTTTTTTCCAACTTACCGTAATCTTACGTAATGTGTTCGTACAGCAAAAGTAAAGATTTGTAAGTGTACTGGCTCGTACAGCATAAGTAAAGGTTTGCAAGTGCACGTTTGTTTACACTTGATGATGTCAAAAAATTGATTAGTTCAGTATAGTGCCTCTAAGTGGTTGTACGGGTTCCTCTGTTTAAAAAAAAATTTAATCAAGTGATTTGGTCACGCGTGGTGAATTATTAGAACGCGGTGTTCTCTAATTGAATGTATTCGTGGCTACCTTTCTAACACTTGAGCGGCGAGCCTTTCCTCTCAGGTTATCTCTTACGGATATAAAGTGGAACCAGGTGTCCTCGGTTGGCTCCGTACTTTCGAAGGGTTTGATATTTGAGCGTCGACAAGTCCCCCTTATGAATAGTCAAAAAGTTCGTTTCTCTCTAAACGCATTTTTAACACGTCCCTCAGTGGCAAGAGACGTCCTTATGTATTTCATCCAAAAATCTATTAAAATCCGTTTCAGACCATCCTGAATCCAAATCTGTGAAAAAAACCATAGGTGTGTGTGTGTGTGTGTGGTGACAAACTCTTGTGTGCGCTGCCCAGGCCGCAATGGGCTGTGCATGCATTTATTTTATCTTTTTAAATGAAATTATATTCCATCCTGAGAATGTTCGGACCAACCGCACGCTCCTACGATAAGTAGTTCTTTTTCTATGATTTTTCAAAGTTTCCAGAAGATCCTACGTCACAATGTGCAGGGGAGGTTCCGCCTAGGTGAGAGGGGTGCAATGACGCAGGAATCTCAGGAAACTTCGAAAAATCATAGAAAAAGAACTATTTATCGAAGCAGCGAGCGGTTGGTTTCGAAATTCTCAGGATGGAATCTACTTTCATTTAAAAAATAATATCAACCGCTTTTATGACCCATGTAAATAGCCCATTATATTATTAAGTGATAGATATACGCCGACATCGCTGTCAACTGAAGATAAATCTGAGATATTATATTTTCGTCTAACTCCTGCTCTCTTCAACTATAGGATGATCATTACATCATAGACACCATACAATATACACCTGGACCCAGTAACTCCTGAACAGAAACTCCTGTGTATTTTGAGGTTAGCATGTTTTTGCCTTGAATCTACTTTCATATAAAAAATAATATAAACCGCTTTTGTGACCCAATCTCAACCGATTTGCGTGGTTCTTTTTTTGTTCGATGCAGGAAACCGTCTAGTTGTGATATACGTCCCAGGAATTTCGAAATTTACTTCTAGTAGGGGTTTAAGGGGGGGGGGGGTCAAGCGGAAAAAACTTGTGTGCGCTGCCCAGGGCTTAATTCTCAACCGATTTACGTGTTTCTTTTTTTGTTCGACGCAGAATTCAGTCTAGTTGTGCTCTTCATTGCCGGAATTTCTACATGATTGGGGGGGGGGGGGGGGATACGCGGGATTTTCTGCAAATCTTGTGTCCGCTGCCCGTATTCTCAACGGATTTGGGTGGCTGTTATTAGTTACTCAGAAATCGTTCTGGTTGTGCACTATTGTGGGGGGGAGAAGCTAGGTTAAAGATCCAGTCGATCTGCAATGAGTGAGAGTGATCTATACACCACCGTAAGGGACTTCCACTGTAATGCTATTGTTCTTTCCTGTTCCTTTTCAAACTTGAAAATTTTAAATCACGTTTGACACCACTTAACACGTGCTCCGGAATGGCGGTGGCTGGCAAACAAACCGTCGGCCTCACTGATTCTTTCGCGTCATTGACAAAAGTTTTCATTCAAGAAAATAATTACATAACTCCCCTTTTACAAGCTCGTTAGCCGCGGGGATATACGTCTTTCAAAACGATCCTTTGCCTCGGGACACGTTACTATCCGACAAGCCCTGAATGCTGGGTTTTGACATACCTACCTCTTCCATCACAGTTAGTCCAAGGATCGCAAACACTGTTGAACAACTCAGGTACTCAACTCTATTATACACGATGCTGTTGTTGATTCAATTAAGTATTTCACAATTCCTGCGGGAGAAGGAACACAGTTAGTAAACCACTACAGTTTGCTGTCCCCTCTCTGATAATTCTTGTTTTCTCCGAAGCATGGAGACAAATTGCAGGTTCATAATCTCTTAGTACCAGTTTAAAAAAAAATATATCATCTTCACCTACATTAGTAGTGAGCCAAAATGAACCGAAAGAGGGTTGAATCAGCCATGTTGGATTAGATTTTGTTGATATGTAACTTGAACAAACGTTATGCTTCATGAATAACGATAAATAATTAATTATAGAATTCTTGAATCTACCGCGTGTTACTTATAAAAATGTAATCCCCCGCTCGCCTCCAGTACTCGATTTAGGGCTCTCCTGGAAGCGCTAGAGGGTAGGTATTGACCGCAGAAAACAGTGTAAATAATAAACTGTTGTGTAATAATTCGCAGCGTTTTTCTCCATAGTTTATGATGTGAGATAGACGATCATAAGGCTGAATCGGGAAAATATGCCCCCTTCATATTTTGAGAGACTTTCATACTTCGGGATTTGAAAAAAGAGGCGGGGAAATGGGACCCTTCTGTCGCTAGTGGTTTTTTACCGATGTGTTCTGATTGGCTGGCCGGTGGCAGCAGATGAGAAATGGCCTGTCGACGCGTTATATCATCCGCGTGACGTAAGCAAGCGGCTTTTACAAATCGTATTTTTCCTTCAAGTGTTTTTCTTCATCCACGGAGCAAGTTTTCCCTCAAAATTGAACGTTTTCAAATGCATATGGGTAGATGATTGTAAAATCGTTACCAAAAGTGTTCTTTGTGGATACATGATAATTTATTGTCCATTGTCTGATTATAAAATCAATCCTGGCAATCTAAACATTTATCAACAACTTTCACACTTTTTCACACAAATCATCCTGATCAGATAAACTTGAGAATAGGTCAAAGGGACCTAATTCATGGGTACACAGAAGGGGGGGGGGGGGGGTCATAGAATCTAAAATTGATGTGCCAGTAAACAATGATTCACCAGAATTATCAATAAAAATATTAATTAAAAATAAATTATATTTTAATTAATTAATTAATTAATTAAAAATTATTACTGCCAGTGAACACCCCAGCTGCTATTTTTATCGACGTGCAATAACTCTATTTTTCCTCACCTTCGCAGCGAGCAGATTAGGGGTGTGGGAATGATTGATTTTCCATTGACAATACAGCTTCACCAGGTAGGTATGACAACTGGCAAGCGGCCTGCACTCACAAATGGGAAGGAGGGTTCGGTTAGTCATCAAAAGGCTGTGGCTTTGGAGTTGAATCGTCTGGCTCGAATACGCTATCTACTATCGTACAACAGCTGCTTCAACAAAAGCGTCTTCTCTTCACCTTCCTCGTACTGCTCGCGACAGATGAACTATTAGATGTTTTATGCGAGTAATGATAATATCACTGATACCTGCACCTAATGTAATAGGCGATTCAGTCACAAAAATTGCACGCGATACTTAAAGAATATGACGTCTGCAATAATAAGGCACACTTGAGAGCTGTAATAGCTGACATTCATTATTATGTGAAGTACATAATAATAAGTAACGTAATAATAACAGGTATCATCACGTAGGTAAGGCAGATACAGGTCATTTGTTGTACAGGTCTCTTCTAAGTACACTCATTCGTGTTGATACCATTCGCGCTGCTATTATTCGGCCAGTCATCCGATAAACCAGCGTCTCTGTTAAAATTGATGCTGACATCCTAAGGAGCAAGACAGGAGTACTCTAAGCCGTATAATGAAAGAAACATGGTAAGAAAGACTCTTCTGCCTTGTTGCACTGGTGTCTCCTATAATAGAAGCAGCGCTATCAAAGGCTGAACGCGTTATGATATCAGGCCACTCACGGGACTCGCAAATCACAGTAGAAAGGGAAAGTCTCCGGTGTTGCTAATCGCACCGCATTACGAGTACTTAGCAACTAAATTGCAGGACGTACTGGCTGTCGGTGACGCGGTGAAGGGGATTTTTATCGTGGGAGGTTTTATCTCAAGACGATGGCAGAGGCAACCTGAAGTCCTCTGTAATTTCCGACGCCCAAAGTCGTGATTCATCCTCTACGAGAGCTGAGGGTCCCAGCGCCGCGTAAAGGCCTCACGGAGCGTCAAGAAGCTCGTGAATCCGAGATAGGAAAATTAAAACCACAAAATGCCTACTCATGGGGGAATCCGAGGTTCGGTAATTGAAGGTGGAGTGCCGTTGCAGTTTGGCTAGTCAATCCAATAATATTCCGAAGGATCGTGTGCCATCCTCAAAATTCATTCACTCTCGTGATCTAATATTAAATGACTGTAGTAGCAATATGTCTAAGGTATCAATAAATTAACGAGTAATGGCAGAAACTAAAACTAAAATATTTGCAGTTAGATGCACAACGTGAGCACACACTATGCTCCCCTGTGTTCACCAACCGATTGATTGTCTTTGTGTCGTAACTAAGGGTTGAATGAGTAGGTACATGTAGCAATGTGTTTTTTGGTAGGAGAATACCATGGTACATTCAATGCGCGGCGTTTATAGTCATTTCATGCACATGTATGTAGAGAGGAACAGCATATATATAAATTGACATCATAATCTGTGAAAGGTCTACATAAAATACACTTGCTTGCAAAATTTCTAAGACATAAGTAATTATTTCAACGGAATTCCATAGATATTCCTACAAATTCCAAGCATTGGAAATAGGTATTTCCCTGCTGGCTATTCCAAGAAGTGAATGTTTCAATGCTAATAAGGCATCATCATAAGGACCTGGCGGCGGGATTACCACTGTCCTCTTCAGGATGAATAATCGGTTCTGACGTCATCATGATCCAATCGGTTTCGAGGCACTGTCGTTACAAGATCGAACTACTGATAACATGAGTAAATGGTTCCATCTCCGATTGCGGTAACGATTTACACATAGGTAATTAGATTGATTTATCTGAACAGACATCCCGTTGACAATAATTCTGATTCACCTGCGTTAGGCCTGGTATGGGCACGAACAGTATCAGCATTCATCACTGAGCAGTCACGAAGTTCATAAATAAATAACATGAATATCCCTTCAATGTTCGTAACTTGCCGTGTTCAAATTTCGCAATAGTTTGTGAAATCAGAATCCAAATATAGTATCGGTTTCTTGTTGCGGATTTTTGAGTGGCTATTGACAAGTGTAACAAATACTTGAACTGTATCAAACGTGAATCTTGCAATTTCAAGTATGCTAGTATGCATAGAAAATGCATTGTGTGTATCCCGTTTGAACGTGAAGCGAATCGAAATGCTGAAGGAGGCAAATGGGGTTTCCGTCACTAACAATGTCCTATTGAATCAACTGGTCATTCTTTCATATCCTTGAAAGTTCAGTACCAGTAGAATGAGGACTGGGGCTAGCTACTCAATGATGTTAGTTCACGGTTTTCAGACTACAAAACATTTCTAATTTTTAAGATACAATTTTATATGTGCTGTCGCACTTATAGGCTGCAATATTTGGTTTACATCACATTTCACCTCATTTCAAACCCTGATTCAATTACTCGAAAACAAGAAGCGACCTTCGAGTTAGCTCTGAGGAACACAGACGTCACGAGGTACATATTAAAAAAACTGCTGTCGTAGTACCTACCTTGGATGACCTGTATTAATAGTTGAATATTATTCGTATAATAGGGTTGTGGAATGAAACAATTAAAAACGCGACCACCAGGCATGCAGTAAATCAAAATTTGTGTTGTACCTGAATACTGAAGTATTCGTGAAAGTAGATTCAAGATAACCTGCGAACCCCCGAGAGGTTTTGAAACACTGAGGGCAGGTTTGAACCTCCTACTGTACATTTATCATTTTCTGCGTAGATATCGAATCGAACTGAGATCAATTTTGGGCGATAACTAATGTCCCAAACAATTCAACGAATCAGTAGAATGAAATGCTGTCATAAAGCAGATACTGTATAACAATTATAACCCTAAAGTTAGCCTGGTCATTCAGGATGCAATTTAGTCTCATGAAGCTTATCGATGTCCGGATTAATTAGGGCACACTTTGCATAGGCATCAAGGAAGGAAATGGTGAACAGTACCGAGGGGAAAGTGCCCAATTCCGCTGCCCACGAATACTGGTCACGCGACCGCTCGGGTATATAATATATATAACATAGTAGCCCGAAAATGATTGTTTACTTCTGAAGGATAATGTAAATAAACGACGTAAATGACGTATTTGTAAATAATTTTTTTTCATCATTATATTAAAAAATGTCATAAAACTGGACAACAAACAGCCGTATGTAAGAACGGATAACTATAATTTACCCGATTATAATTATGCAGCCATAATTATGCCTATTCTTTGGACTCACCTAGAAACACGTACTTGCTGTCATGGCTCTATCTCGTACGAGAATGAGAAAGTGCTTTCAAAAATTATATGGTTTTTGAATATGTTTCTCCTCAGGACAACTCTGGCGCAATGTTCAGATAGTGACTCAGACCCCCTACAGGCGAAGGAAAGGTCAAGCAGGCAGGGAAGTACACGAAAGATCACGGGAAGTATGAGACCGATCCCCCGGCCAACCTTATGAATTTACTCCGAATGATATTATACCGTTCGCAGTTGGTCGTTACCAAGGACTAATGTAGAGCACCATACTTACAGAAGAATATCTATACTTCTTTTGAGTGGTTATTGGTTTTTCTTGTAACGGGTGTCATTTCTGGTAGGGTACCTACATAAGTACAGATATACTGACTAAATAAAAATACAATAACTTTATAT